>CM068489.1:22592154-22967154 GCA_034769265.1 Remorina albescens | reverse complement strand
GACAAGAGTTTAAATATATGAGTTTCTGTGAAAACAGAAAAAAAGAGCTGGGGACAATTATGAGCCGGAGAGCTGACACACAAAGGCTGAACGCTGAAGGGATGTTTTATTGCTGTTTCTTTGAACATGAACTTCTTTGTGACAGAGCTTCTGAATCAGAGTAATTGCAGGCTAATTGTGAAGCTGTCAGAGGGAAAGTGACTTGACTTTTAATGGTAATTGCTCCCTTTTTTTTTGGCCGTTTGTCTTCCCCCTCTTCCTTATTTCTAATCTCTCTCAGATGGAAGCATCTCTTTCCCTCTCGCTCAGTTTTTTCTCCTCTTTTCCTCTGCTCAGATCTGATGCCACATTGTGACACCAGGATATTGTTTATCTATGCCTGTGTTTGACAAACCTTTCCAATTTCCATTATAAAGCTCCAGGCGCTGGCAGAGAAACCAAGGCCAAACTCAAGGTCAGCTCTCCATTCTGTGCATACACACGACTTAGAGCAACGACAACAACACAGCCACACAAACATTGCTGCTTCAGTTTGTAGATTTTTAGCTTTTAGACAAGCTTATTTCGGTCTAATCTTGATTACTTTTCGATCCAAAATCCTGAACCTGGAAGAAAATGTCTACTCAGCTCACACAAAAATGATCTCCTGGGGGACACGCTACACTTAAGATATCTGTGTGTAGAGATGTTTGTGTGTCTCATGTCTTACCTCTGTGTGTGGAGTAAAGTGCGGCGAAGGTGACGACAAAGAAAGTGGTGGAATATTTCCCAGCGTTCACCAGGTGAGGGAAGGCCCTCTTGGTGTCACGATAACGCCTCAGGCATTGGATGAAGCGGAACCAGGCGGGCAGGCATTGGATGACGGCACGCAGACCGTACGAGTAGCTCTGGCACATGTAGTCCTGGGAATCTACAGCGGGAAGGAACAAGACGAGGTGAGGTCAACACTCATCAGTATGAGAGTCACATGGCGACCTCTGCGCGGCCAAACATCTCCCTTCCATTAGCTCCACGTTAACTGGCTGCGTAGACGCCAAGGAGTCACTGTCGGTGGCGTTAACGGACAGCAATTAAAACCTGGTGATCATTTCACGAGGCAGGAAACTGTCTGGCTCAACAGATTCAAGGTTTAACTATAATATCTATCAGAATCTACAGCTGAACCACAAACGGACGCTGCTTCGTGGATTCTTAACTGTGACGTTCATTTGAATTCATACTAACGTCCAGACGTGTTTTATTATTACTATTATTATCAAACCCAACAGGTACTGACCAGAAATGGTTGTTCTTGAGTACTTAAAGCAACAGAAAAGATCTGTGCACCCGTCATGCTCTTTGTCTGCCAAACAAGCGAGCAGGTAAATAATTGCACTGCAATTGTAGTGAAGCTGCTCCCATGCCCCGTGGCTGGAGGTAATAATAATAATAATAACAACACCTTTACATTCCTACAATACAATCTGTCCCCTCTGTAATATTGCTTACAGGATTTTTTGGGAGTTTTGGTGTCTGATTTATGTTTTGTTTTTTTTGCATTTCCAACTTCCTCATGTATCAGTTTTATCTATTTACTTAATTCAGTAAATATTCCTTAAACCTTTGTAAAAACCCCCAGAGAACCTCTAACACAGCAGATGTATGCATGTGGATACCAGAGAGTTCTATAAATAAATATTAAGATACTTATTCAGATGAAGATCTGTCTACTGTGACGGGATGTTGGAAAAAATAGGTCTCGATACAGATAATGAGTTTAGAAAAAATTCTGCTCATGTGTTTAATCCTGAGACACTGACACAAAACTTTTTGTTTCTGGGCTAAAATAAATGAATGATTGTGGTTAAAGATGTTAATGCAAGACAAGCCATTATATTTACACAGAAAATGAGAAACTTCTTGGTTCAACAGAAATACAAGGTTAAATTAATGGTGTTAATCAGGTATTTTACGTTATTTTCCATGTTGCAACAGCAACAGAAGGGAATAACATGTGCTGAAGTTTGACATCTCACTTTTAAAGCTGGGCAGCAGGCCTTTCCTGTTGTTCCACTGCAGTTCAAAGATGTAGAAGCAGATGAGATACTCCAAGTCCATCAGAACGAACACCAGAGAGTTGAGCTGATCCGCCAGCCAGAAGTCTGCAAACTCCACGCGGTGAAATGGCGCCGTGAACACACGAAACTGGAAACGCACAAAAGAACAAAGAAGAATGGTTAAAAAAAAAGGAAATGCAAAGGCCAGACTGTTGGAGATTGAGTTAAGATATGAAGATATAAAAGCATCAGAAAAATGTTTGGTGCACTTCAGGAAACAGCAACAAAATTCCCCTCTGATGTTACACTAAATTCTGTTAATGTGTCGCTTTAACACTGAGACTCAATTAGTCAGCAATTAATTAGTGTGAAATAGTGGCAGCACTTCAGTAGCGAGGTGCAAAGCAGGAAACAACCCCTCTTAATGATGTGCAGCACGCAGTGGGATACAGCCTGTAGAATACCTTATCAGCACAGCACAGGGCACCGTAATGACTCACGCTTTGTGTCCGTGTGCTTGTATTTGTTTACTTGTGTGTTTCAGTGCTCGCTGGTGAACAACACGAACACATGAAACGACCTGGCAGCGTGTCGGGGCTTCCATGGGTGTGTTATTTGGGATTTGACTTTTGGCAGGAGCTCAGTTATTGACCACACTTTGTAAAATGATACAACACTGCTCAACTCTTTCCATTTACCCCCCCCCCCCAGGCCACGTGTGACATTCAGGAGCAACTGCATGCCTCACTTCTTTCAGCAACTACACACAAACACACAAACACACACTTTCCTTCCAATGAAAATGTCAAAGAATAATGATCTTCATCAGCTCATTATGTATTTCTCTTAACCTGCCGATCAAAGTTTGTATTGATCAAGTGGCCATCTCATCCATTTCCGCCCTGTGGATGTCTCAAGGCTAAAGCCGACTGCAGTCATGTGATTGGGTTTTCATTTCTTGAGCAAACACACGTAATCCGGGCTGTAGCTCTGCGGTTTGTACTTGGATTACTTTTTTGTCGTCTGTCTGATGCTTCAGAGGAAACCCACCCTGTTGGCACAGACACATTTTATAAAACGGTTTGGAAGAAAACCAGCTTGTTTGCTGAAATTTCTCCTGAAATATTGCTCCACGAGGCCGCATGTATGACATCCATGACAACAAGCTCATATCAGCCCTAATTCTGTGGAGGTCGTTATGATTGTGTGGGGACTATTCAAGAATGATGCTGATTAGGGAGCCTTGTGAGCGGAACAGAGCTGAGGGAGCTTTGATGAGGACTTTGGGGAGCTGTGAAGGAAAGGACAGAAATATGAGGTGGGGGTCTGCTGCTGCTGAGGGAGAGACAGAGTGGGAGGGGTGGAGGAGGAAGAGGAGGAGGGATGGAGGAGCTCAGGCATCAGCATGCTGATAGATCTATGTCTGTAATGATTGCACAGTCACAGCCTCCACTTCTCCAGAGACTTAGCTGCATTTTATTATCCCTCAAACCCCTGGCCCTCTGTCGCACGCACACACGCGCACACACGCGCACACACGCGCACACACGCGCACACACACGCACACACACGCACACGCACACGCACACACGCGCGCACACACACACACGCGCGCGCGCGCGCAGGCTGGTAGCCCTGCTTAGACAAAGATCAGAATAACACAAGAGGATGTTGTACAGATGAGAGATGAGATAGATATCTTAATCATTGGAATTGTGCTTGCATTCTTTTTGAGAGAGAAACACACACAAACACACACACACATAAATATAGACACACATATACACACACACACACTGTCAGCGGTGTAGTATCACAGCAGTGCAACAGGATTATTCATAATAATATTTATACAACGATATTTTATTGTTCTCTCTTGCTCGTTTCATGTCGGTTTTGGATCATAATCAAAGGAGAAATATCTTACAAACCGCTTTATCCCACATAAAAACAGGCAGGGCAGCCAGAACAAATGTAACTAAAGTCCTTTATCCTTCAGATATCTACAGCCTCACCTTATCTAGTCTATCTAGTTCATCCAGAGATCAAAAGGTATTCTACAATAAGATAATAAATCAGCACAGGTGGTTATGACAATTTCTCCAGGGGCTCGGAAGGCAGATTTATGATTTGTTTTGGTAAATTCAGCTGGGGTAACCTATTGGTTTTGTGTATATGCAATTAAATAACCGCCCATTCAAAGCTCAATCCTGAACTCTGTGGTCTGTGCTAACATCAGCCCATTCTGCAGTGTTACTTACCGCTGACTCACAGTCGTCAGCACTGGCCTGTGTGCAAACATGAATGTTTTCAGATGCCCTTAACATGCCTGATTATCGGACATCGAAGTTCAAATGGCATCAATGTAACACTTTCAGATAAAGCAGACGCAGAAGACTGAAAATACATATTATAAACGGACTGACCAGCAGCTTGAGGAGCCAGAAACGGGATTTGTAATAGCAGGTCTTGAAGGGGTTGATGAGGAAAAGCACCATGAAGCCATAAAGGATGAGAGGGTTGCTCTGCATGGGGAGGGTGGTGTAGTCTGAGTAGAGACAGGAGAGGATGCTGAGACACCACAACACTCCCAGGAAACCGGCAATCTGTAGCACAGAGCGGGGAAACAGAACAGACTGGCATTACAAGAAAGCCCTTTTTGACACACAATTCCAATTCCAATCTCATTCACTCAAACTGCACGTCTTAAAAGGGCACGATAGTTAATTTAAACCCAAATTTCTGCCCTTCGGCAGCAGAGGTAATGGTTTCCATTTTTTATCTGACCTCGAACAGATGTTGGTGCGAGAGGTTGTTGCGAGGGTTGAGCTCGAAGATGAGAACATGGTTGACTCCAGCTTGTCTCCATCCGTATGTGTTGATGCCCAACAGGAAGAGGAACTGGATCAACAGGAAGCCTCCCCGATAGATCCGCACCAGAGGCCACACGTTCTCATAGCTGATGAACACCACACCTGAAAAAAACAACAAAACACCAATATGTGTACATATTGTGCAGGATATGAAAAACGCATGACTTCAAACAGTCATGTGACTTACCAGTGAGAACGAAGGTGATGGCGAGAATGATAAAAAAGCCACAGTAGAGACCGACACGAAAGGTTGTCCAAGCCAAAGCAGGCTGAATCGAGGGAAGACGAACACAGACAAACATTAATACACACACCTGAAAACTGAATATATCAACAAGTTCAAAGACACCACACATGTACACAGATCACAGTCATTTTCCAACTTCAGATAAAAATCAAACAACCTGCAGAGCCCTAAAGAGCTCCATCACAAGGTGCTTTGGCTCCTTTTATCTGACTGAATATATTTATTATACAAAAGAGTGCCGGGGAAATAAGGAATTCAATAGTCATGTGGCATAACTCTAGTCAGACATGACAGTAATTAATGCAGTAATAACGGTAGATATAACGTAGGGGGCTAAAGTGGCACGAGCTTCAAAGATATCCTGTCTGTTCAACGATGGAAAGGCACTTATAAAATCAATACTGAGGGCTCTGATGGTTTCTCTCACTTTGTCTTTTCCTGTCTTCCTTCCCGTTGTGATAACTATTGTGGCCGGCTCTCTTTTTTGGTTTGTAAACTGAAATTCACTGAAATTCATATATTTTACTGCGCAGCACTTCTGCCTCCGATGAAAATAAATCAAAGCACACAAACTAAAGAGGGGAAAAGGTTTATACAACGAAACAGATGACTCCTCTGCATCTGCAGCTTTTAATTACACGCTGCAATGAGACATGGTTTAACCTGAAGGGTTAGCATTAATCTGACCTTAGATGCCCCCAGTGGAGGAACTCTCAACCTCTTCATGGCCTTCTGACGGTCTCCTCCCTCCAGCTCTGTGGTGACAAGAGTCTGGACATGCAGACAACAACCATTAGTTCAGTGGTATGGTTTTATGTATGTGGTGGGATGTGTGCGTGAGCATGATGCACCTCTGTCTCTGAAATGAGATGTGTGATCTTCTTGCAGGTGTAAAAAGGGGCCACCTCAACGTGAGCGACACGCCATCCGGCCCCACGAGGAGTATCCAGGATCTTGTCATGTTTCTTCAGGATTTTACGGAAACCAGTGAAGTTCAGGTTCTGTGGACAACAACGAAGAATCAATACCATCAATATAAACGCGCGGTGTGTGGCATTGCTGACTTTTGTCATTTCTTTCTTTGCTTTTGTGTGTGTGTGTGTGTGTGCGTTGAAACCTGGTAGTTCTGGAGCAGGATGAGGCTGAGGTAAAACTCGCTGAAGGCGAGCTTCAGGTCCTTGATGTTGTGGTGTTTGCAGCGCTCCTCCTGCGACAGGTGGAACATACTGCGTTTGCGCAGGCCGGGCGGCACTTTGCTCTCACGCTGAGCATCCAGTGAGGACTGCAGCTCATTCTGCAGCGTGGCGAAACGTCTCTGGGCTTCGGCAAGTTTTTCTACACGTGGCGAGATAAGAGGTTTAAGGATTTTGAAGGCTTTTTTATTTTGCAAACACAACCAAACATTTTGATTCCGCACATATAGATACTGTTTGACTTGAGCTGTAAATTTTATACTCTCTTTGGTATCAGTGTTCATCTATTGATGGTAATGATGAATGAAATTGAGTCATATAACATTTATGGAGCAAATATTCAAGTACCTAAATAATGAATTGATCACATCGGTAATTAAATGGTAATGGGTTTCTTGTCTTATTGACCAATCAAAGTGCTTTACAATGCTGGACGCATTCACCACTTCTATAATGCCCACACTGATACATCAGCCATCCGACGCAATTTAAGGTTCAGCATCTTGCCCAAGGACTCTCTAACACACAGTCAAACCACGAACCTGACGAACAGACGAGCCGCTCTACATCCTGAGTCACATTTTCCCACAATCAAATGAGCACAAAAAAGCAGCTTCTGAACAAGTTCATCATTCTGTTAGATGCGTGTTTTGGTGGTGTAACCGTGAGGCCTGTTGGTGGGAGGAAAGCACACCCTTCACTTATCAGACATAAAGCTGGCAGGACAATTCAACTCTTCAGTTTGATCTTAGCGGAGAACAAATTTCTGTATCAAGCTACAGAAGAGGCGGCACAACAAAAGAGGCTGAACTCCTGTCCTCCCTTCTCCCTGTGGCTGGAAGCAGAGATGTGGAGGCTGGGCTTCATGTAAATGCTGCACAGTGAGGAACCATTATCTGGGTCATACGTGGGCTAACACACCTACAGGGAGAGAAGGGGAGGGAATCACTCTGGGCCTCGGCAGTAACCTGCATTTCATTAACTTCTCCTGGACCTCTCTCCAATTTTCTGACAGAGATTAGCCCTCATTCTCCCACCGTGTCTCTTTAACAAGTCAGGAATCATAGCAGGCCCAGTCGCTGCAGTGAAGCCCACATCTTGTCGTCCCCAATTTAAAATCTCATTTGGTAAAGGACATGTCCTTCATATTTCAAAAGAGTTACACTACTTATTCTCATTTATTATATTTCTGTGGTTACGCCTTCTTCAAGTCAGGTTCTATTAAAAAAGGAGAAAGACCTGGAGCTCAGGCTTCCAGATATTTCCTGTCCAGTCTGATCTGAAGCTGCCTGTCTGCTGACAGTCTGGGATCTTGAGGCACCAGGAGCTCTTCCTCTTGTCCCTAACTGACAAAACCAGCAGTGGAGGTGTGGAGGACTCACCGGGGACTTGCACACTTTGTTGCCTGAACACACACCCACACATGTATTTCCAGATATCACACTGCCTGCCACACAGCTCTCCTTCGACATCTCAATTCACCCCCATCCTTTCTCTACACTCACCCTGTCCATCACAATAAAACTGGGATGAAGACACGACAGCAACAGCCAGCGTGAGAAAGTCAAGACGCGGTAGGTTTAATTTAAATCTGAGAATCTGGGAGTGCACATGGTTGAACAGTTCTTCTGTGTGGGGTTAATGAACCTGAGAGACGCAGGTGGTTGGTGTAGTTTTCATTTTAAAAGGCCTATTGTTGTTCCTCAACTTTGAGAAACAAAGAGGACGAAACAGAGAGGAAGGGAGGATATTCTTTACCTGCAGCAGCCAGCAAAAATCTGTTTTTGTTGGCGTTTAACTCACGATAATGAAAGTGTTGTCCGACAGGCTGGATTTCAGCGCAGCGCAGCAGGATGGTTCTGAGAGGTCAATGACCCCTTTTAGAAAAATACGGATGGAAAAAGCTACATGCAGGCAAGTGTCTTATATAAAGTCAGCACACAATTTACCTCCATCCTGCCGCTCGCTCCCTCTCTCACAACCTTATTTCTGTACATGTGTGGGTATGTGGTATATGAGTAGTAGTTAAAAGTACTGTGTGAATGGATGAATGTAGTTTCTGCTGTAAAGCACTTTGAGGGGTCTATAAAAACAGTTTTTTTAACAAAAAAATTAAAGACCGTAAAACTATCACAGTTATTTACTTACAAATATTGCAAGAAAATAAAAAAATACAATCACACCCTAATCTGCACGCACTGCACATGACGGATCCAGATAATAGGTGTATATGACGCACCCTTTGAAGCAGCAAACTGTAATCTTCTGACTAATAATCAAAAGGTTCAAAGTTTCCTCCGTGCTTCAGTAAATCACCCCAAATCAAAATGATTTATACCCTCTGTTGCTCCGCCGCTAGACTCCTTCATGGCATCATTATGAACCACAAAAATCTTTCCAGTCAGCCTTGGCCCTCTGTTGACCTCCAGCCTGCAGTTCCTCTAACAGCCTCTAGAGGAAGCCCTCTCTGTCTTTAGACAACCACCCCCCCCCCCCCCCCCCCAGAGCTGCTGTTAAAGACCAGAAGGCAACCTTGTGGTAGCAGAATACGAGAATATATTATAGCTGCCATCTCATATTACATGGTGCACATACTCCCCTGCTCCCTGAAATACACTCAGGCAGGCCTGCTCCCCTAAACACCACCAATCACCGACTACTTCAGTCAAAGGACCGAGGTTAGACGCACTGAAAGAGGCAAAACATCTTCCTGAAACTCTGAGTGCATGTTGTGCAACATGTCACAGTCTTTTAATCTGTTGCCTGTGAAATGTATTAATTTACAGCTCATTCAAAAATGTTAAAAATAAATTAAACTGAGGCTCAGAGTTCTTGCAGATGAGGAAATTCTGCAGAATCAATCATAACGGTTATTAAATCATGCTGAAATTGCTTCATTGTTGTTACAGATAATTGATCGGCACAGTCAGTAGAACGGCTCTTCTGATGATTTCCCTGCAGCTTTATTCCATCTGAAGCTGCTGGACTTATTTTACTGTGATGTGATATTGTGTGCGTCAATCGTATCCCCGGGTGTATCGATAAATACCTGAATAAAAAGTGTTGATCTTCAGAAGCTCCTTCTCACAGGTCTGGAAAAACCTCTCCTCAAACTTGGCATAGTATCTCTTCACTGTGTCTTCATCTGTGACTGCACAAAGAAAAGAGAAACAGACAGAAACTGTGATTCACTGTTTGTCCCAGAAAAAACTACAAACATTGATATAAATATATAAGAAGTTCACATTCTTGCTGCACTGTAGAAATGTTCCTGTTATTCCCATTTGCTGCAGATGCTCACACCTTGCAGCTGATAAATGATCCCAATCTCTTGTTTATATGGCGATGAGAAGCACTGAAGGGTGAGTCAAAGCTCCCTGTTACAGCAGTGAATCAGGAACAGAAGTGTTTTTGAGAACATTATGGCGTTTAAAATGAAGATGACCTGACTCTGGATATAAAATGTCGAATTACTTTATTTTGTATTGTAAATTATATATTTGAGTTAAATTGTGCCACAATCAGAGTGAGTAGATTGATGAATAATGTCCAAAAACGTACTTTGTGAGGTCACCTTTGGCCTTTGACCATAAAAAATATACCCAGTTGAGTCATAAATAATGCTTGTGCCAAATTTGAAGAAAATCCAACAAGGCATTGCTGTGAGATCACGTTCACAAGGCCAGACCTGTTTGTTTTGTAAGATCACTGCAACCTTGACCTTTGACCTTTGACTGCCAAAAGTTCATTCTGAAGTCCTAATGAATGCTTGAGACAGATTAAGTTATAAGTCATAACCCTAAAACATGATGCGTCGGGCTCTTTCTTTTCACTTTTTAACTACAAACGATGTTACCTACTGTACTGTCACTTAGAGGTTTAAGCAATTACCAGATTGACCTTTTCTGACATCCAGTTGCTTATATCGATGTCGATACTCGACTCTGAAGAACAAAATCTTTCAAAAACGTCTTCCCGTCGGTGTGTTCCTTTAGGTTTTGTCTGTACTGCAGCAAACAGACATCCATTCAGAGCTACAATTAGATCATCAGCTTCCTCTTGTCTCTCCTCTGTCTGACAAATCGTCTTTTTAAGGAGCAGCCAATTCAATCAGCATTGATGCTCTGTCTCAACTAACCCTCCGCATCATTCACAGGTGGCCACCTTACACCTGACGGATCTTATAATGAGGAGCACTGCTGCAGCCCAATTAATTTATGCACAGACACAGACACACACTGCGACCAACATGATGAATCTCTTTGTTGATGTCACACAAACATATACTGTATGCTCTAAACATGATTGCTTGTCATTTCAGTTCACATCACTGGGACTTAAAATTACCCCTAAAAAACCCCAAAGCCACAACAAAACAATGAGACAGCAATGACGAGGTTTAATGATTTGCTGCTGGAGCAGATACATGAATCGATGTCATACATGATTCATCTATAGCTTGCACTTTTCACTTCAATTGCCGAAATATATCTGACATTCTCAACGTGTTGTCCTGCAGCGTCACTAGCAGCAAGCAGCATAAAAAAAACATGTGGATTTTTTTTTTTCTGGACTATTACCATATAATGTCAGATCGAAGGCTGACGTCCCTTCATAAACGTTTGCTATTACATGAAGAGAAACCTGGCTGCAAACTGGTAGAAGGAGAGGTGCTCCACTCTACAAGGTAATAATAAAGAGATGCCTGAGGCAGCAGCTCTGTTCACGCACAAACACACACATTAACCTGCATTGGATTTATAAACCTGTGATGAAAAAGAAGAAGAAGAAAAAAAAAAAACAAGTCCAATAGCTTTACAAAGAAAATAAATGAGAAACTGCCTTCTTGTGTATTAATCAATTATAAGTTAATTAAACTGGATTCTGTATCCCCTGAAGTCTACCCTCGAAGGACAAATCCCAGGGAGTGTCATAAAGTTCCTGCAGAAAACGTATAAGAACGGCTGTGCGTTCATGAAAATCTTTGACATGATCAAAGCAGTGCTCATTAAACATCTAAACCAACATCATTTCAGGACAAGAACTAAAAAACTGGGCCAAAAAAGTGGTTCACAAATAACCAAGTAGTTTGCAAATAAGAGAAAACCTTCCACTTGGATCGTCGGTGACTTTAATGAGGAAGTAGACCTGTTGTGGATGGCAGCACAAATTCAGGGGTACGGACTAAAAATGGTTTAAACACAGGATGGAAAAAAACATACAATGATGTGTACACTACACATAAAGAGATAGAACAACAGTGTCTGTTTTTAATCGGTCACCTGCATATCAGATCACTGAAAGGAGAGAGGAGAGAGTAGGAAAGAAAAGAAACATAAAAGGAGGACGAGAAGATCCGTCTGATGAAAGAAGAAGTGAGATTTAGACAAAAAGGAGAAGAGACGGAGGAGGAAACAGATGGTCTCCAATCTGCTTCACACTTCTGCCCCGTAGTGCAATTCAGCCGCACTACAGCCGACCGGCCGACAGACCGACCGACTGACTGACTGACTGACTGACTGACTGACTGACTGACTGACTGACTGACTGACTGACTGACCGACTGACCGACAGACCGACAGACTGACTGACTGACTGACTGACTGACTGGTTGGCTGGTCGGCTGCTGCAGGTGGGTGGACGACTGGCTGTGCGGAGGGATGCAAAGTTTAACTGCTGACCGATCGACTGACTGGGGGGGTCGGCTGAATGACTGAACACCCGGCTGGTTGCTTCGTCATGACATAATGACAAATGGTCCCTCAGTTAGACTTCAGCAACAGACTCAAGTTGCATTTTAATTCAAAGTAAAAGGTTATGTTACTAATGAGGAAGCACTGACGCAAAGATACAGTTAGTGAGATTTGTTTCATAAAGGCCAAATGGTTTGGAATAAATCTGATCACTGTCACTTGGGGGTATAAACTACTTTTAATAAAATACTTTCTGCTGATGGTGAATCAGGCCGTTTTGTGCCATTCAACTTTTGTAATGAATAGCCAATTCATTAATTAGTCAAAATCTACTTAAAAACTTGTGTCCACATTTTCATTACTCCAGCTTGTCATTCGTGAGTTAAACAAAAAAGCTTTTTCACTGCTTTGGCATTTTAGCACCGACAATCAACCGATTAAATGACAAATAATGAGCAGAGGAGTTGATGATGAAAATAATCGTCTTCAGTGGTTTCAGCCCAGGTATTGAAATGAGCCAGCAGGTAAAAAAATATATGAACACATTTTTAGCGTTTCTTTTCCGAAAAGGTCAGTTGGTGTTTGATCCCGAGCAGAAACAGGAAAATGTCAACAAAACTACCTGCGATCTGTGAGGCTACACTTCTGTATTCATGTGCTTTTCTGATTTCACTCCTGATCGTCAGTCACTTCATTACATTTCTAAAGATATTGGATTAATATTTATTTAGTGAAACTAAAGATAAGCCTCTTTGTTTCCCACTCACCTGGTGCACCACTGAACGCACCACTGTAGCACAGCATTAACACAATCGAGCATCACTAGCATTATTACATTGTCTCCAATTCCATCAAATATGAGCCGCACAACAGTGTAGATGCAGAGAAATCTAATTACAAAACTAAAATCTGTAGCGTTGCATCGTCGCGTCATGAAGCGTATCTTTAATTTAATCTGCGGTGCAGGTGCTCCCATAAATCTGACAGTTTCTCTTTCAGACGCACAGTATGGGTTCTCATTATCTCTTGTCTGGCCAGATGATAAGATGATTTCACAGGGTCCAACAGTGTTCACCAGAGAAGCCACATTAAGACATCACGGGAAATGAGAGCTTCAACAGAGGAACGAAAAAGACTCTGAATCAACTATAAGTTTAGTCATTCATTCATTCATCTTCTACCACTTATCCTATTCTGGGTCTTGGGGGGTGCTGGAGCCAATCCCAGCTCACACTGGGTGAGGGTGGGGTCACCCTGGACAGGTCACCAGTCCATCACAGGGCCAACACACAGAGACAGACAGAGACCAACAACCACTAACACTCACAGTCAGACCTACGGACAGTTTAGAGTCACCAGTTAACCCAAACATGATGTCTTTGGACGGTGGGAGGAAATCCACTCACTATAAGTTTTTATGCAAATCAAATGAATATACAGATGAATTTCTTCATTATGAAGTAACAGCTGTTTCTTTTTTTTGGTCAGGTTTTGTCCACACTGAGCGGCCTCATCACTTTCTGAAAGCTGATGTTACAGACAGCACAGCGCAGAGAAGACCCTTCTGTTCGTCCAGCTATGTTTAAAGGTCTCTGCCGTCAAAGATGCCCTGGCATTTATTTTATGCTGTCAGTGTGTGCGTGTGTGGCCAAGAGAAGACGATGGAGCACTTCAGTGGGGGATAATGGTTTTTTCCCCGTAGGACTTCATTGTGATAAATATGCTTCTGCGTACCCTGTATGTGAGTGTGTCTGTCTAAACAGTCTGCTTCAGAAAAGACTTCCAGTGTGTCTAACAGCTTTTACATGGAGCTGCTCAGTAATTATGAGGCTGCTTCAACAGTAACTGAGATGTTTCTGAAGCTGACACACCAGACAGAGCGTTTACTGAGGGGTTTCATTCGGCCACATCAGTACAAGAGATAGATTTTGTTGGATGTTGAAGGAAAAAATTTTCTGATAAAAGTTCAAATCTGCTGAAAATAGGCAAAGCAGAATCCACCACATGAGGTTTCATCTACACAGATTTGGTGAGTTTCACTTTGCAGCACTTTAAGTCTACATCTTAATATGACAAAGGATCCAGAAATGAAAGATAAAAGTTACAAATGAGGCCCTTTTCCCCAAATCCCCCAAAATTGTGTTTGGTGTCTTTGGGAGACAGACATTAAAACTATGTGAATGTGGAGAACTGTTCATCTGATTGCAAGTGTTGCATTTACTTTACAAAAAATTTAATTCAGTCCTTCCAAGTGTTATGGAAATTACCCCAAATAATCTCAAACTAATCACTGAAGAGACAAACCAATGCGTGGTTTTTTTAGATTTTTAAATTAGCCCTATATATATATATATAAAACTGTATATTGAGTAACTGCCAGCTGCTGTCAGGCCTATATTGTATGTTCTCTCACTAAAGTGGATAAAACAATTATTTCATTAATCATTTATAATGTAAAGATATAAAAACAAACATATGTTCAGTTCGTGGTGATTGGAAATGAAAAAGGAAGAACATTTTATGTTTTTACATCCAGAATCAGTGTATTTCTACACATAAAAAAGTGAACTCAGCATCTTGGGCTAAATCCAGTTTGAGGGGTTTCTCGGGGTTAGTGGGATGAGCTTCGGTACAACATGGTAAGAGATGTAGTAGTATTATGTGTTCATTCACCGTCTTCACTTTTTCAGACAAAGAATGGAGCTGGTAGCTAAAAAAACAACTCTTGTCCTGCAGTATTCCCAGAGCGGCTTGTTGAAGGCAGCTCCCCCCCCCCCCGACTAACCCCTTCTTCTGTAGATTGTATAAATAAATGATGAGGCAGCTTCCCCTGAACCCGACTTCTCTAACCCTCCACACACACACACCCCACCCCCAACGTCTTATATTCCCATACAGCTGCTGTGTGATGTGACCCCATAAAACCGGCACATAAATCCTTCATGGAGACGCTCTAACTTGCTGACAGTGAGAAGGATCCAGGGAGGACAACAACCTGCACAAACCCACGGACGTCGCTCTGCATCATCCTTTCTTCACAACTTCTTTTTTTCACAGGCATTTGTAGGTTGAGTTTTCAATTTTGATTTTCTATGTATTTATTTAATGGTTTGTTTTTATCGTATCACCTGCTACAAGCTGAAAATGTGTTGGTTTTGAGTTCGGGGAGACGGGGAAGGTGTGAAGGGGAGGAGCAATGGCTTCAGATCAGATATCGTCTGTTGGTGCAGCGGAGCCAGCAGAGAAGGAGGAAGGACACAGAATCAATCTCCTCACAGTCTCCAAAAACAAACAAGCCCACATGAAGAGAAACAGCCCCCCCCCCTTCACTCTCTCTCTCTCTCTCTCTCACACACACACACAATAATATGTCCCTATTTTTATGCTCCATTTATCCCATTTAATGACACCTCACTGTGGGGTACAAACTATGTTCTGATAGTATTACTGTCTGGGGAGCTGAGGAGGCCATTACATTATGATTGTCACTGTATTAGGTTCTCTTATCTGTTCCCTGCAAGCAGACAGGTGTAAATCACGAACAAAGAGAACGAGAAACTGAGCTATAAAGGAGAATGGGATTGACTTAACTCTGGGCTAATATGAATCTAGGGAGCGGAACAGAGCGAGGGCATAAAAACCACTTTAACATTCACCAGTCCCATCCATGCTTAGAGGAAAGAAACACAACACTTCAACCAGCCAAACCAACTCCCCTCCCATCTTCCATCTCGCCTTTTTATTTATTTTTTTTTACCCCCCACACTTATTCCCATTCGACCCTCTAGCCACAATTAATTCTTCCAATCATCTCTCTCATCGAGGCCAGGGGAGCATTAAGAATGCACACTCACTTGGCTAGACTGCCTGCCTGGGAGGACCGGAGGCAGGATGAGGAACTACTGTAGCTCCCCATCTATTGTGTACTATTTATACTGTAAGACTGCGAGCAAAGCAGCTCCCCCCCAAAAAAACTGCACTTGGGCAGAACAGTGAAAATGACATGATGGAGAGAATCACACATTCAACACAAATTTCGAGAAGTGTTAATATGTGTGTGCGTGTGTGTGTGTGGAAGAAAGTGAAAGAGAAAGGGGAGAGAGCAAGACGCACATGTGATGTGTATATCACCAGGAGCCTAGTGAATATATGATAATAGGAAAAGAGTCGGTGCAAGAGGCCAGATGGGGTGTGAGATGATCCCGGGACCGAGGGAAAACACACCCAGACACTGTGAGAGGATGAATTGGGAGGAGAGAGATTTGTCGTTTTGCTGCTGTATAAAGTCGGTGTTGAGGATTTCAGTATTAGACTGCACTCGAGCGTCCCTCTATTTTTTGTGTGCATTTGTTTGATATTAAAGGAGCACTTCACCTGATTCACCTCAGACAGGAAGACAGAAATCAATCTGGGTGAAAGGTGAGACAGGTGTATATAACTCCACAAGCTGTTTTTTGTTGTTTTTTTTTTATGTGCGATGCTATCAGGTTGAAATGGTAAAAAAAAAAAAAAAAAAAGTTTTGTTGCTGCACACAATAAGAAAGGTTAAAAATAAATCAACAGAAATGTGATCAAAATCATAATATCCAAAAGTGCCATTATTTGATTGAAGTGAAACTTGTCACAACGTTGCATAATCTCCAGCCATAAAAGATGAACATGCTTGTTTGGTACAAAAACCACATCAGTTCTTTTCGTATTTTTCCAGTGAAAACAAAATGCAATGACTGAATCACAGAAGCCTTCGCAATAACTGTCAAAATAGACAGTTATTGCGACACTGCTATCTGTTTTGTTTGGTTTAGGTTTTTGCAAATTGCGCAGCCCCAGTTAACCACAGAAGATATCCTGAGAAAACATTGAATGAAGTCTGGATCAAGTTAATCTGCTGGTGTTGTTTACGCTGCTTCCCTGTCACACTGTTGAGAGAGATATTTGAACAGAGCCACTGTTTGTTCTTATTAGCAGCACCTGCACGTTTTTTTTTGTTTTTTTTTTTTAAATGGCCGGTGTCAGAAAGGTCTGTTGTAGAAAATGGCCGTGTCTGAAATCCGTCACTCCTTCACTCCACTTTGCTCACTTTCCAGCAGTTTCCATGCAAATGGCTGAACACTGATTTCATTAGTAAAGTCTGTACCATTTTTCTTTTATTCGCCACAATCGCAATGCATGATGGACTATATATTACTTGGTTTCATTAGTTTTGCTGAAGCCCTGTGGTATACTCTGGTTCCTGATCAGTGATCAGTTAATGAGCTGTGTGGACTCCAAAAAGGCAAAGTAGAAATTCCAGATTATGAAACTTTTTCAGAGACGGGAAAGTGAGTGAAAGTAACAATGGAACTGAGATATAATAGAAACAGAAATCTTTTCACCGCAGAGCCTGTGTAGTAATGAGTGCAAGAGTTTTTGAGACAGAGAGCTAACAGGCAAAGTTTCTAAGACCCACGTGAAGATGGTAAGTAGGTCATGTTTGTTATGCAGATTTAGACCTCACTTTAACGTCTTCCTGCAAAACAACAAGAAGAATGAACACACAGGGACTTTTAATGCGCAAAATCTGCTTTGTCAGTTAACCTTAGCCTTCTTTTCAGCATGTTTCTACTAAGCCCTGATGCTACAGACACACATACGTCTGGCAGGGCAGACCAAAGAAACAAATAGCATTTCTGTGACTGGAGTTGGACTTCAGTGGCGGACTATAGGGGCATGCTCCGAAGCACAGAGGAAGTTAAATGGGAACAGCAGAGACGGGGGAAGAAGTTAGATGAGGTAGAATTGGATTGAGAGGAGAAACAGGCCACAGATTCTTCCAATTGGACCACAGAAAGTCCACAGAAAGTGGTATTATTGACCAGGGGCTGATGGGAAAGTTAATTACTCCTGCTCTTTATTCTTCAGAGGGCAGTAAAAAGGCAAAGTCAGTCTGTGTGCCTAAGCAATTCTGCCTCATTCCCTGTCTTTATTGCTGCTCTCCCTCTTCCAGCCTCTTCTTATTTCACAAAGCTGCTGCTGTGAAGTGTTATCTCCGACAGTCAGAATGAGGGAAAGTTTGGCCCGGACCACTCTCGCTTTCTCTCTCTCTCCTCCCAGCACCATCGGGGGGCCTTGAAGACCAGGATAGTTTCTCAGAGGCTCTCACTGACTCCCTGTATCTCTCTGTAGGTAGATCGAGACAGAAGGAAAAAGGGAAACTGATAACAGCGTGAAAAAGCTGCCTGATTCATCTCAACTGGGGAAAATAGTCACAGCTTCAATCACGTCCCTCAAACTTTGTCAGACATCTTAAGGCCCTTGAGAGCCAGAATGTTGGAAAATATATTTGGACGTGTTTGCTGTTGAAATACGTCTGTGGTCTGCGCTGCGTTTGATCACCACGTGTCGTATCGCTCATTCTAATCCATTTAATGTGATATTTACTCTTAATATCATGTTTCTGCAATGTCTCGGATAATGCAGACTTCTCTCCAGCGGCTGCAGCCCAATAAAGGATGAGGGAAAGTATTAATGTCTCAGTATGCAAACTCACGCTCTTCACACATCCCTCATACAACAATAATTGAGGCAAATCTAATCTGAAGAGATCAAGTCTGCTTTCACGGAGAACAGTCACTGTGGAGCCTGTAAGGTGAGTGTCAGATGGCTCCTCTGAGAGGAACGACATAATATCGTTATACTTTTAAATAAAAATATGTAGGCTAATGTGCAATATGGCTTTTAATTCAAAGCAGGATGCTATTGTTGCTAAGCAAACAGCAGCCAGCCATTTCTCACATCATTTCTTATATAATCTACCGATATTATTCCTTCAATCTGACTAGCCTGTCTTCAGTTCATGACATTGTGTTAAAAAATGGCTCAAATACTCACACACCTTCAAACACACAACACTCTCTGAAACATTGTTATGGTACAACTGTCAGAAACAGGACAGCGATAGGACTGAGCCAGAAATGGTTTGCGGGTACGAATGATTATCTGTGATTGCGGAGCCAGTGAATAGAAATGGTTACCTTCAACCTCAAGTGCTCTACACATGAAGTATATGTGTTTATAGATTAGGGGATACCACCATATTAATATTAATCTCCTCTGACAAAAATCTCATGTGTGCATGTTAAAGTGTTGTGAATTCCATACATGACAAATGAATGAATAAAAAATAAGACTGTTGTGTTACTGCAGCTCTGTCCAGGATTAGATCAATAAAAAGGAACTGGAAGCACAAAAATAAAGTGTTTAGTTATTAAGGTGCCTTTAAGTCCAAGTCCCATAAAAAAGAAGAGGAAGGTGAACGAAACATCTGGTTACTGATGCACATCTGAGAACTTGAAATGTAATTCAGCTTAACTCGACAAACCATTTAGAAACACGCTGCAGGTTCGTGGCAGGTCTGTTTGAAGGCTGATACTCGAGGTGTTTCTTTAAATTACAGAACTTCAGCTTTGTAAGTATGCGCATTCTTGCATATCTGTGAGCCTGTTATGACTGTGACTGGACAATATGGCAGCACAGAGCTGAGGGACTCCACATGGCAAGCTGTTTTTGGATAATTACTCACCGAGTCACTGAGCTGGAAAAGTGAAGATTATATTAACCAAAACCTAATAAAAAAAATCGGGAACTGAGGAGGAAGAAAGATGAGGTGCACCAGATACAGCGAACAACTTGAGGTGTAACTGGGAACATAAACCAAGAGCCTGAGCAGAATTTGTCTATTTGTTTGACCGTGTGAGTTTGTGTTTAAGACTGCTTCTGTGTGTGCAGATTGCGTAACGTTTTGTGACATGCACCACATTACGAGATTAAACCAACTTAAGGAGAAAGGCTGAGTCCTTATTTCCAGTTTAAGGACCATTAAATACTAATTTATTTACTAATTTAATACTAATAATAGTTATTGAAAGTGAAAACATGAAGAAGAAGCATTAAGTGACAGCTGTTAAATGATTGTTTACTTTTGTCCTGCTTTATTTCTCTTTAAAGTTTCTCCTCTGGTGGACCAAAGCACGGGAATCTAAATAAATTGCATGGTGTGAAGACTGTGAGCAGATACAGTTCGTCTCCACATCCCTCTTCAGGGTCGCTGACTGACAGCTTAACCCTATTAGTCAGGGCTGCTCCGTGCGGTCATGCCTCATTAAGATCACAACAAGGTTTATGTTCTGCTTTCTGTGTTAAACAAACGTGACTGATATTAATCATCATCTGGTGTGAGCAGAGGGAGAGTGGGGAGCTTCAGAAATGCTTGACTGTGTTGCTGATGTCTCAGTTTACCTCTTGGCTGGAGAGAGAAGGGAGCGGAAACAGGCTCTTTCTCTTTCTGTCACAACTCTTTCCTCTTTTACGGCCTTTTTGTCATTTCTATTAAACAATAAAGAACGTTTGTCCCCATTTCTTCTCTTCAGCCTGTTTTATAGGTTTATATGCAAATACATGTGCAGC
The DNA here is from genome assembly GCA_034769265.1 of Remorina albescens. Taxonomy (NCBI): domain Eukaryota; kingdom Metazoa; phylum Chordata; class Actinopteri; order Carangiformes; family Echeneidae; genus Remorina; species Remorina albescens. Next base: position 22,946,667 of record CM068489.1, on the reverse strand, counting down.
TTCACGGCACTAAATGTGGCATCAAATTGTTTGTATTTTCTGAGGAGAGCAAAGGACATTAGAGTTTATCTATTTTGTGCTTTTCTTAACTTCGATCTTGTGCCGTTTTTACAGTAGATATAAAGCCTTTCAATTATAACTTTACACTCAACACGGCTTGTCTCACCTTGTTTTTCCAATAATGCGGTTTAGTTGTTGACAACTGCCATTCAACACGACCGCCCGTGTGACCAAATGCACAATTTGAACAGAGGAAAAGCAAACTTGTCCTGTAGGTTTTTCATGGCCTTACATCATCTACATCGGCACCATAGTGATGTGGTTAGTCTGCTGTTACACCAGAAACACACAGCATGTCATAAGACAAAACATATCTCTGGTCAGCCTGACTGATAAGAAAATATGATAAAAAATTTCCCTGGGGTAAATATGTGAAGACTCACTGTGGAACGAGGGGGCCTTCATTTATGGTGAAAATTAGAGGGTGATAAGATCAGGGAAAAAGAAACTGAAAATGGACTAATGCTTCTAACTGCCACCTCATTTGTTGTGCACCTTACAGACACTTGACACTACTGATGGATAGAATGAGGAAATGAACCACAGAAGACCAGAGCTGACTTAATGAAAAGGGAAGACCCTCCATAAAACCGAGAAACAATGACATACTTCGACAGACAAAAACAGCAATTGATAAAAATAACAGGAAAATTTTTTTTTTAAATTCATTGCTTGTCCTTGAAATTTCGAGAAATCACACGCTGATTATAGGAACTTTTTTGTAAAATGGAGAAAAAAACTACTTTTATTCAAACACTGAAATGTCTCGCTGGAGCAGAGTTGCTTTTTGACAGCTATAATAACACACAGCAACCTGGTTGAAAGAAAATTGCTCTTCCATTTTAGCGTTTAAGTGTGTGTCTTTGTGTGTGCGTGCGTGTGTGTGTGTGCGTCTGTATGCACTATAAATGCACCAATAGACTTGCATTTGAGCAAATGTGTGCGTGTTCTGTCCCATTTTTTAGAGCTGGTTGGCTCAGAGTGACATTGTCATTATCGAAATCTCTCTCCGCTCCCCAGGATCCTGTAGCCATTAGCAACCGACACTGGGAGTTGGCCTCTCCTCTGCTGCAGCCAATTGCTTTCCCATCACTGTGTCACTGTGTGCATGCATGCGAATGAGCAGGTGCTCCTGCTTTTGCGTGCACTTATGTGTGTGCGCGCACAAACGTCTGGATCTGGCTCTATTATAGCTACACCATCGAATGCAACAAGGTTGATTATTTGATCAAATGCAGCCTCACTGTTATTCATTTATTCCTAATTTATTCCTATGCAAAACAAATGCTCCATAAACAGCATCAAATCTCCACAGTGACAGACCGACAGAGAAAAAGACAAACACAATTCACTGCAGGCATGGCGGACAAAAAACTGCACCCCACAAGGAAGCAGTCAGTGGAAAATAATCAATAAGTGTTGATTAGGCCTGTTCAGTACTTTTGTATTCCATGGCAAGCAACAACCCCTTTTTTCTGTGCAGGCAGCAATCAATACTGTGATCTCTGTTTAGACCGAGCTGCAGATCTCACTGAGGAGAGGGAAAGAGCGCTACACATCAGCTGAGACTGAAAAGTGCCAGGCCATGATACACGGCCAAATAAAACAGCATTGACAACACCAGTTTCCCAGAATACAAATTAAACTGAATGCATGTTTCTTAAAGGCATCGGAGGAGAGTGTTCTAGTCTTAGATTAGGTACTACAGTTACTTTCACCTGAAAGCCAAGCATCAATTGAAAAAGGGCAGGAAATGCACGTCTGCAAAAAAATCATCATTTCCTCGAGATAAAAAGCACGGAGCTTATATGATGGAGTTACATATATATTCATGGATCTGAGATCACTGAACACAGGGCATGAATAAAATTCCTTTTTCTAAGGTACCAGGGAAACAGAGAACTCATTGCCAATGTCTAGACTCCCTCAGACAGATCACAGATTTTGCAGGATTCTAACTCTTAGATTGACACCGACCCTTTACATAGAAAGAGTCGACACCCCAGGCACTTGTTGGCACAGTAACATGAAAATCCTTTTATATTGAAGGCCCCACTGGGAGTGTGTGTTTATAAAAAGAAATCCTGTCTTTCCCATCTGGCCTCAAATCTAGAGCTGCGTTTTCAGAAATTTCACAGATGCTACAGCCAGAAAAACAACTTTATATTTATTTAGTATCATTCGATTTGATGGAACTGTTGTCTGGCCTTCGTAGAGCCACTGTATGATAAATTTAATTAATGAAAAAAAAAAAAAACATCTTGCCCCTAAAAATGTTTTTGGTGGTGAGCAGCTGGATGTCAGACTGCAGGAATTTGATTACATGATAAAATTAGTTTCACATGTTGAATGATGAAAGATAAAAGCAAGTTTCAACCGTGCATACAATTACTGATACACACACAACAGATAAACACTTATCAAGTATGCTAATAAGCCTTTGTCACTGTTACCATGGGAGCTGGTCATGTGACAGATCACAGGGGTGTGTCCTTACAGATCTAAGAATACCTGAGAGAGAGCAATCATATATTTTAGCTGCATTAGCGGCTGGCGGGTGAGTTTAATCAGGGCGGGCTGATGGAGGAGTGTCCTCTGGGAGTTGCATCTCTTTGTGCCTTTAGAGCCCCTCTGGACCGGGGCAACCCCCCCCCCCACAGCGCTGTGTTCTCCACCCCCCACTCGCATCCAAATTCCCATATCTCCCTCTTTCTTCCATCTTCTGATCCTCCTTCTTCCATTCTCTGTGTTTAAGAAGTAACAAACCAGAGGACACTGGTTTCTTCTTTATGGAGACGCACCTGTTCCCCACTGCGTTGGCTACGTGCCCCACCCTTTGTGCTCAGCAGCACCCACAGCATATGATGAATTTGACAAGGAGGGCCCTTGCGGCCCAGCCCAGCTGATGGGTTATTCATTACAACAAGCTTTAACTGTCCTTCAAGGACCCTAAAATGCCACAGAGCAGAGCTGTGCTCGACACAAACACCTTTACTGTGATGGATGGGGCAGCAGGGAGCCAGCTGGACCTACAGGTATCAGCCCTGCTGCTGATACCTGAGACAGAGTTGGACTGAGTCAAATGAAGGCTGCTCTTATAAACGGGTGGAAGTAATTAACTGCACTTAGCTAATTGCATACTTGGTGGCAAAGCTTGTTAGAAGGGTTGCACTTTCTACCCACTTTATCTTCCATCTTTCAGTCACATCACATGGTGATGGATGTATCCGGCGATATCAGTAAATATCATCAATGGGATCTTAAATTTCTCCTTTCTTTTCCACACATGTATTTTGATGTAACTGGTCCGGCACAGTCCACATTCATGTATTTATGACAAATATTCGAATATAATGTGATAAAATGTTTCCCCAGTCCTGGTGAGTTTAACCTTGGTGATTCACTGGGTCAGACAGCAGATTGCTGGATTTGAATGCTCGGTCTGGTAATGTTTGACAGAGGAAAGCTGCAGTGAGCTCACAGGGTCACCACTGCCACTCATCAGGTGTGCAGTATGTGATTGTGCAACACATAGCTCATATCTGTATATTTTAAACTCTGTGAGTTACTGTTAATGCACATGTAAACACAGAGCAGAATAACACACACTTGTCCTCTTAATTATTCTCTGATTGTTGAATTTTCACACATCCAACTTTAACACAGCAGCCACAAATGAAACAGGTTAGCTGTCTTTGTATGGCGCTTCATACAAAACTCAGACTCCAGGCGATAAGCACCTGTAACTTAATCTGAGAGCATGTTCAGCCTGAATTATATTTGTCTCCACAACACCAGACTTGTTTATTACACTTTTCCCAGCTGCCTGTCTTCCTATGAGCTGCTGTGTGAGGGAGCCCAGACTGCTGCAGCGTTTCCAAACAGTGGCAGTGACAGTGTAAAGGTCCTGTGTGGGCTGGCAGGCTAAAGGGGAATGATTACTGCTGAGTGGACTTTGGCCTCGGGGCCAGCAGAAGATGGATGGAGGCCAGAAAACAGAGCGAGTGACAAACAAGGCATCTGCTACTGTCAGAGAGAGACAATACAACGGTGAGGGGGAGAAAACACAGCTGGAGGTTCGACCAACCACAAAAGCAGATGACCGTCATTTCTCTGTTGTGTGACCTCTGACAGTGTACAACGGAAAAGAAAACCATAAACTATGATTAAAGGAATCCTTATTGACCTTTAAAAGTACCAATTTTCTGTGCATTCACATTAAATCACCTTGACTCTTTGTTTTTGAAGTAACATGCTCTCCTTTCTGTTTCCGTCCACCTCTCATTTCATTTTCCTCTGATCAGCTCAGGAGGAAGGTGCAGCCCCTCCTTTGCAATTCCTAATGAGCCACTGCGTGTGTTGTGTGTGCATTTTTGTGTGCGGTACATATGTGTGTGTACATTACTGAATGCATTGGCCCGGTAATGGGTGCAGCGGCATTACCATGGATACAGCTAGATGTCAATCTAAAGAATTCTATTATGTCCTGTTTGTCCCTCTGGAAAATCCTTAACAAGGAGATCTTTAGGCCCATTTCACGTCTAATTACACACATAACTAGGAGATAGCAAAAGAGCACAGGCCTCTCATTCATTCCTGCAGTGATTTACAAATGTACAGTCAGGAAAGTAAAAATGATCCATGTTGCTCCTTTTGACCGACCAAACTGGAGGTTTTCAATTTATTAAAGAGAAAAACATAAGTTCTTGTATTTACAGAAGTAAAAAAAAAATTATAATGAAAATAATAATTTGTGGAACCCAAAAACAGTTCATTCTGTTCCTGTGCTCCAGACTCCTGTCCGTGTCCCGTCTATCATGACCTTTATCAAAAAGGACCTCTGCGGCCGATAATGTGGTTATTAGCATTCTAATGTTATTCTAATGTTACTAACACAGCAGGGGAAACATTGATCTGCTCACTGTGTGTGTGTGTGTGTGTGTGTGTGAGCAGCAGCAGTAGCATCATCCCATCTGCAGTGTTCAGACTGCTGATGTGACGATGATGGGCCAGTCACACAATGAATGATAACAACACAAAAGGTGAAAAGTCACATGCTACTGATGAAATGTTTGTATTTCTGCTGTTGTTCACCTACACACACACACACACAAACAAACAAGTCCTCCACTCCTTATCCAACAGAGGGTAGATGAAAGAGCCCTTAGCTGTGGTTGGAGGATGGGAAGATGGGGTGGATGCTGGGAGAGTGAGGTGGGTGTGGAGAGAGGCGTGGGCGACTGACAGACAGACAACAAAAGACCAGCACTGCCCTGAAGTTCAAAAGAGCCCTTTCAACCCAGCATTTGCCAACGTGCACACGAACACACATACAAACACCGACATCAACGGTCTCAGTGAATCATCCCTAATCCACTGGTGGAACTGGATTTTTGTTTGTTATGAAACAGACCACCGCAGGGCCATTTAACTGAGACCAAGTGTCCATGTTTTCGAATCCTTGTGAGCGTTTATCCCTCTGGCTGCGTCACACTGGATGACCACACTCTCAATGTTTGTTTTTTTTTTCCTTTCCAAGGAATCTTGAAAACATTACATCAGACCTTTTTCTCAATAAAAAACACACACTGATGCACCAGATACATCCATAAACTGGGATCATTGGGAGATGGCGGGATACAACCTGGACAGATCACCAGTCTTTCACTGGTCCAACATATAGAGACAACCATTTATTCACACTGACATTCATACCTACGAGCAACTGGGGAACAAATGGGGAATTAAAATGACCAGCGGGATGTTTTTGAAGAGAGAGCTTTTGAGTTAAAAGAAATTCAGCAATTCCACGGTATGACATTAAAGCCTGGATTCTCTTTATAAACACCAGAGCTCCACAGGTGGCATCGGCTTTGTGGTCTGAGTAGCAGCATCACCTCCTGTGGACAGCAATTATCTCTAATGTACACCCCCCAGTCCATTTCATCTACATAAGTAACAGTTGCTTTACCAAGTAGTTCCACAGAGATTTACAGCAGCTCTATCCCGTCTCAGCATTTCAACAACGACGTCACAGTTCACCCATTGGACACAATTCTGATCCAATCTCTCCTCTCCAAAATGAAAAGACAGTCCTCCAATGCAGTTTACCACTAACTACACTACAATAAGTGGTGAGGCTACAGGAACAAGACAAGGACAGGCTGAGAGAGACCACGATCCAAGTTGCAGCTCTCTGGGGATACGCTCTAAGCCTCATAACAGCACAGAGCTCATGCCAAAGCCAAACTCTGCTGCAACACCGTGTCAGCCCACGAGAGTGTGTCTCCGAGGGGCGGGGTTGTTATTGAAACAAGACTTCTCTCAAAAATGTGCACACATACACAGACATCCATAACTAAAGCACCACTAACAGGATTGTGCAAAACACCAGAGTTTGGTTGTAAACAGCCGATATGAAAGCACAGAGGGCAACTGAGAACAAAGAGTGTGAATAGATAAAAAGGAATTTGTAACTTTAATAAGGATTAGACAAATATGCTGCAGGGAGTCTAAAAGTTGTGTACAGCTCATGAGAGGACACAGCAGAAGGAATGTCACACATCCTTCAGGTAAATATGTAAAAAATAAACAAACAATATATATTTATATATAAATTGCTTTACATTCAGCATCCAGATCTCTCAATCAGTCTTCGGAAAAGAAAAAGTAAAAATACACAAAAATAAATGTCATTCTTTTTCAGCATTATCAAGTGTGTGAAACATCCGGCCTTTGATTCTGTTACCTTTTGACAGTCAAATCATTAAAGAAGCCCATGTTATCTATTTAGATGGATAGTTTTCCATCAGTGTCCTCACTCCACAAATAATGTCTGTTTTTATCCTTTATTCCCTCCTTTCTTTTTTTCAGAGGCGTCAAGTAAAGCAACAATGCTGGATGGGCTGATTTCTGCAGAACTTCAGAGCTGAAAGCATTGACCCCAGGGCTTTTCAACTAGCTTTGTTTAATCTGCAAAAACACTTGACTGAATAGCATTTCCATAATTGCAGCACTTATTGCACCATCACTGAAAAGTGAGCGGTGCTCCGCCCAGCCAGAGAACAGTTGTCAAGGCAACTGAGGCGAAGGTTCAACAGGAGAATGTCACTGGCCTTGAAAGACACTCGGAGAGGGAGGGGTGTCCACAAGGGAGCTGACAGGAAGTCAGCGAAGAGTACAACCTCTGTGCAGGTAGGTGGGGTCAGATCGAACAATTTCATCCATAGAAAAACAAACTAATAAATACTGCTCCTCGATGCTTCTGTGAAGTGCACATGTCCAAATGGAAGCAGGTGATTGAGCAGTTTAATGGTCCAACTTAACTACAGTCCAACTGTAGGTCTGTTTACATTCTGCTGACCACTGAGCACATTACGTTTATGAGTCAATCTGCTTTGCGTCTGCAGATAAATGACTGCAGAGCTCTTCCTGCTCTTATTCTGAGATGTGTCCTTCTCTTTGTTCTCTGTTTTTATGTCTTTATCTCACATGGTCACCTTTCTTTGAAAATGCGCAGTTGAAAAGGTTAGAAGATTACTCTGTGTTTGCCAAAGTAAAATACTGTGTGTATTTTTGTGCATGTGCATGTGAGCATGTTTAATGCTGTGCCTGAAATATGAATACGTTCACACAGGAGGGCAGCGCTCTGCGGTCAGCTCCCAGAGAGACGAGAACGAGCCACCACTGAGTCGGTGTGTCTCTCTCTCTCTCTCTCTCTCTCTCTCTAACACACACACACACACACACACACACATACTTTAACGGTCTTCAAGTGTCCAGGGGAATGTGCAGTCCGAGAGTCCTCCGTCTCTACCAACAGAAACACATTAGCAGGCAGTCTGCTGAGCTCAGGATCTGGAGTACAGCCAGGACATGCAGAAATGAAGAAAGAAGCACATGGCTGCTGGCCCAGCGAGAGCACTGCAACTATCTCACTGCCTGACAAACAGGAGGGACAAAGTCCTGTGTCCTTTTGGACACTGAAACAAAATAGTGTCAGGTATTAATGCAGAGTAAGGTCTAAAAGGTTTTCAGATCTTCCAGGAACCAAAAATATTCCCAAATCTGACTGAAAATCCAGCCTTCATTATTTTATGTGATCTCTCCATCTACTGTGATCTGATGATAACCCTGCCCTAAAGGTCATGGTCAAGGTCAAAGGCCAACACGGGGATTGACAGGCAAACGTCACACTGTCCTCCAGTGAATACGTATTGTGACAAACCTGAGTTTGAAATAATACTTGCCTAATGTGCTGCAAAATTTCTTCAGCTGATAGAGTAACACACACACACACACACACATTGGATGAGGACACCGATCCATTACACAGACAGATAAAGACATTCTCAGCAAAAATCAACAGATTCTCTGCAGAGCACTTATGCCGTCTGTCAGTTTGCCAAGGCCACTAACACAGTGAGGGATGGCTGTATCCAGGCAACCGGGCAGCTAGCATCAGAAGCCTGTATCTAACCACCGTCAACCAATCGCAAGCACCAACTCCTACCTTAGCCAGTCATGACTGATGTCAAGCAGCTGCTGTTCAGCGGGGAGCCATTATCACGGCCAACCAGTTTGCTTTATGTGTGATTGTCTGGAACCCACCTGATGGTCGACAGCACAATATAGCTACCTGTGCTAAATGAACAAACCGCTATTGTGCTGAATATCCAGCTCTGGGCCAACAGATAATCTGCATGCTACAGATATTAATTTAGTGAACTCTGCTCTTCTTTCAAAAACTCCATTAAATACTCTATGAAGCATTAACTTATTCAATTATTTCTGTTGCAGGATAGGATAGCTTATTTCTAAATTCTCAAACTTCATAATATTATTTTTCAAGTATCCAAAGGGCTGTTTTTTTTATCCGCTTCTTTCTACATTATGTTTCTTCTTCCTCAGACTGAGGCAAATATCATTTAAACCAACCTATCCCCGTGGAAAAATACATGGGCTCTAAGCTGTGAGGTATAAAAGAGCGTGGCATCGAACATATTCAATTTCTAAGGACACAACAAGAAATTGGAATATTTCCACTTTGGTCTGGTGTGACTCTCGGCATCTAGATCTGACAGACGGAAACACATTTATATTAAAGTATATTATTACAATTGATATTATTATTATTATTATTATGTGCATATATGTGTGTGTGTGTGTGTGTGTATATATATCTGCTAACTGAGGCATCTCAGCAGAGGTGAGATGGAGGAGAAGAGTTGCATGTTGTGTAATAGTTTGTATCGTGTCCCATCTTCTTCTTTCTCTTCCTCCTATCTGTGCCTCTCTCTCTCTCACATACACATATTTTAATAGATGAGTTTGGGCAAGGCAATCTGTTAACCTAACTGCGGCTGACAGTTCCTGTGATGTTTGGTTCACTCTTTGCGTTTGATCGTACTGGTACAGAGGAAGTGGAGCCTGCAGGGACTTCTCATCCACTCATTCCCATTTCTCTGTCTCTCTGATCCGCAATACTATAACAATACTAACATTAGCAATAAACAGAGCTTGGCGAAACTGCAATCAACAACTTGCGTGTTTTTCTCTCCCATCTCCAATCTGTTTATCCCCATTCTGGAAGTTCATATATTAAATTTACCAAAAAAGGAGTAAGAAAAAGGGAAAATATTTATATTTGATCAGCTGGAACAAGCTTGCCAGTTTTACTTGCTGCTTTCACAACAGATTGATTGTGAAAATAACATTTTACTTGACACACTCGCTTAGTGCTACAATATTATCAGTGATAGGTGTAATAACTGTCCCTTACCAGACTCAGAGACTTGGCAGGCACAAACTACACAAAACTTCCTGTAACCAAAACTCCCCTACAGTATGACCAATTGAGTGTTTACTTCACTTCAAGATTGACACAGGACATAGCTGTACTGTGACAGAAGGAACACACCCTTACTTAATCACACCCTCAGAATGAACTACTAAAAGAAAAAACTATTAACTTTATGAAAATAGTGGCAATATATGACATGATATACGAAAGAACCTCATATTCTCAAATTTTTATCTAAATAAATGTTATGTTGAATATAATCCACCACACCTTCTTTAAACAGATGAGACACAAGTATCAGTGCATCATCGGACACCTGTAACCGACAGGGATGGAGGTTTTTCAATACCATCATGGATCAGGAGCTGAACGCTCAGTGCCAGAGGGCGGACACATTTTCCTTCAGGAGCAATAAGGCACAGACCGCCTTGGGAACCTGGAGTCAGAGGTGAATAAAAACCACTCTCTCTGGAACCAGGTTGAATATTTTGCCTGGACACGGCAGTAAAGCAAAGAGAGAGCAAAGTGAAGCAAACACTGAGGGTTAAATCTGGCTGACAACTGGAGGAAACAAAACAACTGTTGTTCATTAGAAGAACCCAAAGGAGTTGTTACTGATCGAGGTAAAGGAAACAAGGAGTGAGCTTGAGGCATGGACAGTGTGATACCACAAGATTCACCCAAAATATGAAACTTCTGCACTCAAAGCAGAAAAACAAGAGTGATTCTGGAGCAAGAAGAGTTTGAAAAGTCTGAATCTCTGAATCCTGTGACTTTGTACAATGAATGAATATCGTATGTGTTCAAAAGGCTGGTGTTGCAATCCCTTTCCATTTCCACTGCATCAAATATCACGCAGGCCCCTCCTCAGACAGTCTGGTGTGGGTACTGTGTATAAAGTCCAGCTCAGCTCTTTACTTAATCTTTAGCTCAGAGCCATTAGGAGCTGGACTGGAAACCTCAATTGTGTTTAAAAAGTAAACTCCAGACATAACTGAACAGCCGATGCAGGAGCCTTAGTGAGATGTGTGCAGTTTTAAGCATGTGACTCTGCACATGCATGCCTCGAAGGTTTATAGATAGAAGCTGCTGGAGTCATAAAAACAAGATAAGTGTTGTGTCAATAGTCCAAGCTGGAGCCATTAATCTGAAGAGAATAAGAGCACAGGCCCCACGACTGTAACCATGGCAGAGGCTGCACTGTAGAGGTGGAGGAAATTCAGTATCCATTAACTTACAGGGTGGCCACGCCATTAACAGAGAGGTCAGAGAGGTAATGTTATAGCCAGCACACCAGCGGCATAAATGTTCACAATACATCATCACCCATAAGAGTGGATACGTCTGCCGAGATACGTCATGATATGTAATGGAAAGACTTGCAATATGGCTAGTTTGCATTCGGTTTATATACAGAACACTGCAGCTCCTTCTCTCAAATTTAGATGATAACATTACTGATTTGTATGGTCAGTGGTTACATCTGCTGAGTAGAGCCAAAGATTCAAATTGGCATCATTAGACCAAAAACTGTCCTTTTAACCATTCTAAACAAATCTAAACAAGGTGCTCCTCTTTATTAGTTCTTATTGCAGGTAAATATAACAACATGCTATTATTCGTGCTTGTTTAGAGGCATATGCCTTAGTCAGCCTGGTGTGGGTAAACCAAGGTGTGTGTGCATGTGTGCATTTGTGTGAAGTTGTCCCTCCAGGCTGCCACGGTATTCTCACAACAGCAGCTGCAGTCTCTCGATAAGAGTCACACTTTGAGCACAAAATGAACTAAAATGTGCAGAGAAAAACATTTAGAACAACACACAAACCAACAAAACACACAGACACACACACATTTCTGTCACGTGGCAGATATTTAGGCGTTAGCAGATTAGCAGACATGAAACAAGCCATTTTCCTCATAGAGGGAAAACAAATTGCAGTGCCTGGAGATTCGGCCGGGCAGAGTCGACATTGCGGCCAGGAACATCCAGAATGCATTTTTGAAAAAGGCCAATATTATGTCAAATGTCACAGTAAAAATTCAGATGATGTAGCATTTCAGTGCTTGATGCCATAATTGTATGTATAGGAGCAAATACAGGAGGACAGCAGGACAAGTGGAGATGGAGTTGGAGAGGAATACACAATGAGGGGATTGTATCGATGGCAGGTAAAGAAAGTATACGAGGGAAGGCAGCGTGAGATGGAAAAGGAAAGTGAATAAACGAGGAGGAAGGTAACGGCTTCAAACTGTGTAAAATGGAGGTGATATCAGACGATGTAATGTGGAAATAAGTGGAACAACTTGCAGAATAAGTATCAGAGAGTAGAGCAACACAAAAACTGCTCTCAGACTTTTAAACGTCTCTTTTTAGAGCAACGGGAACAGACTCAGACATGCATTCCTGTTGAAAAGCACCGCCATGTCACACTAAACATATAAACTGTTCACCAGTGATTCAGCTTAATCTTATCCTGTACATAATTTACCCCAAACCTAAACAATGCTAAATTCTAGGAAGTGGCCACTTTTCATTGTGATGATAATCTGACTTTTGGTTAATGTTCTCACTTTTTAATTCACTATCTGAGCTGGCACACCAACGTAAAAGGAGACAAACTGAAGGCGATGATGTTGTTTCTAAAATTGAGCTTTAAGCTGAATGCAGCTTGTCAGTTCAACTTGCCACTTGTGAACTCCTGTTTCCATTTCCTCACTGCGATACTGTAACTCTAACTCATGAATGAGCCATCATACTTTCATAGCGTTCTACCTTTGGTCCTCCGAGCAGGGAGGAAGGAATCCAATACTTGATATTATTAGATTAGGAGCAATTTCCTGACTCAATGTGATTAGGAGTTTACTGACCTTGTGGCGCTTGAGAGTTATATCATTAACGTGATTTACCTGAGCAAGAAGTTAATTGCAGTTTTTCCCATTTGCGACTTGTTTTTGAAGTATCATCTAAGATAAATGATATAGATACCTTCGAAAAAACTGGGTTGAATATTAAATAATTAGAAACAAGTGCATTCCGTTCATATCATTTAAAAGGTGTTTTAAATAAGTTTACTGCATCCTTCACATCTTAAACTAACCTTCATTTAAATAAAATTCCATCGTATATTTATATTGGGACTGCGTTATGCCAGTGAAGGTCCTCATAAGTACAGACGTGTTGGTTTATGTCTGTTTTTGGGACGGCTTCAGAAGCATGTGGGACACATGGTTTGTTTGAGAGCGTGCTATGTAGAATATGTATTTGTGGCATACAAAGTAAAGGGTGTCTATTGCGTGTGTGTGTGTGTGTGTCACTCATCACTCAGCAGCATGGGTTAGATACCGACTGAGTTTAAAGAGTAGCACATAGACGAGCACCAGTCGCTGTCTGTCAGCCACCAGTGAGCACTCAGCCTCTGAATTCCCATTCATCCCCTTCATCTGGCCCGGATACAAACAGACCACCAAAACAGAGCTGCAGATTTCTGTGGTTTTGTGTGTGTGTGTGTGTGTACATCAGAAGATGAACTATAGTGACTGAACCTGCAGCAAACAGCATCTTTTCAGTGCAGACAGATCGACTCCTGAAGATCTGAAGTGCACCTTGTTAACCTGCATTTTACACACAAACCCACACAGACACACAATATACAGACCTTTTGAGTCACTACTGCACCAAAGAAAAGATAAAAGCGCAGAGATAGAACGACATCGAGACACAAGCAGCAACAAGCAATGAAAATTATCCTGTGGTGCTTTAAAAAAAAAAAAAAAAAAAAAAAAAAAAATCTTTCATACACCCCAAAGTTGGAAGAATCAAGTTTGAGGCCTCTGAAATAAAAAAACACATCAGCAAATTGAAAATTAGACTTTAAATCAATAGTTACAACTCCAGAATATAATTTCTTCAGACATTTTTGGGTTTAGATATGCTACACACGTATCTTCATGTGCCTAGGAGCTGTGATAGGCACTGCAGAAATATTTTCTTCAAAAGTATTTGGGCACACTTTACCCCTTTAGCCAATCAGTCAAGGTCAAAGAGGTGGGAGTTCCTGGCTGTCAGTCGAAATGTGAAAGCACTCACCGCCTAGCAAGCACACGATTTCTACATCTATCTATATAGACAGTGAACGTGAAGTGAAGATGAAGGTAAAAGCCTGGAAAGAAAGTAAGAGAGACACAAAGAATGTCATGTACAGTAAGCTGGATTTCCAGAACTGGCCTGTTGTAGGTTTTTGGGCTACACAGCTGAAGTTACTATTGAAAACGCGAAATGGCCTTTTACAGCGGGAGCAGTCGACAACGCATTCCCATTGTGATAACGAAGCTTTTTTTCACGGTGCAGAGAATAAATTAAGTTAATTTAACTTAGCCAGCGAGTTTGGGTTCTCAGCATGCTTTCACAGGACAGTATTAAAATTCAACCTAACACCCTGGCCCTTAGTTCTCCGTGTTCTGTGGTGATCATGCTGAGGTCCTGAATGTCACAGGAACAAAACAAGGCTCAAGTGATTCTCGTCTCTTTCTTTGATGCCATGGTAACAGTGGCAGGGGAAGGTCAGCTGGGCTTTGTGTGTCCGCAGAAAGGTATAGAAAATAATGTTGCAATGCCATAATGAAGCCAACTTTGTAACACAAACCCAACCATTAGTGATTTTTCTGCCTTCAAAAGCGATACCCTTCGCCCACATAGAGGATTTATGAGCACTGCAGACCAAATTGCTGGCTACAGTAAAAAAAAAAAAAAAAAGAAAAAACAAATGATTTTGAGATTAACAATACAGCAATTAAAGGCATTACATATATGATTAATTCTCTAAAAACACAAAGAAGAAATTTACAATAATCCTGTAATACATGGCCTCGGCACAAGCCAGGGGAACAATGAGCTGCTCTCTGCTCAATTGAGCTGCATACTAATAGGGTGATTATGACTCCTAATTATCAGATGGCACTTGTCAAGAAGCTGCCGTGCAGTTTGCCCTGAGGACAAAATGCAAAGTAGAGACAAACTGTTGTTTCTACTGAAAAGCCATCGAGGGGCCTCGCTGTAATCTGGCTGTTTATAAGTTGAGACGATGCTTCTTTAAATGGCAGGAAAGAAAGTCAGAGAAGAGACATGCTGTAAATATGTAACATCCACACACGACCCTGACAGTAAGTCACGCACATCATGAATACATTACACACATATGCATCCTCCCAGAGGCCAGTATATAGTAGCAGGGATGGTTAAGAGGGAGTGTTAATGATGAGCACCAAGGGTCCTGGCATGGCGACTTAAGACTCAGTGACAGAAAGCTTGAGCGACTCAATCAGTGTGTGTTTGTGTGCATGAGAAAGCGTGAACACGTATCGGTGTTGTCTTTCAGTGTCTTTCATCTTGTTGCTTCTGCCTCTTATGCACCATGAAGCCATTAAATACTCTCCTGCTACTGCAATTCATCTTCTGCTTTACCAGCTACCCGTTTTGGCGCCGTTTTGGCTGCCACTAAGTGATAGGACAATTTCTGAGGACTTATGAGCACCAGAGGGGAGATTAACTGTACTTCCAATCTCGCACACCGTTAATAATTCAACATTTAATATAAAAACAGGCTGTCCAGGAGGGAACAATAGCTTTGAATTATTGATAACTCTTTCCCTCATCTCATCTCCAGATCAGAAGAATGTGATAAAGGGTAAATAAGAGAAAAAAATGACACCTGGACCAATATTTTTGTGGCCCCTGAAGGAACTATCCCCTGAACTCAAATACTTCATTATTATTCTTGCTGCTTCTACTGGGAAACAGTTCAAATGTACTCTGAATCCAAATTTATTGAAGGAGCAAATAAAAGCACTTCAGTCAGACTCTCATCTCTTTGCTACATCCAATTTTTTTTTTTTTTTTACATCTTTTGTAATAGTAATAGTAACATCTGGGAGAGGAGGCTCCCTGAGGCTTTAGCTTCCTTTTCCTCCAATTACCACCAATGTCACCTCTTTTTTTTTTTCCTTCATGCTTGCTCTCACATTTTGTCTGCCATTCTCAGCCCTCACTGCTGCTGAACCTCCACCGGCACGTCTTTGTCTTTTTCACAGAGTGTGTCACTCTAATTTTGCCAGCAGGTAAAGTCGAGGATAAGATATAAGGACACTGTACTGGACACACATATATGCCACCTCTGCAAACAACTCTCCAGACACAAAGACACACACAATCCTGCACACTGGCACTGACCCCGGTGGGGACAGGCTAAATTTAAAGTCAAACTCTCTGGTATAGTACTCGAGAAATGCTTCCATCAGATATCAGATCTGAAATAGATCCCTCTGCTCAGCTGTAGCATTGAGGCCTGTAATTGTGTTGACAATTGTCGGAGAGTCAACACAGCGATATAGAAGTAATAAAACATATGAGCATCGTGCGACTGGTCTATTGTCTATTTTCACCGCGCTTTCGATCCTCAGAGTCAGAACCAGAGTTTCTCCAGAGACAGATGCAGAGATGCAGCACACAGGTACAGTGAAGGACACTGTGTCTTTTGCGATGCTCTTCTCACCCACTAACACACACAGTGCAAACCCACCCACATACAGACACCATGAATCACCAGACCAAAACGACACTCATCCAAAGCGAATATATCATTACACTTGTAAAAAATAACACAAGCAACAGCTTCCTTATCCCAGGGTAGAGCGTTAGTTTACAAAACTGAATTAAAAAAGCTAAAATCAACTGAGAGAGGTACCTTGTATCACTGTATTTGGAAATGTGAACATATACAAGAATTTTAGAGAAGGATAGTCAACACAATCTCCAATATTATAGACAAAGAAGTCCCGATGTGCCCGGAGATCTGTACTCTGGGCCTTATTCCATAAGCTTTAGCACTGAGAACTCATGAACGTAGGCTGGTGAACCTCTGTCTAATACATACAAAGCGCCTTATTGCTAGACATTGGAAAAGTGTTCATTGTCCATCGTTGAATTCATGGATTGCCGAACTCTCATCCTGCATAGCTATTGAAAGGCTCACATACACAATTAAACGTAATTAATGTATGTATCAGATATATGGAAATGGATGTAGACAAGTATTCAAGTCATTATTGGATATGTTGTCTGGCAATTATCTTATTATTTATTTTCACCGCCGTTTCAGAATTCATAAGTGGCTGGGGGGGGGGGTCATGTTCAAGGGGGACCTACACAATGTTACCAGTTCATATCAGAAAAGATATGTAATGTGTTAAAAGTTAAAATTCAATAAAAGATATGTGTTAAAAAAAAAGAAGCTAAAATCAGATTGACCCACTGAAGATATAAATCAGTGTGTGTAATTCAGTTATGCGTCTGTATTTACTCAAAGCATTTATAGCATTTACAGCAGAGATTAGAGTGGACTGTAATATTTCATTGGTTGTAGTCTAATTGTACTACCACAAAAAAAACAAAAACAAAACAGAAATACATAGGCATATGGCCCTGCTGTCATCATCTATAGCTCGCAATCACACCCACACCCTCTGTAGCACACAGCTCCTTATGTGTCCAAATGTGTGTGTGTGTGTGTGTGTGTGGGGGGGGGGGGCAGAGAACGGCAGTGTGAGAAGATAAAAACATCAAAACACACACAGCAGATACAAGGTCGCATGTCTCTTCTTTCTTCTCCACTCTGCTGTTTGTATTATTCCCTTCTATCACTCAGGCTGCAGAGCTTTAATCTTTGAATACAGGGAAGATACCATCTGAGTGTCCGTTGCAGCCAAATCAAGTTGTTTTGCCAAGTAATGCAGTCAATACAGAAAACTGTTCAAACGAATCCATCAGAGCAGCCTTGTGTGTGAGTTTAAATGCCACGTGGTCAGCTCGGACTGACTGGCTACACTCAGCAGAGTCTGGATGATCCGCTGGCAGACATCCAAAGCGGTTGATTAGGCTGCTCATTGCAGATTAAAAACAATAACTTGCCTCATAACAGGGGTTAGATTATGGTTTGGAAGCCGTGCTAATGCTAAGCAAATATACCAAACCCCTGAGACCGGGGCCGCCTACAGAACAACAGAGACAGATTTCATTACATTCACATGCCTTCCATGTTTGAGATTGTTGACATCACTGCTGGTGGTCTATGTATATGCGCTCCAGTTGTGCAGCTGGCAAACTGCCAGATCATATGATGTCTGCTCTCTGTTAATTTAACCTTTACAAGATCACATTCCCATTTAATTAAAGGCACAGCGCCTTAAAAACACATTTAGTGTCCGTCTTTAGGATTAGTGTTTAGCTTCTGTCCGTCTTTGAAGACGGAGAGATCACAGCTAGTTCAGGTCATCTTCACTCCAGTGACAGCTTGTTTCTAAGGCATGGGGATCAGGAAATCATCGCCAAGACGGGCACAAATATGGAAATGTTCACACACATACGGTAGTAGACAATAACTGAAAAGTCATTGACTAAACAACTCCTAAACCTTAGAAGAAGAAAAATCCTCCGAACACCTCCAACCTCTCCTTCAGCTAACCCCATCCTGAAAAAACACAAACACATCATCATCATATTTCCTGCATGCGCCCTTTCCCCTTTAAGTTCTGCTTTTTTTTTTTTTGCCCACTTGGCTCCACAGCTCAAGTTTCTTCATCCTTTTTTTTTTTTTTTTGCAAAACATCACATTTGCACGAGCAGAAATCTTATCCTCCCAGTCCTCTGTTAAATGCCCCAAATCTAAAAATACCGCCTGTACTGCAGCCACATCCTCATCTGAACTCCTTGCCCTTTCCCAACACCAAAACAGTTCCTATCCAGGTCCCTCCTTCCTCAAGTCCACCGATACTTCTCCCTCTTCCCCCCTTCTCTTCTCTTCACTTCATTCAGGCGAGATCTAATTCGCAGATGAATAATGGATGGATGGATGGATGGATGGAAGACTTTCATCTATCAAGGTTTTCTTTCTGTCTGTGTTTTTCTCTTGCGGGATGGCTGTAGTGCTAATGCAGGGCAATGTGCATTGGAGATGAGCCCGGGGACCTCCCACTCAGTCTGTTTGTCTGTCTACTGCCGGAAGGATCGGTCATTCTGCTTCTCTCTGTTTCTTTTTTTGTTCATTTCTGGTCATTCAATCCAATTGTCATGGTTTTCCAACCAAATCTTTCCTGTTCTTCTCTGTCATAATCATAACATCAAACATAAAAGCAAAGGCTGATGGCCTTCATTCTTCACCCCCCCACCATCTTCATCCAATTACTTATCACCTTTTAACTGTTTATTATCTCAATTCGATTAGTCACTGACCTTGGGAAAGCGATCCAAGGTTTATATTGACCATGACCCCCCCCCCCAAACTCCCTGCCTCCTCCCTAATACCCTTAGAAACCTCATTAAAGGGACAAATCCTCAGCCACCTCCCTCCTCCTCAGCTTTATGAGGTCCACTGTGCAAGCTAAACCTCCTTGGATGAGAACCGTTCTGTTTCTCCGTTTTGATTATGAACCTGATGCGATTGCACAAGCTAAAGAAACTCCCTGAATTATTGAAGAACTTGATGTTGTGGTCCTCTAGTCTATTAGCAACTAATAATCTCTGCTGGATATATAAGAGCCTTAAGCATCTCTTCTCTCCTGGAGTAACAGGCACTGACATGCAGCCTCAGAAGTTTTGCAGACAGTAAATGTGGTTTTGTTGAGAAACAGCAAGAGAGTTTGTTTGCTTTGTAGAAGTAAAGGGCCTCAGTTTGGGGCCAAAGCTCCGTTTGAGTGAGTTTAACATTATCAATATACATCTTCAAGGAAGCACCAAGATTAAGGACAGAAAAAAAAAAGAAACCATCCCCCACAAAAACCCAACAATTAGCGCTTGGAAGCAGCAGCAGCCTGTCAGATAGGCCCATCAATAATGCAGACTGGTGGGAGACCCTGGCTGCCACACTACTGTCCGGCTGAAACCTCCTGCCTGTCTACCTGTCTGCTTGTCCATCTGTCTCCCATCTTTTTAGTCACTTCAATCACCTTTTGTGCGTCTGTCTGACCCCACACCCTCCACCCTCCACCATCCTGCCTGCATCCGTCTGCACTCGCAAAGTTGAATGTGTGTTTCTGTCTCGTTCCACTTAGTGTCTGCTGTGCTGTGAGCTACAGTGTCCTGGGAGACACTGCGTGTATTCATTTATTCATCCACTGTAGAGATGCATACAATGCTACATCTTAAAACTGGGAGGACATGTTGTGGGTTATTTTAGGTTGTTTTTTTTTTTTGTTTGCTTACACTCATTTTTGTTGAGAAATGACACAAACACGGATCCAGTAGCTGCTTGGGTTGAATGCAACACAGAAGCATCATTTACAGCAAAAAGGAAATCATTGAAACCTGGCTGAGTACAAAAAACTTCAATTATCAGCACGCCGAGGCAAGAAAATGACAGAAATCAGGACAGACTCCAAGGGGAACAAACAACAGTAATAACAGCTGCTGTTCCATCATATACGCCGGCAGAATAACAATCAGCAGCGTACAACATGGACTAGCAGCCTTCAACTAACCTCTCATCGTGTTCGGCAACACCAGCAGACAAAATGGCGGCTGAGCACGGACAACAATAGGAAACAGCAGAATAAGGGATGGTCGGTGGAAAGGAGGAGTTGAGATCATTTCTGGCTGTGACTCATGTCGCTGCTTTTTTTAAGCAAATTAAGGAACAAAAGTATTCATTAAGCTTGGTTGGAGCCAAAAGGGGTGAGGCGGGTCCCACGGTGTGCAGGTTTATCGTTTTGATAATTGCCCTGTAATCAAAGCCATAAAGAGGCGAAGATATTACACCGAGGGTTCGTGACGGGCTGCTCGTGGAGAGCAGGAGGCTGTGAGTGGTACAGGTGTCTGGGATGGAACAACAAGCCTTTGTGGTTGGTTTGTACTGATTCAGTTACAACAAAGAAACATTAATTAATTCATCCATCCATCCATACAACCATCTGGATCAACTGAGAGGTTTTTGTTGGGTTATATTTGATTTTCTATTCTTTTGTCTCTATCATGGAACTGAAGCTCAAGGAGTGGTTTCATATTGAATGTTTCATATTTTAGAAATTACACAGTTTTCTCTCCCCTACATGAGCAGCCCAGCCTGTAAACACAAGATAAATATGAAGTTTTCACCTCAAATAGCTCCATGGCAGACAAAAAGTTTAGCACATAGAGCAAAATAATTTTGATAATTATGATACCTAAACCTCTCTCTCAGTCTGAGCAGTTTCAACACAGATAATTATGTTTTGATTTATGTATTAAGGGTTGTACTGAAGTTTTCAAAATAGAGCTGTATTATGTGTTGCAGTAGAGTCTAAAAATATATTCTTTATGATTTTGCTGGTTATAGCAACAAAATTCATAATCAAGGATTGCATTTCAACTCAGGCTTGATTCAAACATCATAGTAGGTTTAAAGATTTTGCATGGGCAAAAAGAAAAAAACAACTTTTTTTGCAAGTACCACCACATTTCATTTTAATGGGAAAGTTAAATCAACTCATTGCCACGCAGAGAAATACTGCATCCTGTTTTCACACTGCAGCTTTTATATAGTTATTGATTTGACTGCATAAAACATGAAAAGCCCTAAAGGGATACGGCAACTGACGCCGAGGCCACAAGGCAGTCGTGAAAATAAGGTGGGCATTTACTTACTTACTATCTAATTTACTTCACTATATAATATAGACTGTGGCGTCACATGAGGAATCATCCATTCATTTTAGTTGGGGTTTTTTTGGTGGGGTGGGGGGGTGGAATGGGTGTAGCAGAGCTGACTCATTCATGTCCAGGAATCAACACCTCCTGATTCAAAGGAAAATCCATTCTGTGGTCCTCTGAGCTGTGAGTGAGCCCATCCCCCTCCTCGGACAGTTTGTGTGTGTGTGTGTGTGTGTGTGTGTGTGTGTGCTCATGGTACTACACAGGAGCCCCGCCCTTACTCCCTGAGTGAATCCTAACTGTGCCATCTTACTTAGCCCTACACAGATACCATCACAGTAACCAACCGTTTACAGAGCAAGAGAATGGACACAATGAATGAATGCTTCAGTGAGTGAATGAATGAATGGATAAATGAATGGATTTGCAGTGTAAAAGCTCAATGCCATGAGGGAATAGTAAACCTAATATCAATATTGACAAATGTGGCAGGTCCAGTATGTGAATGTTACATAAAATAACATCACACACACAGATTCCTGTTTAAGCTGTCTCTACTGTGTGGGCCCATTGTTGTGGATATCTGTAACAATCAACAGCCTAATTGAATTAGATTTTGGCATAACTCATTCTAATGGTTGGAATGGGGGGGGGGCAGCCAGCTGTTGGCTCTGTTGTCTTCCACCGGCTCTCCTCTCATAACAGATACAGGCATGTTTTAATTAAAATTACACAAGGACCAGCGGAGGGATGGAGGGAACGAGAACAATGGATCCCAACGAGGGGTGAAGGGTCACATGCAGCAGCAGAGACACCATTATGTCCACGTGTTGGTGATGTCTGTTTGCATCAAGTCCCCTTGATTACTGTTCGTCCATTTTACTGAAGCTGAGCTATTAATCTGCTAGAAAATGGTGCTGATGAGCAAAGTGTGTTTTGTGTGGTATGTTCCCACAGAAGCTCTCTGTGGTGGAGGTGTCAATCGGGTAATGCCTATTTAAACAAAACCTACACTGGTCCTGCAACCCTTAACATAACATGAGAAACAATTATGAACTTCCAGAAAGATCAAACCATAAACATTATGCTTTTTCTGCCATGTGTAGTCACACTGTCCCAATCTGACAATGACACATGTCGAGGCTCTGACAGGGGCTTTGAAGTGCTGCCTGTTGGATCTATGTACCACACAGCTCTATCAGGTACAGCGGGGCTTCCTTTCAGAGAGCAGAGTGGGTGAGCAAATAGTTATAGTCCAGCAAACAGTTTCCCTGAGGCGAAGGAAACATCCTCTGAATACCAAAAACTTCAGTTTTTGTGAAGTGGGAGACAGAACACAGAGGGAGGGAAGGAAAGAAAGAGAGTGGAGGTAACACCACCACATCCGTCATTTGAAATTTGGCTTTAGTTCTATCGTGGCAGCACCAGCATCACGATCTATGGATGTGCAATGATGACATGAACTTTCTCTTTTTCATGAGAGAAAAAAAATAAAAATAAAAATAAAATAAAATAATAATAATAATAATAATAAATACACACAATCCCAACTCCTCAATTCCAGATGCAATTTTTGAGGATGCTGGTTTCTAGTTGTTTTATGAGACATTAAAACTGTATATTTTTGTGTCTTTCGTGTCTCTTAGTTGGACAAAATAAACAAGGTGAAGACATCCCCTCAGTTATTTGAGAAAACAGGTGATGATAATAAGAAAAAAATTGTTGCAAGTCTACTGTTTTTTCATTGCATGCTCTGAGTTTGGTGCCCACAACATCAAAAATAATCAAATTTAAAGGAAAGGCAGTGAGACGAACACAGTACAGGACTCGGATGATGTGAAAGAGGAGGATGGGCGGGGAGGTGTTGTAGGTTCAAACCCCAGGTCCTGCTGTCCACATGTTGAACCCAACACTTCACTTAGCAAAGCAGCTCTGCCACCATCACTGTGCAAGGAAGTGTGTAAAAAGGTGACAAAGAAGGAGGCAAACTGTAAAGTGGTTTGTCCATTAGGGGATAAAAACATGATACAAGTGCAGTATATTCTTTCCAGTATAGCTCTGGCTCAGTTTAAACTCAATCAGATTTGGAAGACTGGGACTAAGGAACCTGAAGAGAAAGCTGCAATAGGGTTGAATTTTACAACACCTGCTAACCTTGTTTGTCTTAAAAAAAAAGTCAATGTATCTGAGCTGCAGGAGAGTGTTTTTGATGACTCTGTGTTATCTCTGCTTCTGCTGCTGTTTTCATTATTTCCAATAAAACCACCAAAACCGGCAAACAGCGACTCGCTTACAGATTTGCCAGCGCTGATCGGGCCTGCACTCACTCCTGCTCTGCTTCAGCCTTTCAGTAAAACTCTGTAAAACTGTAAAAGGCACACAGTTCAAATATAACTGAGTGGGGAATGTAAAAACGTCACAACAATGCCAGGTTGATAGTGACCGATTGATCCTGTCTCTGTTCATAAAACACGCTCACCTATCTCGCCACAAGCTGACAGAGGCAGAGCGGTGACCCATGAGCACAACTCAGAACTGAGACAGGAAATCATTTATCATCCACATTCAGCCTTCCTGGCCTGACTAAAAGCCTCAGGAGACAGCACTCAAAAAGAGACAGCTCATAGGTTATCACTGAACAAGATGTGTTCTGTAGGAGGATAAGATGTTCTACTTAGGAACGAGCGATACGCACACATATAAAAATCTTACAGCAGTAATAAGCCAATGAGCTTTCATAGACTTAAAGCCAATTTCATGGAATATTTTACATTTCATATCCAAACCCTCCTCTCTCATCTATCTATTGACTTTATTTAGTCAACAAATGGCTGGAACTGATCTCTGTGCCCGAGGCTTACTAACACATGCAGAGGCAAAGTTGTGTCATCCATCTGTTACATCTCAGGAAGACAGTCATCTTTGCATAGAATCACATCACATCCCCGTCCGGATCAAGCCGGCTCAGCTGGAACTGAGCACAGGGAGGCACAGGTCTGTGAGGGGCCTGTTTCACAACACTGAAAACCTATCACCACACACACAAACACACACACGCACGCTCGTCAGACAGACAGACAGACAGACATGTGGTCAGTCACGCTCGTGCAGCCGTATTTCCATTTCCATAGTTACGATATCCTGATGTACTTTTCCAAGCTGCAACTAAATGAAGTTGTTCCAGGAATAAATATCTATATTAAAAACAAATGCTTTGCATTCTTTCCCACATTACAAATCACTTGAGGTCTAATGCCAAAGATTAATTATAGCTAGATGCCCTCCTTATCTTTGCTATGTTGAGTAGCACCACTGAAGACTGAAGTCCAGCTCTGGTCTATCATGGTCAAAACCAGAACACTGTTGCAAATTGTTTGGATTATATTTCAACCAGCAAAGTTTACGGCATCCAGACCGTTTGGTTCTTTTTAGCCACTGTAAAACAGTCTATACGACACACATACAACTTTTCACTTCTTCACTTCATTTTATTCTCCGTACTTTACTCCTCCTTTGTGTTTTCCACTTCTTCAAGCAGGTTTACAAACATAGCAAAATTAAGAGTGTGGATTTGGTAATTGGTTGAGTCAGAGACTGTGGATTGAGTGGCAGCGTGTTAGCATTGCTTGCCTATTTTTAGTAGATGGGCGGGCTGTTATTCTGGGGATGCCCAAACAGGCCTTGAGCAGGGGGAAGTGGGTACTGAGGTGTTTTTCTGTGGGTGGATATATGTCTGGGTTTGTTTACACAAGCAGTAGTCTCCTTACCCTCTACAGACGGAGCCTGGTCCTGGGCCGCGTACAGCATTTCCTTGAAGGCCTGATGTAGAAAAAAGAAAAACGGTACAGATAGTCAGAACTTCTGGTGCAGAACTGTTTGCAAGCACTGACCCAAGTAACAACAGGAAATGTCAAAGGATTGGAGGAATTCATAACAAGTGCGTAGGATGAGCACTCACATAGCCTGTGAGACACCAGAGTTGATTCTGAACTGAGTCCACAACTGCCACACAAACGACAGACTTAAGACCCCCAAAAGGGAAAGGAAATGTAACCTATTGTGTGTCAGTACTGTGAATGTTTTTGGTCCAGTCGTAATGGACTGATAACACCTGTCAAAAAGGTGAGACTGGTTGTGGCTCATCTGTTAGAGTGTTTTTGAAGTCAACCTTGAGCTTTGTGCTGCATTTCATCACAATACAGGCAAGTATAAATTTAAAAAAGTGGCTCGTTCTAATTAGCTCAAGATGGATAATAATCCCTTCAGGCTACAGACCACCAGGGCAAATTCACTTCAGTTGTCCGCCACCACCACCACCCAAAAAAAAACAAAAAAAAAAAACAAAACAAAACAAACCAAGCAAGGTCTGAACCAAACTGCCTGACTATACAGGAGATTAAGTAAAAACTGACGGGGCGAGCATGGGCCATGAGACATTAGACAACTGTTAGCACCATCTGCTTTTACTGTAGCATTTAAACCAGAGGAATCCATTTGAGGGCCATTAAGTAAATACTTTTCCCATATGGGAGGCAACGGCCACACAGCTGGTAACAAAATGAACAACACATAAATTGGCGTTTTACTCACCAGTTAGAACAGCGTGAGTTACACAGGGATATCAAAAGCACACACACTGAAGGAAAACATTAGTTCAAATATGGCAGTGGAAATATTTGGATGATTAGTGCTATAAATAAGCACTAATCATCCAAATGTAACGAATGTAATGCAAGCACTACAACTGGATAGGGACCAAGAGCATTTGTGAGAAACTAATATACAGAAAAGACTTCATTTCTTAATTGCATGGGAAATCAATTTTGGATCTGATGTCTGGGAAATATGGGATTTTAGAAGAAGTACTTCCATTCCTCTAAAATCAGAACAGTGACACAGCAAAACTCTCAGTCGCACATGAATGTGATTAGACACAGTGGCTGCAAAGAGCATCTCAAAGACTCATACAAAACGAAGACATTGTTTGAATTTTTGAAATGAATAGCATCGGAGTCAAACGTCCTTTGAAAGTTGTAGAGTTTAATTGA
Source organism: Remorina albescens (assembly GCA_034769265.1). NCBI lineage: Eukaryota > Metazoa > Chordata > Actinopteri > Carangiformes > Echeneidae > Remorina > Remorina albescens. The sequence continues at coordinate 22,920,083 of CM068489.1, read as the reverse complement.
CAACAATGTTTTTTTTATCAACGCATTAATCTTTGTAATTTAGATTGGGGAAAGAGATAGAGAGGAGGAAGAGGAGGAGGAGGATGACAGTAAACTGGTAGATACAAAGGACAGAGAGAAAAAAGGGCGATAGCTGCAGTGGTTAAATGAGGTTGTTTCTCTGTAAAAAGATTGATCTTGAAGATAATGGAAACTGACAGATAATTGTGCGCTGGCTCATCAGAACATATGATAATCAGAGACTGGACTGCAGCTGAAGCCCTTTTTTTCAGTGAGGACTCTTTTAAACTAAACTGCACCAGCAAAATAGTAAAATTTAAGGGAAGCCGCTGTGTTTGTAAGGCTCGGAGTGCACAACACCGAGCCAAACAGGCTGTCAGTTTTCATACAGCATCCAGCAACTCCTACATGGAGATGAACTGTGAAAATGCATGTTTCCCTGTCTGATCCTCTGCATGTATTACATAGTTCTCTGTCCGGATTCCTATAGAACCTGCTGCTTTTATAACTTGACAGTGAGAGCGTACTCTGAGTATTTCTGTGCGTGGGTGGAAACCTCTCAGAAACTGCTGTGCATTAGCAGCATCCTAGATTGTGAGTTATGTGCACAATCAGACTCAGACACTGGAGCCCAATCCAGGAGGTAAACATTTCATGTGTGTGTAGCTTTGTCTCTGTCTTGTCTGACAAAAATCACAGGAGACCAACTGTGCATGCACATGATTGGAGCAGGGCCCGGTCCTGGCTAATCTCTGGTGAACAAAAAGCCACCCCCCCCCCCCCTCCCCTCTCTAATAGGTGGGAAATAGACATTCAGATCCAGACAGGGAGGCGTTCATTAAGAGGGAGGCATCGCCATGGTGATGGCAGTGATGGGAAAGTGGGGCTAGGCAGCTCTTTGGGGAATCAGGATAAACCTTCAGGCTTGGCTATAATCAGTGGAGAAACCTGTAGACAGTAACTAAGCCGAACCTAATGGGGCCATCAGTTTGAATGACCGTGCATTAATGTGATGATGATGCATGCTCACTAAACCAAACCTGCACACTCGTGTCACTATGTCCAGCTGAGGCTTACACTGTGGTGTGTCCAGTGGATTGAATGCTGTCAATGAAACTCAATCCTCTAATAGCTTTGACAAGTTGAGTGGACACTAAGCAAAATATTTGCTTTCTAGATGGTTAACACCTCCCTCCTAGATGCTTTGAGATTGTTATCCCCATACTTGAGCAGATCGTACAATGTACATCTGAAGATACATGGGGCTCAAACACAAAGCAAATCAATGGCGGATCACTTGAATCCCTTCCGCCGTGTATAAGTGGATCCCTGCATGTAGGCAGAGCAGTGGAGAGGATGGGAGGAGAGGCTGGAGGGGAGAGGAGGAGGGGAGCAGAGGGCAGGTCTGATCGGGGACCAGATGTCCTCCCAGTGGGGGAGGAACGATGAGGTGAGGATGGAAGGAAGGAGGGAGGTATAGATAGAAAGGGGGGGTTCGCAGCAGTTGCCATGACTGTTGTATACATAATGTTTATGTTGTAGAACATGCTGATAAATCACACATTTTGCTGTGCAAACTACAGACGATCTGCAACGACGATTATTTATCATTTCCATTATGTCCGTCACAATTCAGGGCTCTGGTCTGTTAGACATTTACACGACATCACTTAACGTAATTACAGAAAAACCTGGTTTCCCCTTTGAACACACAGCAATCACTCACTGAAATCACAAAGGCGCCTGCTTTCTGACTACATACTAATATTACTTTGCCGGTTTGAATTGGAAATGTGAGTCTCTACATGCACTCTCCTCTTCCTCATCTAAGCTTACACGAATGATTAGACTGCAGACATAAATGCATAAGTGGCCTTGTTCTCTCGCCCACACACACACACACACACACACACCTGTACCACAGTTACACAATACACATTTAAATTCCACCGCTACCACACATTACATTTCTACATGTTGTAATACATTAAAATTTGCTTTTGTATGAAAAGCCCTTAGGCAGGCACAGAATTGAATGAGAAAAGAAGAAAGTAAATTCCAACTGTCATCAGTGAGAGTGTATATACATTTGCTCTTTATAAATCCCATTTAAAGACATGCAGTATCCTGTCTGTGCCTATGAACCTACACCCCCTGCCCTTTGGCACAAGCCCTGCAGAATCAGTGTGACATGCACGCCTCCATACCAAACAGCTGTTTAGCATATAGGTTTATAACAGCAATCCCACAGGATAAAGCACACACCTAATTACTCGATCACTCAATCACCTTGTCAATGCGTGCATGTTCAGATGAAGTGTCTTCCAAACTAAAGCTTGCATTTGCTGGAACAGTCACTTTGCCGCATCCTTCTCATCCGCATAGAAACCAGCTGACCAATCTGAAAAGGCAGCGCAACGCATCTCCACACAATAGCCTGCCGCAAAACTAGGAGGAGAGTGGAAATTGGTCAGCAGGTTAATTAATCCAATTAGCGCACAATGGCCAGATTATCACTTGAAATCACAGTCATATTGTTGCATGTGGGCAGCTATAATATTGGAAATGTAACAACTAGAGCCACTGTGGAGGTGTCACTCTTCACTGCACGGACCAGATGTAAAAATGCCCTGTGCTGCTGAAATAATGACTCACTGTCTCATTTAATAGACAGAAAACTGAGTTGTAAAAAAGCAGCTGTGTTGACTGCAGTGGCCAATGCAACACTTAATGCTTTATATACACATAATGGGACTGCTTGTGATGACTGCCACTGTGTATAATAACTGAATTGGCAGTATCTGTAGCTGCCCTTTAACTGTTTGCTTTGGACCACAGCAGTGTTCATCGAGGATCTGCATTTTTCAGAGTGACACCAGAACAGATTTCTTTTAAAACCGGCTCTGTCTCAGTGGCACACGTCAATAAAGTTTACTGACTTTTCCCCCTGAAAAAACTTTATGTTTGTCCTCATCCCTTGACTGGTTTCTCAGTGCATGGAAGCTTTCAATAAGATACCCATCACTAGTTGGATGGTAGGTGAGAGCTTTCTCCCTGATCCATCCACCCACTCACAAGGTAATGGTGCATGCAGAGGTCAGACAAAGACTGAAGGTAGCTGCAGTAGCACAGATAAACCCATCCTCACTGTGAAGCTAAGATTTGAGGAATAATACAATGGCCAAGAGAGAAGGACTCCAATTCCACAAAAATCAACAATAGCCGCATATGTGACAACAGCACGCTCGTATAGGCTTGGTTTTTGCTTTGGTTAAATAAAGCAAACAAAAGCATCACCCCCACATTAATCATAAATCAATTACTGATTACAGTTGTGTTCAAACCAGGCTTATTGTTTTGCATTCAGTAGAATCTCATGAAAGAATTTCTCACCCAGTAAAAGACCGACTATGTCCCTCAATCCATCAATTTTTCCCGCTCATAATAAACTAATAAAAAAATGTATATAGCTAAAAACATTATGTAGGATTTTAACAAAAAAAAAAAAACAATCATCTGATCTTACGGGTATTTTTAATAATTAATCCACCTCCAGTGAGAGTTACTGATAAAGATATTTTGCAAAGATACTACAATGTTAAACTTTAATACCCCGTCAAGATCTTCATATTTCATAAAAATTAAGAGTATCAAATTGCAAAGGTGACATAAAAAAAACAAAAAAACAAAAACCATCATCCATCTCAGGTCAGTCAGTGCTGAGGCGAAGACTGGAGGTGTAAAATGGCTGGTATGGCCATGCATCTGTCCCTGGGCTCACTGTGCGGCGGTCTGTACATACAAAGACCCCCCGAAAGGATGAGCATGAATGTTGATAACCAATTAAAATAAAACTATACGGTAGAGCCATCCACTTTCCAGCGTGCTCAATGCATTTTCTGCAATTTCTTTATTTTTTTCCAACTTGAATTATGTTTCTTGAGGATGTTTTTTATTAGATGCTGATGACAGCGGATCATTCATGTCAAGCTGGACAAACCTAAATGTCTGCTGTATTATTATGCAACCATAGAATAACATTCAAGGCATGTTTCCGAAATAAAACCAGCACAGTGAGTGTCTGTTGAGTCTGGGATGTAGGTTGCCTGGGTTGAAGAGAGCAGGGTCTTTGTCTATAATTCATAGAGCTAAATGGAACAGAGCAGCCTGTCCTGTCACTGCATGCCTACACTGAAGGTCTTAGTGTAAATCCAGTAAGAACTGGTGTGTGAAAATAAAATACTCCTTAAGTGACTGTATATCACCCAATAAAGACCATGTGTGCACACAAAATTCACAGACTCCAGAGAACCAGACAGAATATTCTGACAGCTGTATTATGGGTTGATGCCAAAGGACAACCATTTCTGTTAAACTGTGCAAAAATGAATAACAACTGCATCTTGATGAAAAAATAAAATACTATTATATCTTCAAAACTGGACTGAACAATGAATAATTAGAGTTGAATATTCGAAATGCTCCAAAAATGGATAATTGATTCCTGGGAGATTATCTGTGATAAATTAGGTGTTTACAAAAGATAACATCAAAGCATAATCTCAAGAGTGTGAATTTTTGTTTGAGTTACAGAAAAGACACTAAACACTCTTTTTTTTTTTTTTTTTTTTTTTTTTAAATTTGACATTCGTCCCTCTCAGTTATATAATGAATTAACAAAATTCAAGACAATCAAACAAAAACAAAAAAAAAAATAAGGGATGTCAAAATAAATGTTTGTTTTTATAAAGAGAGTAATAAAACTGAACACACAAAGCTAAAGATTTTTTTCTATCTATCCATTACATATAAATGTATATCTATCCATTATATCCATTATATAATGGATAGATAAAATAGGGAAGAAGATAATTTTCCACTGGGAGAGGCAATAAATGAATCATTAAACTATTTAAACTCAGCAAACAGCACTAATAATAAACACTGAATGCTTCCTATATGGCTCTTAACGATCGCAGTCAATTTCCCCCCCATAAACAATAGGGCATCCCTTCTTCCTGCTCGGTTATTGCTCTCAGGAAAAAGGCTTCACTAAAACTGAGACATACATTTTTTCCATAGTCATTATTGACTCACGTCTTCCAGTTTCCTGAAATACTTTCCAAATAAATAAGATGCATTTAAATGAGTTATGTCCACATCCACGGTGCTTTTTTTCCCCTTTCAAATAGATCAATTTCACTTTACCTCATACTGTAGATACTGTTTCCTCCACTCAGGAGTGATGTGGGAAGAGAGATGCTCCGCAAATTTCATTTTGCCGTAACAACTGTCCCACTCGAGCCTCCGTTAAATCCGACAGCGGCTGTCCCCGCTTTTACCCGTCGACGCGACTTTTTTTTTTTTTTTTTTTTTTAAGGTCAGTCAAGTTGCGGGCTCAACATGCGGCTCGTCAGCCCGGCGCGCTCCGCTGCCGTCTTCACTCCACTTCTGGCTCGGCCCGGTCGGTGCGCTCTGAGCGGATCCTGTCCCGCATTACTATCTGACGGGAGGGACACCAGCGACTGCAGCCACCCCAGCCCCCTCCTCGGTAAACAGGTGGTCGGATGGATGGCGGTGTGACGGTGGGCTCAGTGACTTTGCTCCGTCCCTCCCTGGGCAGGTCTGGGGACACTGCGGTCCGCCATCGCGTTGATCCAAGAGCGACGTGGTTGCGTCAGCAGAGAGCGCAGTGGCACCGGGCGGTGATGGGACCTCCTGTGAAAGTGTTGGCAGCGTCGGCAGGAAGGGATACCCTCCGTCACCCTCCAGACCACAGGACAACCCCCCCCCCCCCCCCCCCCCCCCAAAGCCCACCTCCCTCCTCTGAAGTCCCTATTTTTGTCTGAGGAGCCGCAGTGGAGTAGTTGTTGTTGTGCGTCTGCAAAAAAATAAATAAAAATAAATAAAAAATAAAAGGAGATAAAGTTAAATCTCAGTGAAATATAGTTTATATTTTGTGTCCAGCTAATATTGGAAATTTATAGTATCACAGCATATAATGATTATAAACATGTTTATTTATTTTATTTTATCACAGTTGACTCATCTCTTTGTCTCTCCTCTATGAGCAGTTCTGATTATTCCTGTTGGATAGACAGACTTTCTCCAATGTCCCGCTGACAATTATATTTTCAGAAATGTGTCTTGAAATAGGACAGCTGATTATAAGTATTATAAGTATTCCATGGAAAAATGGAGAGTAAGAGAAATGGATAAAGGATAAAGGATCTCATTATGCTGCCTCAATCTATGACAAAGGCAATGAAAGTGAAACAAGAAATATCCCTGGATGGGGTATCATGTTTCAGTATAAAAAAGAGCGGGATTACGGGTTTTAGAATAATTTTGTCTATCCTGAGTTAAACTCTTGGCCAGCAAGTTTTTAATTAATTCACTCCATTTTTGTTTTGTTGAATCATCCCTCTCAGTCCGGACGGAATAGGAGATAAATGATCGTTGTGCAGAGAGCAGCATCTACCGGACACAGAGCGCGGATGCATCATGGAGCCAATGTGTCCGATTTCTTTCATTAAAATGACAAAAAAAAAAAAACTTCCACATTCACACATAAATAAATATCGTTTCAAATACAGCAAAAGACAAAGAAATCGATGCGAGCATTGAAACTTAAATAGGACGAAGTGGAAAAGGTAATGAAAGGAGGTCTGGGTCAGAAAGTCAAAGTAATTAATGTCCGAAGTAAATTCAAATGCACTACAAGGTATAATATTTAGGGGTGTTTTAAGAGCAAATACGTCTGGGAGTGTTGGTTTCCATACTCTGCTTTATGTTTATTTATATTGTGCTGTATGGGTGAGAAAGGCGGCCGTCCATTGTTAATGTGATCACAGCTGTGTGGAGCTTTAGTTTGAGTTTTGAGCCACACTGACCGAGACTGCTATTGATTGATAAGATCATGGCAGGTGTTTGGACTTTGGGTAATATTGTCCAAGTTAAATACAGTCCAAACTTTGTGGCCTTGCGCTGTGTTGAAAAATAGGTATTAGCATGAAAAGAAATGTCTGTTTTCCAGCAATTTGTCCAACAGACTGAGCTAATTAGCCTAAATATCATCCAGACTATGATATTTGCTAGATATGCTAGATTGCATACTAAAAAATACTACATACATGCCGAATAAACTGTTGTTTTCCACTTTTTCAAATTTATTTTTTTTAATTCAAAGTACAACAGAGTTTGCTGCTGGCGTTAACGTTGGATTTAGGAGAACTGTTCATAGCAGCCGATTGCCCTACACGACATAAACAACGAAAAGTGTTTTAATTTCACACGGACATGGATTTGTCATTTTAAACAAACACACATTCGTGCTAAAATATAAAAATCGAAATATTCCAGAGTCTTTTCTCGGATTTGTTTTGTTGTCTGGTGTGTTTTTTGCTTTTTTATTCTTACCGGAGGAGAGGAGGTAGGAATGCTTCCGGAACCTTTGTTGCTAACCGGAAGTTTCTTCCCGAGGCTTTTAACTGATAGTACCAGAGACGGACCAATTGGAGAAACACATCCGACTGTCACGGATTGTCAACGATAACGGATTAAAAAACAACAACAAAACTGCTACTGAATCATATTAAAAATATTTATCCAGCAGCTACTTTGGGTTGATTTTGTTAGCATTATTTTGCGCACGGATCTGCGGAGTGCGTCCGGTCCGGCGGTCCGCTAGAAACAACAACAACAATGGCTTCTGGGTCGCCGTCGTCCTCCCCGGACACTGCCACGGGCTCAGGTACGGACCCGGCACGGCCCGACACGGGGGAGCCCCTCGGCGGAGCCGGATCAGACTCCGACTCCGACCTTGGTTTGGGGAAATTTGACTGCAGCGCCATGGAGGTGGGGGACCAGCTGGAGGGAGAGGAGCTGGAGAGGGAGTTCGAGTCCGCAGCCGACCGCGTACGAGATCTGGTTCAGACGGCCAGTAAGGACCAGCTGCTGTACCTGTATGCCCGCTACAAACAGGTGAGTGTCGGACTGCTGTGGTGGCCCAGGCCCGTTTTAAGAGCTCAGCTGGCAGCAGAAGGGCAGCTACCCGTTATAAACACGCATCATTTCTGTTTTATCACTGATGTGTCACACATGAGTTGGGCCGAAAAGCTTCATGCAGCCAGTTTGTGTTAATGGGCCCAGTTAACCAGCTCAGTCCTCTATACTTGTTGTGTTCACAGGTCAAAGTGGGGAAGTGCAATACGCCCAAGCCTGGCTTCTTTGACTTTGAAGGACAGAGAAAATGGTATGTGGCCTCAACTTGGTGAGCAGGTGACATTAAATAGTCCGAAAGTTTTTAGACACACGTGGGTATGTTATTGTGGATTATAGTGCACATTGTGGTGTGTGTCTGAGAGAGAGTTTACCGATACACTTATTGCACATCATGGATTTGAAATCAAAACTTTCTGCTGTTTAGAATGACTTTACTTGTCAATCACTCTGTTTTTGTTTAAGAACCCCTCATACTTCATTAGTAAAACTCATTAATAATTATCTAAAAACTAACACAATATTATTAAATTCCATATCAATGCGAATGAGGGTCCACGTTGAAATTTCCAGTTGACATTTTATTGTGCTATTTCTATTCACTTTGAAGCATGATGCAAACCATTCCAATAACCAGCACCGTTGAAATATAGAGTAACTGTAAATGACGGTGATGATGATAGTGATGACAACCATGATGATATCATTACAGGCAGGCCTGGAAGCAGCTTGGAGACATGGATGTGGAGCAGGCAATGCAGGAATACATTTCCTGCGTCAACATTTTGGACCCTGAAGGCAGAACGAAGGTAATAAAAACCATTTCTTTTAAAGCTGATTCCCACAAGCGGTGTGCTCGTCTATAAAACTTTGTATTGTTATCTTACTTACTAATATTAGCACTTTTATATGAGTGGTAACAAGAGCGTCTAATAAAACCCTCTGAAATGAATAATGATATCTATACTTATCTTGTCTGCAGTCATGCTTTTGTTTGTGTTAAGGTTTATGTCTGTGTAGTTTATCATGCGATGAAGCTAAAAAGAAGGCCACCCTCATCCGATCACAGGCGGTAGAAGCTGCAGATTTCCACTTTTCTGTTAACCTGTAAGTTGTCGACATAATAACAAGATGTTTGCTGAAACACCACCCATCTGGCACCGCATAGTTGCTAAAACAATTCCTTAAAATTTGAGACTAAAGAAAAGTAAAATAGCATAAGAGATGGAAAATAGAGACTTATTCAGTGACATCTTTGCCCTTTTTATGATGTAGTGTAGTGTTTTTGTCAGTAGAGGTCAGTGTCACGGTGTAATTTTGTTTTGGGTTTTTACTGGCTCTTTGTTCTGTACATGAAGCATGAAATATACATGAGAAGATTATGTTGTCTTGCTCAATAGCTGGCATTTTAGGATATGAATAATTCAAGAAACGGTCAAAGTATGGCTGTCGAGGTGTGCCTGTGTGTGTGGTGACATAAGAAGGTTTGTTTACATCTCTATACACTGCTGTATCGAGTCATTGGACTGTCAGGAGAGTTGTGTTGCCATGGACAGGTTGTCCTTTGGGGCACAGGCATTCAGTTACAACAACAACTTTGCACTGTCTGCCTAGTTTAGAAGAGTATTATTAATAGAACAGACTTGTCACGACTGATATGGAATGTCAAAACTTGTTCTAGATGAATATGCTTGCACTGAATAAAGCCCACTGATGGCGATGCATGATTATAAGGGAGATACTGACAGCTTTTAAGCCGCTAAATAAAGATCATTGTGAAGTGGAGTTAATAGAAGATGTCAGCAAAAGGAGTTTGGCATTTGCTTAAAAAATTGTCAGAGCTAACTCTGAAACCATTTATGGGTTTGCATCAAAAAATAATGCTCTAAAATTGAGATTGCTGCTATGAGGCCTCCATTCGGAAATTGTTTTAGTCAATACTGTTCTGGAAAATACTCAACCCTTCTGCTGTGTTTGGTCAATTGACTTAATAATGTTTGATGCCCTGAATCTAATTTATTTTCTTTTTGAGCTCAAAATGATCTCAACAGAAAAATAGACTTTTGTAGCTTGTTGCCATGTATGTGAAACGTTGAGGAGTTTGTAATAACATGAATATTTTATTTATGTATATTTTTGCTCATAAAAAGTAGTTGCATTTTGATGCTGAAAGTATGACACATGTAAAAGCTTTATCTTGGTGCTAAAGCTTGAAATGATCACACAATAGCTCATAATTAAGTCAAATATGCTCACAAGATGCTCATGGAGATGATCAAAGATCTGGCCAAACTAAAAATGTAGTTAGTTAATTCTCCAAACAGATAAACAGACTCACAGTCTCATAAAGCTCTACAAGCACAAGTCCAAAGAGATGAGATTAAGTTGTGGCTTTTTTCTTTTTATAATAATAAAAACAAACAAAGAATGCATTACTGTGACACATACAGCAATGCTTCACTGCTCACGTATTTTTTCTTTCTATTGTCTACTTTCTCCATGGCTTCCGTTTACTGCTCCTTTTTCTTCCCTCCACATGGTTCTCCAGTGTTCTGGTACCTGCTTTTCCTCTCTTAATCTTCCCCCCTCCCTCTTATCTTCTCTTACCCCCTCATTTTATTACTACCCCTCTTGCTCCACCTTCTTTGCTTTGTATCTTTGTTTGTGTGACTTTAATAGTGTCAGTGTCAACCACATGAACGATCCTGACACACTGTTTTGTGTTAAGCCACGCCACAGGGCAATACTCGCTGATTCTGCGCCGCGGCTGCACAATGCCAGCAGAGAGCTCAGCAGACAGGCCAGCAAATGCAGAAATGCCTTCTCCTCCCTCTGAAAAGAGTCTGATTGTATTAGTGTTAACAAAGCACCTTATCGTGGCACTGGCTATTCTTTTGGAAGCGCAGTTAAAATGGTGTAAGTAGGAGTGCATAGACAGAGAAGCAGGGGAGAGAATAATAGCCAGAATTTGACCTCGGTTCCCGTCTCAATTGTTGAGCAGACACTGGCTTTATATTACATTACACTGCAGAGGAGCAGGGCCCGTGCATCAGCGAATATTCTGAGTTTCTGAAGTGAATTAGGTTGTCCCAAAAGTGCACGCACAGTTGTTTTGCTTCGCTTGTCATGTTCTTTCCTACTCTCCCCATTTTGTGAAATCAGATTTGTGTGGGTTCTTTTGTGAGTCAAGGTTGGTCGGGAAAGAATAGGCTGGGTAATAAAGTCCTTGCTGTCGTCTGGAATTCAACGAAGACACAAAAGATTAACAACAGTCACCAACTAAGGCACAATATACTTAATGTTGGCCTGTTGCATGTTACTGGATATTTATTGCTGGTGAGGTCATGTCTAAAGGCCCACAGAGACTTGTGTTTGAAAATGAGACATTTTGAACTTAATCACTGCTGTGCATTAGCTCTGCAGAGGCTAACAGGGAACGGCTATAGGTAAAGCCGTTCATGGTGAATAGATGGCCCCGGCTCTATTGTATTACTTTGAGCCTACAGAACAACAAGGTCACTGTCTCTGTCCATATGGATGGTAACACAGACTACAGGTCTAAGCTAAACTACACCTGGTTGTTGATGGTGGATGTTGCTGTCAAAGTATGACGTGTTTATGTCTATGTTTTTATATCTAACAGGAAAGACAAGGAGCAGAAAGGAGAACAGGCTTCGGAGGAGCAGCCGTAAGCTCTCTATACCAGGAGGAGATGATCAGGTATTTACATCAGCAGTACCACAAACACACACGAAGCACATCAGAAACTGTTGGGGATGCTGATTACACGACGAGCATCTAAAGGACTTTCCGGCACACATTGTGCATTGTTGACGACACATCTCACACACGCTGCGTTCTTAAGTTTTGTTTTCAGATGCCAAAGCGTCTAAAAGGTTTTTCCCAGATCTCTCGGGTGCTTGAACAGACTCAGCTTTTTCCTCAGGTTGTGAATCACCACTTATTTAATGCTTAGGTAAACTCGGTCTGAGTCTGGCATTGTTAACCAATGGTCTTGATGCTGTATTTGATTATATTCAACAGACCGTAACTGCAGTTAGGGTCTGGAGACGTCATACAGTTCTGATTTATGTTAATGAAATATATTCTCCATTTACTTCTGTCTGGCAGACTTACTGAAGCTTAAAAACCTCATCTTCATTTCAATGAAAAAAGAGCTCTTTTGCAGATGAAAATGAGATGTGTGAATCCTGCAGGTTTTCCTCCTAAATGGCGGGGAGTGATTAGTATGCACAGTCTCGGGAAGACGCGACCAGAGTCCCCCATTTTTAATTACGTGATGATCCAGAGGGTAGTCCAGGAGGGGGGATGAAGACAGGCCGGGTACAGCAGAGGGAGCCGGGTACAGCAGGTTTCCCAGAACACTGCTCCTCATGGTGATATCCAGTTGCAGAAATACCTCTAGGGAAACCAGCAAGGGGGAAGTCATTAGCATGGCGCATACACACACCTATTCACATGTGCCCACATAAACATACACTTGCCGCTATATGTCGATGCGATTGCATCCAAATCCACGCACAACCTGCTGGAACTGTCACACTCATTGCTCTGCTGCATTTCAATTTCCTCTTTCACCCACACAGACACACAAAAACACACACGGACCCACTCCATATTAAACAGCTAAGCACCTGTTAACCAGACAGAGAGTTAATTGCATTGCTCAGTGCTCATCTCCAGCTCAGAGTGGGTGTATGTGTGGATGGCATGTGTATCGACAAAGGCAGGATTGATTAGCAATATCCCTGGGCTACTGAGCTGATCAGTGTGTGATTGAGGAGCCTTTGAAGGCTACATTTGTAATTCTCTCACCCACCTTGAAAAAGCATTCTGATTAACACTGGAGGTTTTGTTGTCCGGACACTTTGCTGGAAGCCAGTGCTGAGTTATTTGAGTTCTCATTGTTTCTCATACTTCTCGTACTGGAGCTCAGCCATGTTGAGAGTGTAGACCAGGGCGCTATAGGGGAAGTGATGACAGATTATGTGTGTGTGTGTGATGGATGGTGTGGCCGTGGTGTTGATCACTGAAGCTCAGGCCAGGTAGATGAGTGTTCTCCACTACTGCGGCCAGTTTAGCCTGATGGATGAAGGACATATCTGCCAGTACACCAAACTGGACACACACACACAAGCACACATACATATATATGTAATATATACACACACAGTCACACGCACACCAAATCCTTGGTAGCCCAGCTGCTGTGAAGACATAGTAGCCTGTGACCTTCCCAGCATGCACTGCGGTGGTGTTGATGTCACGTCGTTTATGGGACCCACATTAATCATTTGTTTGTTTATAGCTGTGTCTGTGTGGATTCATGTGGTATAGACTATATACAGGTATTCCCTCTGTGTGTGTCTGTACATTCATATGTGCTCTTATTGGAGTGATTGTATATATTATATCATCTCACCCTACATATTTAACTGCGTGTGCACTCGCAATTTATATGTGTGAGCGTGTCACGCACCCGTCAGGCCAGCACCGTCCGATCATCGACAAAAGACTGATGAGTTGGCCTATTGATTAGTTGCCGGGGGAGACGGATGGTGGCCACACGTCAGGGACATTTGGGGTCACTGTGGCCATCAGACAAGAGAGTGGGTGTGGCCCAGCATGAAGACTCATGAATAAACATAGTGCTGGTAATCAGGAGTATGTAAATGAATGTGCTCATACATAACCTAGCTGTGATAAAAGTGTAATGAGTTATTCATAATTCATCATGGGCTGATGAGGAAAATGGTGGGGGGGGGTAGAGAGAGAAGGGAGAGAGAAACCCCACTGATGAAAAGATGAAGAAAGGTGGTGTGCAAGTTCATTTACGAACTTTTTACGCAACCTGTGAGTTCATTTTAAGTTGTAATTGATGTAGATGTTAAAAGAGTAAGGGCTCATAGTGGAGGGAAGTGGACTGACTAGGACTGAGGAACTGGATTTTCTGAGCAAACTGGTGTTTTTGACAAGTGGTTGTGTTAATAAGTGAATTAATTTTATTTCTTTTGTATAAGAAGATGAAAAAACAAAAAATTATATTCTGAAAGGATTTGGAAGACATATAGAATTATATATTCCTATTTTCTTCCTCAGTAATCCTCCATTATCTTAAATGCAATTTATAAACCCTTCTGTATTAATAGTGAGGGGTCACAGAATTTTTGCATTCTGCCTTTTTCATTCCTGTTACGACTGGTGCTTTAGTTTCTGTGAAATAACTAAACAGTTATGTTTAGATGGATATCAAGGGTTCTCCAGGAATTTACTACTGCACTATCGTTGATTTTTAACCAATGGGCAAAATCGAAGCAGGAGAGGCCGCAGTTATCTCAAATTTTAATCCCTAAGATGTATAAACACTGGATCATTGGCAGCAGTTTCAGCCCCGTTTTTAGTTAGAAACGTTGTTTTTGGTATAAATGATTGCAGGACGCTGTTTCTCTGATCTGTTGGATCTTGCCTTTGGTTGCGTTGTTTTCAGGCTGCTGGTTCACCAAAGTTACAGAGCAGTGACTGTTACAGTGTTAAGGCCAAGTTCATCCCAACAAACTAAACAACGTCCTCAGGCTTGTTGTGGAAATGACCCACTCCAGTCAAACAGGGGCCAGGTGTGCGCTGTGGGACTTGTAAGACCCAGTGCGGCAGAGATATCAGGCATCATAGAAAGGAACTGGGGAAAGGAAGGGGGGATTTTGCCCTGGGGGACGACTGGCTTACTAGGTGGGAGTGGTACAGTGATGGGTATGTGGGCTTTCTTTCAGACAATAGAGCACTAAATTGAATTAATCTGAATGGCTGGACTGGTTAAGCGGGAGGGAAGGCGTAAAGCTCTAAATGAGATTTCACCCCTTCTCTCCCCCTCATCCTGCAGCCCTCCACCACCAACACTGCACCCCCGTCATCACCACCACCTTCATTCCTGTCCCCAATGCCAGGAGGTGATTAGAGACAGAGATATAATCAGAGTTGGGGTGGTGGTGGTGGTGGTGGTGGTGGTGGGGGGGGGGGGGGGGGGGGTGCTGCTCTGTGTGTGTAGTTTATGACTAAAAACTGTAGAAACATGGGGTTTTCTTTCCCAGTGTCTCCCTGCTTTTTAGCCATGCAGAACCTGTAGAGTTTTGATCTTCGGTTTTCATTGATTGACTTTATCCACCTCAGAGGAATTTTGTTTTTGACTTCTCCTGGAAAGTACAACAAAAATACATACATACAATCCACATGATGAAACAATTAAAAACAGACATTACAGCGTGTGATAGTGCAGTAATAGAACAGTTAGTAGCAGACAGGTTAAATAAATAAATACCATCTAGCAAATCTTCTGAAAAAGCAGAACAAGTAACAAGTGTTAGGCTAACAAGTTTGCCTTCCTCTGTACAGCATTGTCGCAGCTTCTCTGCAATGTTAATAATTTTTGACTGTACATCTCTGAAATCTCTGTCAACCTGCACAAGAGGGATGGGATGAGTTTGGCTTAGGGTGCCAACAGCGAAATCTTAAACCATCTGCAAGATAGGCCCAACACACCAACTGTAGTAAAATGATGCTCTTCTTTAAGTGTCTTTTTTAAAAGCTGTGAAGTGCACGAACACAATTTTATTCCTCTCCTTCATGTCATGGCAGAGACTCACTATGGTCCAAAAAAGTTGACCGTATATTTTCCTTTTCTTTCTTTCAGGGAAGAGGACAAGAACATCTTTGACTACTGCAGAGAAAACAACATCGCCCACATCAGCAAGGCCATCAGCTCCCAGAAAGTGGATGTCAATACTAAAGATGAAGAGGTATCTGCAAAACCAGTTGCAGAGGGGGGAAAAAAAGTCAAAGTTTACTGGTGGCACATGCAAGTTGCAATTTATAGCTCCTTTTGAATAGATTGTAACCATGACAACACTTCACTATATATATATGTGTAATGTGTGGAAGAGGAATCAACCTCAGACCACAGGATTGATGTTCAACCGCCAGCATCAAGAAGCATTTGCTGTCTTTGAGCAAAACACCGAATCCAAACCAGGTGCAGGGTTTCAATGCTTTGTTGTGATCTGACCCCTCGTGCACGAGGGCAGGTGGAAATGATGAGCAGAGTATCATGAAAAATACAGGTCACTGGGGGATAGTCTTTTGCAGTCATTACATAATGGTTTCAGTCATCTGCAGCCGCCAACACATGGGAAACGCTCCTCATGCTGGGGCGCGTAAATTTTGTGAGCAGCTATTATTAGCATCGCAAGGTGTTTTCCGGATTGACCCTGAAATCCATTCATCTGTCCTTGATTCATGACGGGCCAGGCCAAACAGCTTGCTCCCTGCTTCTCTTTCATCACAGCCGCTCTTCAGATGAGCAGGCAGACGGCCAGTGAGTCCCCAGTCAAAGAGCAGATGGTCAAGGGCCCTCGGCAGCAGAGAAAGCTCTGTCTGTCCTGTGATGTTGTCCTCTGCTCACCTGCAGTACGGTTTGCTCAACAGCAGAGGGCAATGGTGAAGTTTCACATCAGCAAGAGGCCTGAGCTGCTTCTGCAGAGACTGACACAGAAAGATGCTCTGGCCCTCAGATACTCAGTCTGGGAATAAATATTTACCTGTCTGACATACTTGTGATATTAACTTATTTCCAGCTATGCCAATTATCTACCAGTTAGGTTTTAGTTATGGTTAATGAACTCATCCTTTCATCCATGAAAATTTCCTTCTAGTTCCTGGCTACATGCAAACTTTACAAATATGGTCATTATGATAATTTCTGCATGATTTACATGTGTTTTTCTTAAGCAGTTTTAACAAAGAAGCGGTCTGAACCGAAACCCTGAAATAATCTGCCAGCAAATATTCCACAAAAATGATGAATTCGATTTCTGGCGTTATAATGCATGTTGGCATTTTTTCAGATACACTTGCATGCTTAATCACATGTTGGCCCGTTATGCATCCTGAGTCAAACATGCAAAACCAAAAGTTTGCATATTAGTGACAGAGCCAGAGAAAGAGACAGGGGGAAGAAGCAGTGAGATTTCCACACCTGTATGCACAACTTTTGCACACTGCAGGGTGAAAATTTTCCCACTTGTGTGTTGTGTTATTCCTCCATCCTCCACAGAGAGCAGATGTTAATAAACCTCCTCAAATCAAGAGAACGGGGCCGACACTCTACCTGGTTATCTAGAGTTTGCTTAACATTTGTCATGTCCAGTGTTCTGTTCTTCTTAGCTTTCCTCAACATAGTAGAGACCATTGTTAATGTGCTCTCTCCTAAAAATCAAGACTCTGAATGTTCCTGTAAAGGTCATGTTCCAATCTTTGAATGCTGCACTTTTTCTTTTTGACACATCCTTGAAAGTTAGTGCAGCGTGCTGTTGGAGGTAGTAAAGAAATTAGCCAGCAGTCAACAGCAGGACACCTGGATGAGAGCAGGAAAGGGTGCAAGAGAGGGAGGGAGGGAGGGAGAGATGGAGAGAGAGGGCAACCAACCTATTGGTATTCTGCCCCGGCTTATAAGTATCCATTTTAACATGCAGCCACAGTGATCAATATGATTTAAGTTACAGAACTGGACTCGGAGAGTTTGCTTTACCTAATTGGCCTTGCTGAAAAATGAGCTTGTGTGGTTTTATTAGAACAAGTTTCTTGGACCTAAGGAGAGGACTGTGTGTGTGTGTGTGTGTACATGTGTGTGTCTACTGTATGTGTGTGTGTAGAATATAGTAGGGCGATGCACATCAATCAAGCTTTACAGACTGTGTGCAGGTTTCTGAGATTTATCCTGAAGATCTCAGTCTGAGCTTGAACCCCCTTCTGCACTTCCCACACTACACACACACACACACACACAGCTGGCAGGCAGTCCACATATCTCGTCACTCTGTCCACAGGTCATTATGGAGTTGAGATCTAAAGGCTCTGACTTCTGAATGGTTGTGCATAATTTATTTTGTCTTGCAGCAAAGGAGCAGATTCTCTGTTAGTCTGGTTAAGTTTGAGGCACAGGAGATAGTGTGTGTGTGTTTGTGTGTGTCTGTGCAGGTGTGTTGTTATTCATACAAGGTTATATAACGCTGTCTGAAATGAACTAAACACACATGCAGACAGTAAAGGTAATTGAAATATATCAACGGTGTTAAATGGTAATCTTACTTTCAATATTTTGTACAGGCCTTTCACAGGATCCAGGTTCTGAAGCATCCCTGTGATGTGTTTGTGTGTTTGCAGGGCCGGGCTCTCCTGCACTGGGCCTGTGACAGAGGACACAAGGAGCTGGTGTCTGTATTACTGCAGCACAAAGCAGACATCAACAGTCAGGTGAGCAGCATGTGTCTGTCTGTGTCTCTCTGGGTTTTTCTTGTGCAGAAAGAATTCAACAGATTCAACACTGACCTCCGCTGCAATTTAGATTTTTCTCTTTTTATTTTTTTAATTTTGTGGCAGGATGTGTCATTATGAGTGAGTGGTGTGGCCGTTGCTCAGTAAATTAATGAGCAGAAGCCCCTCTTGTTCTGAAATTGTATGAATAAAGTTTACTATACTTGTCCGGAATGGTTCTGTTGGAGTGTTTACCTCCAGTCTTTTTTATCCTCCAGTTTTTGTTATCCCTTTCTCATATTTGACAAAGTTATATATGATATTCAACAGCTGCAGCTTCTAGAGGTGTGAGCTGCAAGGCACAAAGACTGAAACACCCAGTATTAACTTTTGGCGTTTCAAAAAGATCGATGACAGAAACTCTTGTGGGAAAAGTATATTGTGAAACGAGGGCAAGCAGATCAGCGATCTGTCCCAGAACTGGAGCAGCTCTTCAAGTTGCTGTTTTTAGATCCCAACCCTGCAACTACATTAAATACTTCATGTGAAGTATTGGACTCGGGCAGTTTTCTTGGTGATGGAAGAGCATAATTTTCATGCATGCAGTTTCATTTGGAGTTAAATGCACATTCATACAGTGTATTTGCATGACAATATAAACATGGTTTGATGATTTTGCTAAAGTGCAGGAGCTGGATTTAGTTTCAGAAGTCACTGCAGAATGAGCTGAGGTCTGTTCCAAATCCAGGCTTGTGATAGATAAAGTGATGCACAATTTCCAAGTAAATAGTAAATAGCGTGATCTTCAGCACACCCTCTGCCCTTCTCTTTTCTGTCTCCATCCCCTTTCAGAGGGTCACCTTTAATTCACTTTGTGCCACAGACAAATCCCCCCCCCAGAGCTTAAGCAGACAGAGTTAGCTAGTAGCTAGCCTAGTGTTTAGCCTCCCTAAGGTTTAGCTGCATTCAGGAGGCTTTACTTTAGCTTTGGCGGTAAGCTGGCTCAGCTGCACATCGGAGAAATTACTCCTCTTCCCTGCCCAGTGGCACGACAGTGCAGCACATGGGGTCTGCACTCTGAGGCTTTAATTGTAAGGCCAAATCAATTGGAAGTAATCAGGCAAATTGTTTTATGTTGCACAACCCACGTAATCAGGACATTTCACAAATGACTTTCTCTTTTGTGGTCATACATGGGCCTTTTTGTTTTCAATGCAGCAGGAGGAGGGGGAGCGGATTTGTGGCGACGGTTCATACAAGACTTAGCAGTGGGATAACTACGAAACACTTCACTTATGATTTAGAGCCATATCAAGATAATGACAGTAGAGGATTGACGTATAGATGGAGGCTATTCTCCTTTTGTAAGGTGTTCCTTTTTTTACAGTCATGTATTTATCATTAAAATATGAATTAATTTCTCCAGATGCCAAGAGTTTTCAGCAGGGAATGAAGGGAACATAAATCTTTGGCCAGGTGGTGATATTGGATGGCTGAGTTAGATCAGTTAGATCCTAATTTACTTCTAAGGCTTGTTTTGTTTTGTTTTGTTTTTTGTTTTTGTTTTTTTTGCCTGATTCTACTTCATTTCATATCAAATACAGAGAGAGATATAACCCAGTCTTTTTTTATTCCTCTTTAGATAATTTGTAATGGAGCAGAGGGGGACTGAGAACAATGTGGAGATTTTAGATGAATTTTAATGATATGAAATGTGCTTGCAACCAGGCCACCAGGACATTTTCACCTGCCCGTCTCTCAGGTGTCAAAGGAAGCTGAGTGTGGAGGAGACTGAATATTACAGAAACTGGACCTCTGTAGCGGTTACTGGTAGCAGATTTATGAGGTGGCAGAGAGGTGGCTGAGAGAAAAATATAGTCAGCTAAATCATATCACTCTGTCGCAATGCCAAATTATCTCACTATGTAAAGCTTACAGACCGATATGCCTCTCATTAGAACCTGCTCGAACATCCTTTTGTGTGTTTTTATTTTTTTCTTCGTTGGATTATGGCGATGAGGGAAGGAGAAAAGGAAAGAACAGAGAGAAACAAAAGTTGTATTGGAGATGGATTTTTTTTTTTTTTTTTGAATGATGGGCAGTTTTATGTTTCTGTCCTTGTTGTCCAAACCTGCTGTCACATGAAACAAATAGTGAGGTTGTATGCGTTCATGAGAGGAATAGAGGAATGTTTGGGTTATTTGCAGGCTGTTAGAGCGAACCCGTAATCTCTCTTGACCTCTACCAACTGCCGAGCGACCAGTAAATAAAGATCAAACATGATTTATGCTTAATTTGTTGATTAAAAAGAGGAGGGGGGGACTTGAGAGTTAAAACAAAAAGTATTATTATTTGCTTGGCAGAGGAGGAAAATCGTTTGAAATTAATCAACTGATTGTTTTAGTGAATTGTTCCCAAACCCTGGTAAACTGCATTAAGGACTTGTTTGATAGTTAATCCTGGATCAAGGCAGGATGGGACTACAATAGGTAGCTGTGTGTGTTTGAATACACAGATCACAGCTCTGCCACCTGCCAACTGTGGATCAGGGCCCCGGTGATGGTACTGTATGTTAACTGCCCCCCCACTGTCCTCTTCCGTCCCAACCCCACTGTATTACTGCTCCCTCCTCTAAAACGCCCAGAAAAAGTGGGGCAGACGGCACCAACTGTGGGAACGATGACAAAAACCGCACTTAATGTAATAACGGAATTTAAGACTCACACCCTGGACTTATATTCCGTGTGCTAGAATGTATTTAAGAGCATTAATGAGGAATAAGCTTAAGTTAAGCTTAAGACATTCCTTTATATCATAAACAGACCCAACAACTTGCAATCGTATCTGGCTTCTGTATTAAAATTCAGTTCCCCATCCAAAGTTTAGATTCATTCATTCGTTCATTCATTCATCTTCAACCGCTCTTTCCGTTTCCGGGTCGCGGGGTAAGTTTAGATTCAAATGTTATTTTCTCAAACACTTTTCTGTAGCACTTATCTCAGGAGCTAATGTTATTAAATTAAATTAAACACTGATGGATTTGATTATATTAGTCAAAGCCAAAAATTGCTGAGCTCCATTAACAAGTATAACCACAGAACTTTATTTTCGTCTGTACTTGACATCATCAACAAACTAACACATAAATTGAGACATGGCAACATCAGTCACAATACAAACATGGAACAACAAAAAACAAGGGAATGAGAGATGAGATAAGATTTTATGTTATCCTTTTTTAGGTTATAGGTTTGTATGTTCTGTTGTGTACCATCCCAACTGTGTGTCTGCTCAGCCTCATTCTCCATCCAGACCAGAATCCCACACTGGCAGCAAAGCCTCATCCTGCTAACACACAACTTTTGTTTTTCAGGTAGAAATCCCAAACCCTCCTCCAAACCTCCCAATGAGCTTTCCAGATTGCCAGAAGGGGCATTTATATAAAGGAAGTGACCGTGTGTGGGAAAAGGAGAGGGAGTCGATTGGGCAGGGCTTTTGGCTCAGAGATGGTTTTCATACTA
Source organism: Remorina albescens (assembly GCA_034769265.1). Taxonomy (NCBI): domain Eukaryota; kingdom Metazoa; phylum Chordata; class Actinopteri; order Carangiformes; family Echeneidae; genus Remorina; species Remorina albescens. The sequence goes on along the minus strand of CM068489.1, from coordinate 22,898,238 downwards.
CAACAAAGGTCGGGAACAGCCCAGAGTAGACTTACACAATGTGTGACTTTGAGCAATCACTCAGTAGGTAAGTGACGGTGGAAGGATTAGGCTGACAAAGAGGAAGGACAGGTGAGATGCAGGTTAGCACAACGCCAACACAATGGCAGGAGGGAGACAATGGTAAGGCTTAAAGTAAGAGGAGGTGATTAGAGGACAAGGCAGCACAAGTTTGGATGGCCCATGCTTTTACTGGACGTTTTCCTGCATTTTTTTTTCTCCTATGTGTCCCTCTCTTTCTCCTCTCCTCATCACTTTCCCCTCCCCCCCAAGCTCCCATCCCTCCTCGCCTCCTCCGCGTCTACTTTGTATTAAAACAACATGATCCATGAGGCAGGGAGGGCAACTCGCAGCACCGCTAATTCTAATTAATCCAGCGTGGTAGCACGGCCACTGCAGGCCCCAAGAGCGCCCAGTCTATCAGATAGAAATTCATAACTTAATTGAGGTCAGAGCCTCGAGTAGCAGAACAAAAGTCTCCAGCCAGGACCAGCTAGATCAATAGTAATAAATATCTGACTGGGCGTCCTACAATTGGTGGCTAGAGAGCACACAACAAGTCTTGTACACAGAGTGTGCATGTGGAGCCTGCAGGGTTATCTGGGCAGTGTGTGGCATAAACAGTTAGCATTTGGGACAAAGTCAGTGTCTACATGTCTTGTTTGTGATGGAATAGACTCCTAGGGTATTGACCCATTGATTTGATATTGATATGAGTCGTGTGGGTAGATTTAAACTGTTGATTTATCCGTATAATGGAGACAAACAGCGAATTCGTGACTGCATGTGAGACGCCAAATTAACCGAGCTGTATGTCCTCTATGTCAGATGATGATGAACTTATATGTTTGTCAGTAACAACGTCCCAGTGAATAATGTTTTAAAGGCTGAAATCACATTGAGCTAAATCCACACTAAAGGTTATACCAGCTATTACTGATGACTGTTGTCACTAATGATTCATGTATCAACTATCTCTTGATCAATTCAGAAATGTGTATAAAAATGGGGAAGAAATACATATTGCATATATTTTGGTGGAGATTGCAATTACATTTCAGCTGGAATGAAAAAATATGATGATGTAATTATTTTGTGCCTTTTAACAAGCAAGCATTTTCCTTTACAGTTGGAGAATGAGATTAAATGCTTATGGCACTGACAATGCATAACAATGACACATTTTAACTTTATCCTAAAATTAGCACCTTTTAAGGTATTGGTGTCACCATATTGCAATTTTGATTAATTGTGCAGCCCTTAAAAAAAATGCCAAATATGTTGAACTTTTGCTTGATGAATGAGTTAAACAGCAACTCAGCTATTTTACATGAGTTTTCCCACCTTCACCTCTTCGTCCAAATGTTTCTCTCCCTGTTTAATCATCCAGTGTCACCATGACATTGCGCAGATGTACTGCATTTCAAATTAATAGAAAAAATATAAAAAATCACTCTCTTGTAAATATGAACGACTGCAATTATCAAATAGGAAAGGCCTCCAGTTTTCTCTCAAAGGAAATAGTGTCTTGGACAGCTAGTGCCAAATCTCCAGTTCACAAATCAAGAAGCCTGTCAGAGAAAATATTCCATTTTAATCAAACTAAAGAAATGGTAAGCATTAGCATCTGTTCATGCACATTTTTCATGGAAAGGCACAATAAACCAGTATCAATATTTATTACGTTTCATATTGAAATGGCAACGTTCAGCAAAAATTGCATTTTGCAGCCTCTTTTTCTGGATGTTACGCAGCAGCGATCAGAGCTCTTTGCAGTGAAGCTGCTGTTGTAGCAAACAAAGAAACACTGAACCCTCTTATATGTGTCCTCTACAGTGGTGTCAACTACTTGTGTGATCAAAGTGGTAAACACACACACACATACACACACCACGATGGCTGATTGAAATTCTATGGTGGAGGCATTATTACACGTTTGTATCCCTCCCCTTTCCCAGCACTGCTCCTATAACTAATGGCTCAGTCAGCCCAGTCATAACAAATATTCAGCAAGATTTGTCATAATTGTGTGCGCGCATGTGTGTACACATTTGTTGGCCTGCATGCATGTATGTGTGTCTGTGTGTGTAGTTGTGCAGCCTTCCCACAGAATATACGGGGTCCTGAGAAAGAAAAAGCAGTAAGGAGGAGTATATAATGAATTCAAAGACAAAAAAGGAGACTAGAGAAGATGGAGCGAAGGAAACAAACACCAGATTAGTGGTAAAGTTGCACAATATGTCTATATACAGCATACGTAATAATAAATATAGGTCTGACACCTTTCAGTGGTTTTTCCATTTATTTATGGAATTGTATGGATCATTTTCACATCTCTGGTGGTATTTGGCCAAAAGTGTATGTTGTGTATTATAGAAGAATGTACATTTAAGGCAGATTAAATGTGTACATGCAAGTGTTCTGAGTACACATATTAATATAGATATTTAAGAAAGGCAGTCTTCACTTCTTCACTAATAGGTTCAGTAACAGCAAACACTTTACTCATATCATACAGTGTTGTGGTATTGTGCAGCTGTTGATATAGAGAAGGACAATGTTTCTGTTTTATGAGATTTTGTGATGTCAACCTTTTTCTTGTGGAAGATTAACACTTGTTAAATGGACAAAGGTCTTGTAAAAACTTGCATGCCCATCACAGATTCCCAGAGTTCAAGGAGAGGTCTCTAATGTCTTCTTTTTGTCCGAATAGCTGTCCAGAATCCAAAGATATTCAGTGATACAAGAGAAAAGAAGCAAATCCTCACTGGAGATAATGCAACAAACAAATTATTGATTTATCAGTTATCTAAAGAATGGCCCATTACTTTTCTGCCATCTGCTATTAATTGGCTAACCGTTTCAGATTTATTCATAATACATCTCAGTATAATGCACGCACACACACACACACACACATTAAAGAGGCAGCACACAGCACTCGATGTTTTATAAGTTGCGTTGTAAGCTGCTCTTATAGGATTCATATTTAGTGCTTGCTGCACATTAGCTGGACTCGATGAAATGAAAGCTGTTGCCGTGCTGTGTTAAAAGGGCCTATCGGACACAAGATACAGTTATGAATCTATAATATGAGCACTCAGAAAAGGGCCAGCAACTTGACAGTAATAGTGCAGCCTAAAGAGCCATTCCAGCAGGTAACAGTCCTCTTTGCCATCATCAGCTGTTGTTTCTTTCTTATTGGCCTCTCACTGGGCCTTGCCTACACTCAACTATTTGATTTCCATCGTTCTTAACCGTTCACATAAATTGTCAGGAGCATTAAAGCTGTCCTCGACCATTTCAGACAGAGGGGAGCACGCTGGGGGGAGAGAGTAAAAGAGTGAGAGCTGGATACAGACAGTCAGGGGAGGGGAGGGGAGGGGAGGGGGGTGAGGAGAGAGAATAAACAAAGTAAGTGTTTTGCCTTCCATCAGTCTCCCGCAGTACTCAGCTTTATGAGTCCCTCACTCCAAATGCCTCAGCTGCAGCGCCCGCTGCCTGGCCATTGATTTTCATATTACACTCTTTTATGTATTTATTTATTTTATATATTTCTTTTTAAACATCATCGATGAGCCGTGGGAGGACAGACTGGGCCTCTGGCGATGTTAATTCTCAGCCACAACCTTATCCTCCTCTCTGATGGCTTTAATGGAGGGTAAGGTGTCCCAGGGGAATAAGCGAGCTCAGCAGCCTGGGAAGGGGAGGGAAAGATGTGTGTGTGTGTGTGTGCGTTTCTGTGAAGCAAACGGGCGATAGAGAGAGAAAAAAAAGATGCTTCCCTCATCCAATAAAACAGAGAAAGGCAAGAAACTCTGAATATTGTGTCTGAAGTTATATGCAGCTCTTTAGAGTAGTTTTTACTCTGGGATTGAACAAGGTGTTAGACGCTCATTGTCCGAGGCCCGTAGAGCTGTGTTTGGATGCATGATGTTCAAGGTGTGTCACACTTTTGCGTCTCCTCCAACCCAACAACAACTGACACAATAAATATCAGGAATCCTCCAGGGCCCGGGTCAGCTCTGGATCTTGAATCATTCAAGGTTTCCCATCCAAATCTTGGTGTCTGTGAGTATGAATAGAAAAAAAAAGGAGGAGGCGGGGGGATCACCAGGGCATCTGAAGGACACTCCCAGGAGTTGTGAAGGGCAGTGGGTTTGGCGTCAAGCTAATTTGACCGTGGGTGGCAGTGCTCACACGCTGAGTGGCAAGGTTACCTCTCCCTGCTCACAGAGGAGACCCAGATTCAATTAGTGCTGGCCCCAGTCACTAGATCCTTTTAACAATGGTGTGTGTGTGTGTATGTGTGTCGGGGGGTGAGGGGGGGGGGGGGTTCCCAATGGCCACACACATGGAAGGCAAACTCATGTGCAAGCTCAGAGCAGTTCAATAAAAAATTTACTCAGTCAATATGAAACAGATTCCAATATTTTTTTCCGAGTATGTATGTATTAAAACAAATAATTCAATAGTTTTGGTTTTTTTAAGGCGGAGTAGACTGGATTGTTCTGGATTTCAGATAGTGCCATTATGATACTGCAGACCATTCTTGAATGCATCTTTGACAGCAGGGATTTTGTGTGTACGCAAAAACCTCCAAGCTTGCTTAACCACACTTGAAGAAAAATAATAAACACAATACAATAATAAAACTTTGTCAACGGGCTGCACAATCAAAATGTGAATAATTGAAATCACAATATGGCCTAGAGAAATATCCAGATCGCCAGAGCAGCAATTGTTTTGATAGAGATAAAATGTGTCACTACGTTGTTGTGCATCAATAAGGCATTAAGCGTTAACATAAGTGTTGCTACAGTGATGGCCTGGCCCACAAATCATATTCCTCAGGCATTAGTGAGATCTCTGCAAGTTGAAATTGTCGAATTTGGCATACAATGTACAGAAAGCCCAAAAGATGTACGTTAAAATCTTGTAAAATGTTCTGCTGTCAAATGTGTGTGAGGTGCAGCAGGGAAGTCCAAGTGCAGAAATTTTTCATTTGTGTCTGATCTGAGGCGAATCAAGCTCTTCTTCTCCGTCTGGCTCAAATCTGTGCTCTGCTTCCTGATTGATGGCACCTGCTCATCATAATGCTATCCACTGAAATCTGCATACCAATGATCCAGTTGCCTATCGATTCACCCCTCATCTTCCCAATACACACCCTTGACACTAATACGCACACACACACATCCCCTCGCTCGCTCTCTCTGCCTCTCTCCCTCCCCCAACTACTGTCATTATAAAAGTCAGCAGATGCTGCATGCATTGATCATAAATCATAATTGCTTGTCCATTTATCCCCACTTGTTTAATGTTGCTGTCAGGGACAGTAGGAGAGAGAAAAGGGGGAAGGCGGGGAAAGAAAGAGAGGACGAAAAAAACCAAAGAAAGTTTAGCGAGACAGAAAGATGAAAAATAATAAGAGCGGACAAAAAATAAATAAACAAGAAAGAGAAAAGGGTAGAAAGTGGGAGATGAAGAAAAAAAATAGATGGTGTGGTGTTTTTGCTTTTTGGAGATGGATACATGTATTTTCCTCTAAATGGGACCAAAGTATAAAAAGATTTACACATTGTACTGACACACTGAAGACTTGAAACTAAAAGCTGAGACCATGGACTCATTAGGAAAACATTTACTGAGGTAATAAAGAAAGTGAGAAGAAAGGCCACTTTCCCATAGACTTCAATACATTCTAACAATAATTGACCATCAGACTCACCCCCTGATGGTCATTAAAGACTCAATGACAGCGTTGGCCTCACTTTTCAGATGTGGAGTCCACTTTAATAAACAGTTTATGGGAGAATGAAACTTTCTTCATAACCCAGATGGCCGTCAGTCATCCTGGCTAAAGTTGTGCAAATACACAATAATCATACAGAATATTCACAATAATTTATTCTTGCATCTGGCACCTTTTTGAATAGTTTATTTTTTTAACTGACTTCAATGAATTTGATGTGCGTCAAGACTCCAAAAACAAATACTACTTAAATTATTATTACTGAGAGTGGCACTGTTCTAATTTCATTCAGATCTGAAAGAGCTTTATAAATTAGAAACAAATCAGGCCGCAGACTTTTTTTTTCCTCCCTTTTTCTGTTTTGTTTTTTGAAGAAAAGTCTTGGTTCAGCAGCACTAAAGAGAAAATTAAATCCCAACAGTGTTTTCCAGATCAATCAGCATTTAACGAGTGCTGCTGGCACTTCCATAGGCATGATATAAAAACATGAAATCTTTTATGGTCCACTGGGACGCCACATTCTGAGGGATACAGATATGTACATAGACCTGCTGTGTGAATTTAAGGCCCTCAGCCCAAAATCTGTCTCAGACACGGAAAACAGAGTTTCAAATGGACACAGACTCCGGGGACCTCTGGGTCCTATTTCCTTTCTCTCATGGCCTTGATGCCTCCTCTAAAGCCGGTACAAACAGAGCATGTTGAACATTTGAAGTGTGATCATCTCGTTCTCAGAGATCTGTGAAGGCAGGCTGATGGAGGAAACAATCTGAAGCACTTTTTAGAAATGAACACAACACATGTGGCAGCCTCTCTTTGTGAAGATGAACAGAGCTGCAGGTTTTTATTTGCTCTCAGTCTGACTTTGAGTCATCTGGGCAATCATGCGCTCTCATTTCAGAATAATCTCAGTGGAAAAAGCCTCCAGGGGCCCGTCTAAAGTTCTGAGAGACTTGAGTGTATCTTTGCACACAAAGGTAGACATCATCATTTTGTGTCTGACTTTTTCTCTCTTCTTTTGGCAGATTTTGGACTTGTTACAGTAATATTTACATCTGTGAAGGCACATAGCGAAAGTAATAAGACCGTTGGCAGTATCTGTTTATATATGCACGATTCGGTCTCGTTCTGTTTCATCCATCTTGCTTCACATCATTTGTGTGATAGAAATGATAGATTGGTGTGACTTAAATTCAGCAAAACTGCAATAGTACTTAGAGATCAATCCCTATCCGTGCTGCTCCTAAGCATATTGCTCCACCCCATTAGAGTGATACACTGCACTGTGCTGCTTCTCTGGTATTGTGCAAGCAGCTGCTTTATTAAGCACTCTGCTGACATCCGGCACAGCATTTCTGCACCGCAAGGGGAAACTTTGGATGACATGTAAAAGCAGGGGTTTCAGTGCGACATGCCTCAGTAATGGGATGGAAGCGGGGGCGCACCAGAGACGAGGGGTGGGGGTTGGGGAGGAGGGGTTGGTGTCGGTAACTAACTTCAGGTATTGGGGGTGGGGTTGGGGGATCGAGGAGTGTCTTTTCCAGGCTGCTTCCAAAGCAAATGGAAGACAATCCAATTTCCTGTGATTCCATCAAGCCTCCGTCCTGGATCCAGGGGCATTAGGGAACGCTGAGAGGACGGGCCGCTGACCCCTCACATGAACATGCAGGAAGCATGTAAGCTGCACACATAGACCGGTTCGCCTCAGCAGCACCTGATATCTGAGTTTCCTTTTCAGTTTCACGCTGGAGCTGATGATTATTTTCTTTACTGATCTAATTTGCTATTATTTTTCTCAGTAAATCAATTAGTAGGTTTATGAAATGTCTGAGGATGAAGAAAAAAGGTCCATTAGATGTTTGGATTATTTTCTTGCTCTCAAAGCGTATTCACTTCACAACGATATCAATTATGGAACAATCCTCAAATGTGAAGAGCAAGAACAGGAAAATATTTTTGTCGTTTTTCATATTTCGATAAAGGAACTAACTGATCATTTCAGCTCCGGACTCGAGGCACCAAAACTATCTCTGCATTATCAGTCACTCATTCATGCTTTTGTGTCTGCTTGTGTATGTGCGCACGCACACTCGCAGAGCTACTAACCGCAGATTAACAATTGATGCAGATTAAGGCTTAAACCCCTTACACTTTAATTATAACTATGTATTTGTGTGCATGAAGGTCTTCCTTCTTGGCCCCGGCTGTAAACATCTGTCATTGTACTCAATGTTTTTGTGTTTTATGCAGTAAAATAAGGAGAAAAGTAGTTGAGTATATCTGTTATTTTAACAGGAAATGCCTAGATGGAAAAGAAAAATGCACCCTTCAGCAGCTTTATCTTTGTCAGTTTTAGTGCAGTTCTGCTCACACACACCAGACTCTGCATCATCGTGAGAGACAGACACAGCGTCGGCAGTACATCACAGGTTGTGATTGGACTCGCAGACAGACAGCATTGTTGTCCACGCTGGTGGCGATTTGCATCTGTGCTCTGTGATCCATCCAGGGGGAATAGAAAGCTCTAATCCAATCAGCAGGTCCCTGAAGTGCTGCCCCTGAGAGAAAGAGAGAGAGAGAAACACAACAATAGGATCACCCTGCGTCAGGCCCAGTCAGAGAGGCAAGGCGGGAAAGAGACTGAGCAGGAAAGGGTAACGAGAAGGAGGTATTGAAAAGGAAAAGGGCTCAAGATTGAAGAGGAGAGAGAGCGAGAAAAGGTGGATGTGGTAATGAAAGGAGGGAGACGAGGGAGGTTTGGTTTGGAGGTCAGAACAAACGGAGGAGGAAGTACAGGAAGGACGTGGAAGTAACCACAACAAGATAGTGCACGAGAGGATCAGCTCTTTTAAGGGCAAAGGTGGAAAGACTAATGATTAATTTCACCGTAACAGTTTGAGTCGTTTGGAAGTATTTCCTCCGCGGTGGCATTTTACAGCGTCGAGACAAATGTCAGTGCGCCTACTTGCTTTTAATCTGAACATCAGAAGCCATTGTACTTGACTGAGCAGCTGCCTGTGTTCTTAGACTGGAGGCAACAGTTTGACCATTTATCATCATTATGAGGCGTAAAGGCAGGCCTGAGCAGTGATTAAGAAGTGAATCTCCTGTTGATACCTGTCATATATTGTGTCTCATTATACCTGCACAGACACACACACACACACACACACACACACACACACTTCCATGTCCCTGTTCCCAATTACAACACATCTGACAAGAATTATATTTTTACCAATTACCCTTAGACCCCAAGCACCATTTTATGGTTCTCACACACACACACACACACACACACATGCACGTAAGAGGCTTTCTGGGCTTCTCTCCTTTGTCCCTGAGCAGTTGTGTGTCAGGGTCACATCATCTCCACTGTTAATGAATTTATAGGAGAAGGCTGAAAATATTCTGTACTTTTTTTTTCTGTCATCAAATCTCATAAACTGACCGAAACCCGCAATGAGCTGGTCACTATTAACACAAAAAGAAACAATTCAACAGTTTAAAATTAACCTCCACTTTGTTTCTCCTTGTTAAGAAGTCGCCACTGATGCTGGATTACCAAACCATGCAACGCCGCAGAGGCCCCAGAGTCAAAGTGGGGAATCCTTTAGAATGGCTCCTCCGTCCAAAATGTATTTATTTATTGGTTAATATTGTGCAGATAAATTTTTAATTAGTCTATCAAATGACTTCAAATGCTTCTGTTGTAATTATAAACATCACAGACCAAGGCTGTAATCTAAGTAGCTAAGTAACTTCATGTGAGTCAAGCAGCCCAAAGTCAAGATAAAAGGAGGTTTTTCTTTTATTCCCATTCTGTTGAAACTGCATACACTGCAAGTTTTGTTGACAACAAGAAAACACACAATAAAGCCAGCCTGATTATTTTATGTTCTTTTAAACTAGGGCCACCTAAGTGTAGGTTTTAACACAACAGGTGTCAGGTTTAGCTGACATGGGTTGAGTTGCGTGTTTGTGTTGATGCTTGTTGGATGATCGGAGTTCGGTTACGGTGGCACCACCTTCACTGTAACACGGGGGAGTTTTTAGCAGCTTGTTGTTTCAAGTTGATCAGAGCTGGAAGTCACCTGCAAGTTGAAAGGTTTGATTTGCTGGTCACGTGTTTCTCAAATCAATATCTCATCTTCTCTTGATCCCCCCTTTGGTACAATAAAAACATGCCACGCTTTGTCCATAGCTCACACGTCTCAGATAATTGGTATTCTAGCTGCTGAATGTTTTCCTGTTGACTCCTGGAAATATGATCAGTTTCATTTGCAATTTCTCTCTCAACAAATGTGGGCGATATATATGTTTTCCTCTTGACACTGTTAGCAGAATTTACATTCTTCACACTGCTTTGTTCTTCCCCAGTCACAGGCCTGGTGAATTAAAGACTTGTTATTGTCTGTTACAGGACAACGAAGGACAGACCGCACTACATTATGGTAAGGACACGTCTCTTATTAATCTCCATTGTCCAAAATGTTAAACTCTTATTTTATTTTCAGCTTGTTTTCCTTACACAGTTGCTCTTTGCCCATGTTTGTGTCAAAGTTGTCATTTTCCTGCTCCTCATCCTTCCACTCCCTCCTTCGTTCACCATTTTTATTTGCTACAGTTGGTCAAAACCCACTTTTTCTCTTTCCTTGTATGCAACGCATGTGGGCAGGAGTGTGTGTTAGTGTGTCTTTTGGTATGTATGCGTGCATGTGTGGACGCCTGTCTGGTTTTGTTCTGTCGCGTGTGTGTTTGTAATAATCGCCCGGCCTCCCAAAGGAAATCAGCGGTGGTCCTTAGACTCCCCTGACCCTCTCATGCCCCAACACACATGTCCCTGAGGGGCGGTTCCCCTGTCCTCTGAGCCTGTGTGTGTCTTCATGCATGTATCTGTTTGGGAGTGTGCTTGCATAGCTGCACCATCTGTCCCCCAGCTTGGTGGCATTGGAGTGGGTATGTTGCATCACCCATGAGTGATCCCCCCCCACACACACACACACACACACGCAAACAGACACACACACAGCAGAGGAAGCCCCGAGGATGGGGCATAAAAAGATGACTAATAAACATAAGCGATGAACTCCAAGAGACAAATAGCAGAGAATGAAAATTCATTCCCACCTCTCTTTGCACAGGGCCACAGTGGCTGGCAAGTGATTAATTGAGGGTTTACTGCTCACCATAAATTGTTCTCCTCCTCTACGGCTCCCCTGAGGGCCAGGCACTTTTTACAGCTCAAGGCCCAGGCAAGACACCCACCACCACGTACACACACACATCTTGCTGGCTAAATAAAACACTATTTAGATCAACAAGAGGAGGACGTGGCTAGAAAAATAAGCCAAGCTTTGTTATCCTGATCAGGCTGAAAGATGAGCGGCTCTTGTGGAGTTTGACTCTTCCACACTTCATACTGTTCTTAGGAGTGGCTCTAACACACACACACTTGTTTACACATTCACATGCATTCCAATGTATCATCATATCTCATGCACACGCACACACAGACACACACAGAGCCCGCCAGCCACCCCCTGGGCTGGAGGTTAAAAGGCCCGGCTGTCAATCACTGCGGCTGCTGACATCAGCGATCATGGCTCTGCACAGAGTCTGCTCTTTAAAAGGAGTGAGGAAGTGACACCGACAGAGGAGAGCACTCAGGAGGGTGGGAGTCGGGGGGAGGGGGGGTCCAGAGGGGCGAAAGGTGCATCAGGAACACAGGGACTCGCTAACTGGGTTAAATAAGTACAAGCCTCCCCCATATGTAGAGAGAAAAGACCCTTTTAGTGGGGCACAAATTGCTAGTGCGGCAGAAATGAAGTGTTTAAGGGAACTCCAGGTCCAGGCAGGTGTCAGTACTGGATCTGCAAATGGGCTTTTCATTAACTGTACATACTGTATTACAGTATGTAGAAGAAAGGAAGGAGGCAAATTAATGCAAACTTGGTCTTCATTCTCGAAGAAAACGGTTCCATCATACAGATGAGCTGTTTCCGTTCGGACTGAGGAGGCGGTCCGTTGGACTGACGGGACCGTCCCACTCCCTTTTAACTTTTACTTCTGTTTCTTCTTTTCGTAGCCTCTGCATGTGAATTTGCCGACATCGTGGAGCTCCTGCTGAACGCCGGAGCCGACCCGTCCATCAAAGACATGGAGGGCTCTCTGCCCGAGGAGGTCACTGAGTCCAGCGCCATCTCCTCTCTCCTCCGCCAGTACACTGCTCCGAAAGGCTAGATCTCCTGCACCCCCACCACCCCCGACCTCACCCTGCCCTAGTCTCACCCCAGCTCCACTCATTCAGCCAGCCTTCCCACCACCCCTCCATCGTCCCCGAAGAGACTCTGTTCAACCCCAACGGTTAGTAGACCAGGATTGCCGAAGTTTTATTTGATCTTATTTCCAGATGCTTGTGGTGAGTTTGATTTCATTGGCTTGGCTTCTTGGAACTGAGGGTGTAAATATTAACCCTCCTCTTTGATAAGACACATGAAATGAAATGCACTGCATGTGTTACCATCCATCAGAATACTGTATATCGACTGTATCTGCCCAGTCGGAGTGGGTGACATGATGAGTACTGTGAGACAATAGAGGTCTGTCAGCTGGTAGAGACTTTCCTATTCCAAGATAGCTGTACCTTTAATTACTCTATCTCTTGTTGTGTGAGACGTTTGCAGGGCTGCTTATTGGCAATATTTGAATGACAGAAATTGTGCAACACTGTGATGATGTATCTGGTTTTGTCAGGTATTTAAGTCACAGGAGTAACCAAAACAAAAAACAGACATTCCCATCCAATAATTCCATCCATAAATGGTAAAAAAAAACACTTGGAAATTCATGATATCACAACATTTGTTGGTGTCACAATATAAAATGATATATACTGTAAATATTTCCAACATATCACCCACTCCTACTGCCCAGGCCCGACAGCCAGCCAGGCCTCGGTTCGACCAGCGACAGTTTACATTATTGCAGGTTTGTTTATGATTCAGTTGAGTTACATTCAAAGGAATGCTCTAATCATTTGACATATATCATCATTAAAGTCTTACAAATATGTTACCTCTGACTTTGTGAATCTCTGCTCAGATGTTATTGACAGGAGGTATCCAATGACACACATTTATTATATTTCATTCATCCACCAGTCAACTTGCTTTAACTCAATAATGACTATTAAATATCGATCTGTTGACCATTACACTTAATACAGATTGAAAATACAAATTATTTATGACAAACTGTGACAGAATTACAAATATATGTCGTTGATATTTAAAAAACCGGCCAGGAAACACACTTAATGTATGAAAAAAAAAAGGAAAACATTTACAAAATCCCCACCAAAATCACGTCAGGGAAATATACTAAACATGGAAGAATACACCCGTGGCGTCCCACCGTACAAATACAAACATCTGGGTGAGGTCCTACCAGCAGCTGATCCTGCAAATTAAAAACATGAGATGGAATATCAAATGATAAATAAATACAATGTGCATACACTACTTGTGTATTTTGTACATGGAGAGTTATACACAGCACCTTTTACTTCCTTCCACAAGGGGTGAAATGGGCAAAATACCCACCATACACAGATATATGATGTCTTTCTAATATCTAATATCTGAGTTAAGTGTTGCGAATCATCTTTAGCATACCAGCATACTGCTTTCTGAAATCTGCCTCTGCCTGTACTGTTATGTCATATAAGAGAGAGCTGGATGTTCTCCAAAAATAACCAACTCATGGTCCAAATCTGCTTTGCTCATCCTCAAGCCCCTCAGATCAGCACATTCTCTCTGCCCCAGCTCTCTCTCACACACACACATTCCACCAGATGAGAATACAAATACACTAAATCTGGATCCTGGTTCTTAACTACAGCTTCACGAAGACGCAAATGCACATTTTGTACACAACAGTTGGGACAAAGCTTAATCCTTCGCCATCTCTAACACCCTGCCTTGCTGCACACGTTCCCTCATCCCCCGCCATTTTACTTAAAACGCTGGAAACCTGCTGTGACACAAAGCGTTAGATAACCGTCTCAGCGTGTGTGGCTGCAGCCTGTCAGTCACTCACAGATCTGTGACAGCTGTAGCTTGTCTTCTCAGCATTGGTAGTCATCGCCAGGGGCACCGCTTCAAATTCGATCTTTGTCTTGACAGCTGTTGTACAGTACTTGTGGTGAATTGTGATGCAAACGAGCCGTGCCATACATGAGGAGAATTAAAATCTCTCCAGGTGATGTCTATATCTGCGCCCTTGTCTTGTGCTTCTCTCCGTAACAAATCACACAAGTGAAGGGGCTTGGGATTTTTTTTTTTTTTTTTTTTTTAAGTATCATTTACTTTTAAAAACTTTAGCCTCGCAGCCTCCCTCTGTCATCTTTTGCATCTCCCTGCATGAATTTTGACGAGGAAGCCCACATGAGTGGATAGCAAACCTTTTGAGTATTCAACCTGAGTCTGAGACGTGATGGGCTACAATCCCACAAAGAGACAACCAGTGGCCACCTCATTGTTATGAATTCCGTCCACATCCAGCCATTAGGCACTCGGTGTATCTCTAAAGCCTGTTTGGGGCCCGGCGTTGTCTCTTTGTTGCTTCCTAAACCCCGTTATACTGCCTTGAGGTAAGAGAGGGTGACGGCAGTCGTGCTTCCCCCCCGGCTCATCTCTGACACTAAGCCCATTATGCTTCCATTATGGGGCTTCAATTTTCCTCTGAGCTTTTCGCTTTTGACACTGCAACTCCCTCCATCTCCAAACCGCAGACACGCGCCCCAACTTTGCTCAGCCTTTGTGAATATTTATGCATTTTATCAGAGGTGAAAAGTAATAAACTACATTTACCCGAGCAGAAAGTAAACTCTTGAGGTACCAGTGCTTTGCTTGAGTGCTTACATTTTCTGCAGCTTCATACCTCCACTGCACCCGATCACTACAGCAGTTCCTTACAGTGGTAGTTAAGCATGATTAAATTTCAACTAAAAGACTTTATAGAGCATACTGCTTTAAATGAAATTAACATGAATGACAAACAAAATGAGACTTTTTTCAGATGTTCTGTTTTGTATCTGACGGTGGTCAGCATGTCTCATGGACATATTTAGGCCGTGTACATCTGTGGACTCATTTATAATTAGATCTGCTCTCTTTGTACAAACTTAAATGATTGACAGCTTCCTTCAAACGCTTTGGTTTTGGACATACTTACCATCATTTTTATTGATTCGTGCTTTTTTTTGTTGTAATGACATAATTTCTACCACAGCTCCATCCAACTCAGCCTGAACAGAGCTCCAACCAGTGAAAACATCTCAGGTGTAAACTAAAGATCAACACTATATTCAGCCAAAGCACAACACGTTTTTAAAAAATCAACCTGGTGTCAACTCATACACTGACCCACCAAATAAATCAGCAGGTAAGACAAAGTCATGGCATTTACAATGCAAGAAGTTATAACACTACATATTCAGTGACACTGTAGGAAATCACCTTAGTAGAACAAAATAAGTGATGGTAATAAATCTAAAAGAAAAATTCAAATTGGCTCTTTTCAGCAGGAATAACGTTTGAATGTTTCCTCAAACCTGGTAAGTAAACTGCTGCAAATGCCAACATTTCTTATTCCTTTTAACGCCGACTAAAATGCTACATAAACAAGACACTTCAAGTCCCCTTGACACAATGTTGACATATTAACAGCATGTATGTCTAAATACATATCTCATCAAAGACGACAATGTGTTCACATTCTCACATTTACACGATGAATCACATTTAAAGTCAAACATCTCAGTGCAGCAGGTTTCCTGTTTATGATCTATCCTGTCATGTTATGCTCTTAAATCACATTCTGGTTTCAGAGACCTCCAGAAACCATTACACAATTTTGAGAAATCCAGATATGCCGGATGGGATGAGTGGAGTACTTCGGTCACAGCAGGTAAATATTTTAGTCAGTATAGAAGAAATGAATGACTTCAGACTGACTTCAGTAAAGCAACACGGACCATAAATTCTATAGCCTTTGTTTTCCATTTTCAGTGATCAGGTGGACTGTCCAAATCCAGCAGAGTTCAGACACCAAAGTGATTTTAGTTATAACTGTTGAAGTAACTCAATTGGTGCAGAAATGAGACGTCAAGGAATCAAGACACATCCGCAGACAGATGATTATAAACCTGCGTTCTGTTATGATAATGTATTCAGTAATGTGATTAACCGGGTTTCTCGTGTTCCATGTGATCAGCATATCCCGAATATAATCAAAACCAGGATGAAAGTCAGAACAGGGACACTAATGTGCATGTAAATGTGATCACTGAGATGCCTGAGCAGAGTGAGCGAGTTTCTATTGTTTTCAGTGCATGTTTGTTGCCCAGCACTTTTGAGGTATTTGTGTGTGTCTTGAACAATTCCTTCAGAGATCTGTCCTCCGTCTCTCCTTCCTACTGCTCCTCTCTTCATCCTCCCCTCACCATTGTCTTTCTCTTCTTTCACCTTTCCTCTGCTCTCCTGTAAAAGCAATACCATGTTGTTGCCTCGGTCAGCTCTTAATAAAACCCTTTAACCCCGCCCCCCAATCACCACCGCCACCCTCCCACCCCCACAAACACACTCAGAGGAGCTGGGAACCCAGCAAGTAAGCAGAAATCCTTTCTCCGCCTCTGAAACACTTCCCACTAATATTAGACAGACTCATTTACTGGTGTCCAAGACTCTGTGTGTGTGTGTGTGTGTGTGTGTGTTTTACCCCAAGGCTCAGCTCTAATGCTTTATGTTAGTTGGTGATGACCAAGTGTTTCTGCTCTGCACTGACTCTGAAGACCTGAGCTTTCAGTTCTCAGATAAGCCAACAAACAGCCAAGAGTCTAGTTGGCACAAGTGCCGCCATCGCATATATTCACTGAAGCCGCGGGGGAACGACACCGTGGACCGAGGCCTTCGTCACTGTAAACATATCATCACTGGAGCATCAGTCACAGCTACTTCAGGGTCATGGCCCCTACTCCTTTAGGTCGACTGTCATGTATCTGATATGTGCAGCAGGATGATTATTGAGTGGAAAAGCTCCCGTTTCGCATCAAAACAGCGTTGCGCTCACAACCTTGGGGTGTCATTGAGAGGCCTCTGCTTGACTCCAGGCCCTCTTCAAGACTCACTCCGTCATCCTGCGGATCATTGTTCACTGGGGGCAGCGTGGAGTCGTTTGGGGAGAAAAATGCCCTGTCTCAACGCTGCAAGATTGACTTTCAGGCCGAAACAAATCCTATCTATTTTGCATGTTAATTTATTCCCTTTCGCTCGAGACAAAAAAAAAAACCTGTTTCCTTCAGGAAGTTTGTAATAAAAGCCCTGCGATCGATGATAATGGCATTTGTGCTTGTGTTTGTCATCTTCGCAAAAGCAACAGTGGTGGAGTTTCCACAGATTTATTTGTATACTAGTGCTGTAAGTGGCGTGTAAATTATCCTAACTGTCCATGTGGCGCTTTATCTTTGTAAGGCAGTACTATTAGAGCCTATCCATTAATGCCCATAGCCCAGCCAATCAATGCTTAAATAAAAATCAGCTCAATTTGTGGCATTTTATGCAAACGTGCAAACTCAAACCGGGCTGACTCTTTGCTTTTTGTTTTTTCATAATGCAACAGGAATAGCTAAAACACAAAGGAATCGATAACACTTAAGTTTGGGTTAAGTCTCTCAGACAAATGGCGCACGTTGCTGCATACAAATGAGTTTCATACAGATGTATACTGTGGTGTAATTTCATTATAATTCTGTACATGGTTAGCCAATGTCATAGTTAAAGGGAATAAATCCCCTGTAACCTGTGAGGGCTTAGCGATGCAGTACCTCATGTCAATGTTAAAGCTGCATACACATACACACTAGAGATATACTTTCCAAAAAAAAAAAAAAAAATCATTTTTAGGTGTTTTTAATTTTTTAAATCTTTATTGGAAAGTCTACAGTGTGTCAGTCGGTCAGTCACCCACTTTAAATATTTGAATGTACGGCCATGAAACTTTATACAATATATAAGTAACCTTCAGGGTGAACGCTAAATGTGATGATCTCATAAATTTTAAGACGCACAATGTCAATTACTTTGGTTTATGACCAAAAAACCTGCAAATTTAATGTTCCCATCGGCCGCAGCTTGACTTCACATTTATTACAAATTAGCCAACGTTAGCATGCTAATAGGCTAAACAATGGTGGCAAACCTGCTGAACATCATAATGTTAGCAAGATGATGTTAGCATTTAGCTAAAAACACCAGGATGCATCACAGAGCTGCTAACAGCCGTAGTCCTTATATATTATATATTATATAGGCTCAATATTAATTTATACTGACAAAATATTAAAGAACATTTATGTTAAAATTTATCGAAAATATTCCGTTGAACCAGCTTAGGGACCTTCAGTAGCTGAATGTTTTTGGATGCTCTGGGAAATGGATATATCAGCAGTTAAAAAAAAAATCCTGGCAACATCCTCCACATTACAAGCTTGACATATTGACATACACCCTCACTGCCTTCATATGGGCCATTTTCCCTGTTTGCTTGACCACCAGGCATATTTGCTCACTATTTCACGAAGCACTCCACAATTAGTTAACAGCACAGGGATTAAGGATGGATCCGACATTGCAGTGCTGCAATCTGCTGCTGTGTCTCTTCAGCACTGAGAGGATCAGAGGAACAGGCAGCCATGCATCTGTTTCCCCACTTTTGTGTTTATTTATTTTTCTCTCTTTCTTCTCTCTCTCTTCATGCATCTCTCTTGTCACCCCCACCCCAGAGCGCGAGAGGAAAGCAGCATCAATCACAGTTAACTGACCGACCACTGTCTGTTGGTGGTACTAAATGGATCTCCACAATTGAATAGAGGCCTAAGTGTGTGGTAAATGCTCTCAATGGGTAAATGAATTTGCGGGTTAACTCGTCCTAAGAGCATTTAGATAAGGCAAAATAATAAAAACACCCAAAGCAGATATTTTTCTTATGATATATTGAAAACAAAGTTCATCTGAAAAATCTCAACTCTCTCATTCATCGCAGCAGGCCTGCCGGATTAAAGAGAAAAGCACCCGCCGGTAACCCAAAGACAATTCAGCTTTATTTTCCTCATATAGATTTGACTGTACACAGTTCATACCATTACACAGAAGGCATAAATGAATAAATTCAGTGCTCTCTTTTACATCTTTTTCAAAGACACATGGCAATAATAAATAGCGCTCATGAAACAAGACGATCAACACGTTTTTCAAACTGTACAAAATTTACAACAAGTAAGATGCAAACTTCTGAGGCAACACAGATTTAACAAAACTGTAGTGGTCAGGGTTTTCACTCAATACTTTAAATTACAACCTCCTATTTACGCTGTAAATATTTGATACATACAAGGTACCGATGACAACTTTAAGGACAGAGTACATGAAATAAAAGGGGCAACACTGAAGCAAATATATCATCAATTTAATTTAAATTACCTGGTATGTGTTTTATAATGTTTTGATCTACAGCGACAAGAATAATGGCCGAACCAATTCAATTTCTTTCCATCATTATTTATCAGTTATTTAAATTAAATCATAATGTAATCATCAATTACTTTAAAACAATACCACAACTAACACCTTTTCTGATCTATCCAGTATTGTTATGTAGTAATTAAATCACGATGCTGTTTAAAACAAATAGTGATTTAAAAAATAAAAAGTGTAATTTCACTAGACAGTTGAAATCATATCAAAATGGTTGCCCCTTTATTTCTTCTCCTTCCTTCTTACTTGTCAGAGCCACTGGTATGTACGAGTATTTCACTGATACCGTGTATTCAGTAAATAGTTACACTGTAAATGCGGGCTGTACGCCACAGTTTTCAAAATTGTCTTATTGAAGTCACTTTCTGTTTGTTGATCTGCTTTCAGGCGCTCAAATATGATGCTCTGGTAAAAAAGAAAAAAAATTTATTGGGAAATTGATAGGATTTCGATTTGATTTCATCAACAGACAAAGGGGGACAGAGGAGAAGAGGTTTCCTAAAGTTTCCCTCAGATGAAAATAGTATTTCAGAATAGTCAGACTGGGGGTCAGTGGCGGGGGAAGACTCTTGTGGTGTTGGTTAAGATGCAGCTGATGTGGCCTGAGCTGTAAGAAACATATCAGGCCAACACTGATGCTACATTAGAGTATCAGCCCTGTATGATGGGGGGGGGGGGCTCTGTGGTAATCCCTCTGACATGGAGGCCAGGCAGTGGGAGAACAGGCTGACAACACATCTGGGGTCAGTAAGTAGGTTGATAGGAAGCAAAGCTGGAGCCCTGCTGGACTGAGTAGATTACCGAGAGGAGCTCGGATCAGACTGCCGAAACAGTAGAGCTGACACAAAGAGACTCTTTTCTGCACGTTGCTGCTAATACTTGCCGGTGTTTTTGAAAGTCTTATATATTTGTGTAGCTATTAAACTCGCTCAATAATATCTGCAAAGGATTCTGCGTGTCTTATAAATGTACATCCTCCTCGTTGTACATCTGTGCATTCAAAAGAAATAACTTCATCATTGAGACATTTGATATATTATCAGACTTTCTTGACTGTCCTCCAAACGCGTAAGCTTTGATTCCTGGTGAGTCTGGAAACATATAATTTAATACTGACAGGCGTCCGCTCTCAGACAGCTTTTCCACAGACAAGAACAAGTCAAGCACCTATAAATATAGAAGAGAGACCTGCGTGTGTTCGCCCTCAGTCAAACAGAGGAGACATAAACTTCTACGGACAGACAGACGATCGGACGGACGGACGGACCAGCTACTTCCTAATAACTTTGTAAGCTTCAGCAACACATTTTAAGAAAACAAAAACAAACAAAAAAAGACATCAGCATGGTTCAAAATTCACACTTGTGCCACTGTTCTTGTAAATTTCTCTCCCAATGAAACACTGTGGGGTTTTTTTTGTTTGTTTGTTTGTTTTGCCTTGTGCATACGTCTCTCACCTTTTTCTCTCTCTTTCCTCTGCATTTCTGTCCACATGTGTAAGAAAAAGGAGGAGGAGAGTAAAGTGCATTGCCAATGTGAAGGCTTCAATATGGCCAGACAGCAGCCCTACTCAGTTCTACTAATGAATCAGAAGCATGCAGGTGCCTCCTGGGTCTCATAGGGACTTTGATCTAGATTGTAAGCCCTAATGTTGTAGCTGTTAGACAAGGGTGGTTTATTTTGGGGGTGGGGGGGCGGGAGAGACAATTTTACCTCCCCTGTGAGTGTAATCCACCGACATATTGGAAATCCAGTCTCATTTTTTCAGAGTGAAAGAAAGGAGAAAAGAAAGTCAGGTGATAAGAAAAGCTGTATGACACAGTGTTGAGACTGAACATTCAGTGGTGTGACGTGTTCTTCGCTGCTTTTCTCCGGCCTACACAATCTCGACCCGGCCGTTTACCTCTCCGTTACGACTTCTGAGAGACTGAGAGTCACACTTCCTCTCTTCCTTCTGCTCTTCACCCAACATCACAAAACATGTCAGTCTTGGAGGGTGATAGAAAGAAATGTAAAAAGCCTTTGTCAGTCTGTTTTGTTGTATCCCCAACAGAAATCTTCTGACGCGCTCAAGACTCAAAACTGGGAATGGTCCATCTCATCCAGCCACGAGGCGGGGCTGGTGGGGAAGTCGGGGTATCCCGTACTGCTGCCCGTGGAGAGGTCTGAAGTCGGGCCCCCTGCCATGGCCCTCAGAGCCTGCCCCACCCCGCCCGGCCCCCCCTGTGCCACCAGACTGTCCATGTTGAAGCCCAGGTTGTTGAGGAGAGGAGTGTGGCCGGGCAGAGAGGTGATGGAGGAGGGCGACTGGGGGAGGCCGTAGGGGCTCCCCGCTCGGATGTCGTGGTAGGTCTGGCCCACCGCATCGACGGAGAAGCCGCCGTTGAGCACCGCGCCGTTGCTCACGTCACCGACGCTCCCATAAAGCCCGTTGGTGTGGCCAAGGTCTGACAGCACCTGGTCATCTGTGGAGGAGACACAGTCACTTAGCCTGAGCGGGGTGTAAAGACTCTGACACACCAACAGTGCCGTCAACTATGTGAACATTATATAGTTGTTATATTTCAATACAGGTAAGTGCTTTTATGAGTGAGATTTATTGTGGATTTCATGGAGGTGCAGTAAGTGGACCGGGCGACGAGGAATTTGATAAACATTTCAGTTTTGTTGCTGCGAAAGGACGTACTTCACGTTCTTCACCAGCAAAGGAGCTCCGTCTGTTTGCAATTACTGCAGTGCAAAATGTTTGTTTCCGTCTCTTCCCTCTCTCTCTCATGAGTGGCTTCAGCAACAACAAAGCCCCGGAGCACTTTCTCTCTAATTGACTAAAAGCCTCACATGCTTTATAGAGTTTCTGTCACCATGTTTTCATTTCTCATAAAAACGGCCTTCTTTTTAAAAGGGGCTTGAAGACTTTTATGACTACCCAAAACAGGGTTCGTGAACATTAAATAACATCGGGATGTCTAAAATGTCGTTTGCATCCCACTAAGGGCCCTGTCTCTTCTCCAATAAGCTCCATCATGGCGACACACGGCGGCAGGAGGATGCATCAGTGGCTTCTGCGAGGTGTGAGGGGAATGCCAAATGAGAATGCCATTTTGGATTTTGCCTGAGAATGACACCACGCATTTAGTAACGCAAGGAAACAAATGAATTGCCACAAAGATGCATTCAATTGCCGCCGCGCTCTTGTCATTTAGCAGCTTGTAGGCTTCCTTAATCCCATTAGAACGACAGCATGACTGACAATTCCCTTTCAGGGATCTGGTTTTGGACAATGACAGACACTCTGTCGGGTGAAGTTATCCACAGAGCAGCTACCTCTGAAGCTCAGTTCACTGTCGCTGAGTCCTGCGTCATCGGCCGAGCTTTCCTTCTCCACTTTAGCTCCTCCTCGGCTGCGTTTCACACTTTTATAAAACTGAGTCCAGCGATGTCGACCCGCGTCCTTCTTCAGACGCTTTTCCTTTGCTCGTCGGTTCTGGAACCAAACCTGACACAGATAGGAAGAATTATTTCTCACTGAAAATAATAACAAGCATTTTAATAATTCAAAAGAAATGCTACTCAAACTATTAATATTTTTTACCTGAAACCTTTTTTAGTAACATCATTACAATATTACTTTTTTTTTAATCAAAATAATCTGAAATTTTAATTAAACTCAGTATCAAGATAAACTCAAAATTAGTGATTAAATAAAAGTTAACAAAAGAGGCTCCAAAACAATTTAACAACACTGTTACATTTAAGTAAGTCAATAAAATGTATTTTTATTGTCTTTCAAATAAAATATCATCCTTTTAGTTCTTTTTCGTTTCAAAGTGAAGATGCCCAAAAAAACAAAAGCCCAAATTTTAGTTTTATATGTTTTAAATTGCATTTAGTTTCACTTTATTTCTTGAATGTTCATTCTTTCAAACCAATCACTTCCTGAGGGGCCTCAGCAGGTCATCAGGTTAAACGGGGCCACAATGCTTGTTGAAATCTTCATTCTTAAAAATGGTAGCTAGTTTAAAGAGACCCATGTCGGGGGGGTTATGATGTATGATTGTATTGTTCCTCTAGCTGGGCTTCTCCACTTTATCGAAGCTGGAGATACTTCACAAACTAATCCTAGATACTACACAAAAGCCGGTACCTGCACTACCCTCATGTCCAGCCCCGTCTCTGAGGAGAGCTGCTCTCTGACGTGACGTGCAGGCTTGGGAGAGTTTTTGTAGGCACTTTTGAGGGTCTCCAGCTGCTTAGCAGTGATGGTGGTCCTTGGTCGCTTGGTCCCCGCCTCCGAGTCATCTGAAAACACCATCACAAGTGTGAGTGACTTCTTCATACATTACTCATGCCGCCTTAACAGGCAGTGCCCCGCGGCCTTTGTGCGGAGTATATGCGTGTTAAATGGAGTGAATGGTCATGTATTGAAGCATATTATTGTCCTTGTGCGTCTGTCCCACTCCCACAGCAGAGGACATAAATCTACTTGGTGCCAGAGGAACAGAGTTATTGGGGCTGCACCGTAGAAGAGCATTGCTTAACTTCACATAATCAATCAGAGATGCATGGAAATCTCAGAAGAGAGGGAGGGAGAGAGACAACAAACACACACCCAGACGGTAAACAACATAGATCCAAAGTCTGTAGTGATTTTACTCACTGCAGTGCATCTGCTGCTGCTTTATCTGTCATGTTCTCCACTCTGAATCAGTCATTCATTGTCTATCAGTGTTTCTCTGACCGATGTATCATTAATGAATCGGCTAAATTGAGTCACGATCACTCAAATACATCTTTTTTTCCCCCTTTTTTAATGTGTGTTGTGTTTCATCAAAGCTTCCCGCCTCTGTTTTCATTTCCCACAGTTCTTTTTTCCACTGCCAGGACTTTTGCTAACATTTCAATGCCTTCTTTTCTTTGTGTTGTTGTTGTTTTCTCTTCAGGATCCCTGCAGACCCACCGTTTTGTTTTGCAGTCTCGTAATCCACCTTGCACACCAGCCTCCCGTCTTCCATGAGGTAAAACTCGTCCCCGGTGGCCAACTGTCGGCTGCACATGATGCAGGCGAAGCAGTGCAGGTGATACACAAAGTCCTGAGCCTTCCGCACAACCTGCGTCGGAGGAATCCCCTGTTGGCACGATGCACATTTTGTTCCAAAACGTCTGCAGGAAAAACATGAAGAGGAGAGCAACCATTAAGAAGATTAGTTGGGAAACACTGGAAGGGTAGACTGACATCCTTCTCCTCTTTATATCCAATTTACAAGCTGACTGAGATACTGAGAGTGGTCGAGATTAAAACTTCACATGCCAGACAGGTATTTCTTCAACTGCACCCAAGAATGATGGGAAAGTGTCCGTATTAATAGAAACTGCAGCTGTTGTGGAGGAAAAAATCAGCACTGGAATGCATTTCTGTTAACGATAGACCTGTCCGCAGGTTGATGGATGGAGAGGATCAATGCACTGTGTGTGTGTGTGTGTGTGTGTGTGTGTCTCTTTGCATGTTTATGTGTTTGCAGATGAAGTATTGAGAGCTAAAGGGGAGGCGGCGGAGGAGGAGGGGGAGGAGCAGGAGGAAGAGGAAGAAGAGAAGAGGAAGAGGTAGGAGGAGGGGTGCTCACAGTAAACACACCCTGTGGAGGACCAATAAAACACTGACTCAGGAGAGGCTTTAAATCACACAACCAACCCACAGAAATAAAAAGAGCAAGGTGAAGCCTCCAAATCACTCCTGGGACGTGTGTGTGTTCTCCAGTTCCACGTGTCTCTCAACACAGTTTGAACATGTAGCCCCCCCCCCCATTGTCCCTTGGGCCAGCTAACACAGTTACCTCTCCGTGAGACTGCAGAGCTCTTTTGGTCTCAGTCAAGCTTTGAGCATTAAAACCTTTCAAACATGATTTAGTAAAAAGCCGGATCTGCTGATCCTGATCTGGATAAAAGTCAAACTCTTTTTGTCTGCAATGTAGCAGAAAGCCAATCGCTGAAAGAAAGGAAGGAAGGAAGGAAGGAAGGTAGGAAGGAAAGAAGAACGGAAGGGAGGGAGGAAGAAAGGTATCTGAGCTATTGTTTTCTCTGTTTGTGTCAGCAGGTGAAAACAATCACTGTTGTGAAGACACATTATGAATATGATGAAAACTGTCAGCACAAAATGGATTATAATAAATGTGAAATTAATTTGCATGGTCCAGGATGCTGCCTTATTAAACTGAGGCACATAATAGTGTTCATCTGTTACAAAGCAGCAGACACCAAATGAGGATGAATTCATTTCACCCACACAACAAACCCTGAATTTCATCAACCACAACGTCACCAACATACCAGGGGTGTTGGTGCTTTGGTTTAGAAATGAGACGAAGGTGACACAACATTTTGCTGCCTCACTTTTAAACAACTGAACCAATTCTTATATTTAGTTTCCTTGTAATATGACTACACACAGAAAAGCAAATGTTGTAAAAAGTCCCAGAAAATAAGGTGTTAATAAACAACACTGGGTTCATCTTGAAAGAAGGAAGGCTGTTTTTTTTTTAAATCTGAACAGTCTATAGATCACAATTTTTTATTCATTATTTAGGTTGTTAACGTTAAATATGCATGAATTATTTATATATTTGTCACTTTTGCTGTCTTACCAGCCCAGTTTGTGGTGAAAGTCAACAAAATTTTGAAATATTTCTTTTTGTTCAACTCCCCCCCCCTTTTTTTTTCTTTTTAAGATTTTATACAGTCGAATGTTTTCACTTGTCTGTGTTTTGAATGTTTCTTCTTTTATTATTATAGCTATTATTATTATTATTATCCTCACTATTATTAGAATAACAGATGAAGATCTACAGTCTGGTACTGACTTGAAGAAGTCCTCTTTGCAGTAGACGCCTCCTGCTCGGGAGAAACATTTGTCCGCCAGCGGAGTCTGACAGTCGGCGCACTTCAGGCACTTGGAGTGCCAGTGTCGGTCCAGCACCTTCAGGATGAACTTGTCCAGGATGTGCTGACTACAGCCCGCACACTGAGGGATCTCTGCGGGGGACACACAGGCAGCACAAGGTCACACTTCAGGTACAACTAGACGATCACGTCCACAAAACGAAAGCAGGAAATTACAGATGGTGAATTTAAAACGTAAAAACAAGGTTACAACCTTTTCAGACCTTTAGTTTTAAGTCAAAGCTGCCACATTAAAATTTAAAGTTCCAAGATAAAAAGTATATCTAAAAAAATAATAGTAATAATCGAAGCGCTGAGAAATATTGTACCATCGTTTTATTCATTTTAAGGCTTTTTTTAAAAAAATCCACTTTCATGGAGCTTCCTTATTTCCCTTTGGACTGTTTTAATTAATTTAATAATTTATCTGACAGTAACAGCAGTAAAAACGTTTTTGTTTGTTTGTTTTTATTATTATTATTGTTCTACTTTTTTTGTGAACATATCGGTGCTGAGGCTTTTCTGCCTTTTACTTCTGGTTTTAACGGGCGACGTGTCCGAACCAGTTTCAGCAGATGAGACGAATCAGAGTCAAAAGAAGATTAAAAGTCATTTTCTGTGGTTGTTTAAAACGCGCAGAAACGTCGTATCACGAATCAACCATCTAATCTGACAGCACCGTTAAACTGCAGTCTTCAAAAGATAAAATCAAATGTATGAAATTCATATCTCATCCCAGAGTTTGACCTTAAATATACAACCAGACTCCATAATTTAGTGTAATTCATAAAAGGACCAGATGTAGATACACACCTGTACAGCAGCTGGTTTATTTTACCGACACAGGACTTTTTGTTTTTGTCATAATTAAATGTCTCGGTTCCATTTTATACAGCCAAGGCGGAATTTCAAAATAATGCAACGTCCTATAGTTTAAAATTCAACCACGCTCACCGGCTATTTGGCTTTTCTCCATTTTTTCTTAATTAAATATCCACGATAGGCCTTCAGATAAGGAAAAATCGATATCAAGGAAGGGTGGCCAGAGAAAACGTCAGAAAACACAACTATAAACACACACACACACCAGAAAAACAAACATCTCCGCAGATCATCTGACAGAAAAGCTGAAGAAGCCTCAATCTTTATCAATCTGCTAAACGAAGTTCGTTCAGCAGCTTGTACACAACATGGACACCCCCGTTTTAAAAAAAAAAAAAAAACAAAAAAAAAACCATGTTCAGCATTTTAAAAAACTTTCATATTTTTACACCACACTGATCTCCATTAGGGGAAACCAAAGTTAGCTGAATGAGCTCAGTGATTAATGAGGGGTATTTTGGTAAAAACTGAACTATATATAGAAAATATATTGAACCGCTTGACAATAAATACAGAGCAGCTCTCGTGCACACACTTGCTCTATTTCAGCTCTACACACGAGTCAGCTGACGCGATAAAAGAAGAGTGGAGACATTATTTAAGGCGGCTGGATTTATATGTAAGTGGGCTTTTATCTGAAGCCGAACCGGAAAAAAAGGACGAGTGGTGCTGAAAGGAAAGCAGCGCGAGCCCTTCTTGGCAACGCTCCTCCGTGTGTGTGTGTGTGTGTGTGTGTGTGTGTGTGTCAGAGAGAGAGAGGGAAAGTAGAGCGTGTATCCAGGAGCTCTTCTTCATATCTCTGTATCTGTCTCATCACCTCCGTCATCTCACACAGGAAACGAAACACAATTTCAAAGATGTGCAGCAGCCAAAGTGCTTCAGTAGGTTTTGTTATTATTATTATTATTATTATTATTATTCAGTGGTGCAGTTGGGCAGCCTTTCTTCCTATTTTCAATTGTCAAATGATTTGTGTTAATTAAACGTGAGGTAAACACTTTATATCCCTGACTAACAGCCTGCAGGTTAACGTTTGGCTGTAATTACCCTGAGTCAGCAGAGCACTCTGTCCACGGTATATATAAAATATAAATATGTTTAAATACATTTTCCTCTGGCTTTTTTTCACGGTGAATGCTGGCGTTGCAGGGAGCTGAGTGGCAGGATCTTTGTCCAATCTTTTAATCTGCTTCGATTTATAAAATTAAAGAGCATAAGCCGAGCACATACAGACTTTTTTCCTTTAGTCAGGATTAACCACTGCTGGGACAACATATATCACATCATATTTCTATCCTGCTTAACCTGCATTTAAGTTTTCAGTTGTCTTAAAATAAATAATAATAATTATTATTATTATTTCAATGTTTAGAGCTGCAGGGAGGTACTGTTTAATTTTATTATGAGACCAAGAGGCAGTGCAGTAATTATCTCATAGTATTATCCCATTTTGTTGTGGATTATTTTTTGGGGAGGTGCAGCCTGTTAGACTCCGTCCATCTGTACATTTTGCTAACTCGCCGAGAAATAATTAGGTCAGAGCAGAAATGTATCTGACTGCACATCTCTGTTGTCTGCACGATCAGATTATGAAAGGGCCTGGCACAGATTAACACGCCGGGTCCAGCAGATGTAAGGTAATTTTCGTTTTTGATGATGGAAGGTAAAAATAATAATAATTATAATAATAATAAAGAAGAAGAGAGCTACAGGATGGTGACAAATAAACTGAGATGTTTGTAATTAACACTAAACACACAAAGGCCTGGATACACACTAAATAATAAAGAGCATCAGACAAATGTTGAGTCTGATGAGTGTCAGTCAAAGTCTGCTGGCTGATGACAACTGCGTCTGATCTGCTGACTATCCAAATTAACAGCTGCCTGAGAAGCTCACCGACAAACCAACAACCTGACGGCTCATGCAGCAACGTTCAGTAATAAATAACAGACATAATGATCTTTTTTTTCTCCCCCTCTCCTCCTAAAGATCGGGTGAATCACCAAACTGCCATCTTTGGGACTATCATGCAATATGAAATGTTGCAGGCTTTTTTTTTTTTTTTTTTTCAGAAATCAGCTCAGACCTGTGAGGCTGCACACATTCACTGGACATGTGGGCTTCTGTGGTGTTGAGACAAGTCTCATCTCTTTGCAAGCACCGTTTTTTGGCACACTGGCATATAACAGCATGACACATCATCATCACTGGCCTGTACGTGACCACCTAAGGCTGGGGGGTTCAGTCTGCCCCCCCCCCCCCCCCCCCGGCCGAGGAGGAAACTGAACCTTCTCCTGCAGCAGCACAGGCTGCTCCGGTTTGGTCATCGACAGACTCGGGGCGGTCTAAAAGAGGAGAAAAGCTGATGTCTTACGTTGCAGTGGCACTCCGAGAATCTCCGGTAAACTCTTCACAGGACTCTCTGTCGGTAGGACCGCCGCACTTTGCATCATCGTGATCCAAACCGGGAGACAAATGCACGCACATACACCCGCAGCACGGTGGGCGCACTCCCCCGTCCTGGCTCTTGGAGAAAAAGTGGACTATATGGTGATGATGAAGAGGAGGAGGAGGATGAAGATGATGGTGGTGATGCTGAGGCCTTGCTCCGCTGTGCAGAGTGGTCTCCCCCCGCCGTCCCGTCAAGCCTCTATCCCCCGTTATCTCTCTATTCCCGGGATGATGTCCGTACCGCGCCGTGCCGAGCTGTTTTGGAGTGGATCAGAAAGGCTGCTGGGTCCATTCAGCGCTGCAGGGGCGGCGGGGCATGACGTCACCGCGGCAGAGGCCCTTCCGGGGGCCAATAGGAGCTAGGGAGGAGGAGGGCCCCCCCCACCCCGAAGGCGGAAAGCATCCTCCTATAGGTGTAGGAGTCAGCCAGAGGAAGGAGAGAAGGAGATGCGTCTAACGTGGTTTATGAAAATGTCTCCAGAGAGGCGGGACCTCTTTCCTGTGGAGCCCATAAATAGCTCACTGCAGTGGCTCCCCGGAGGGACCCCGGGCCAGCAAGGGGCCCCTCTGGAGAGGAACAGGGCCCCCATGCAACCTGGACAATTAGGAACTTTTTCATTTGGCTTTTTATTTATCTTCTCAGACATGAAGACGAGCAGACTGTCTTCAAATTCCTCCAGAACACACAAACCAGAGCAACAGCTGAACTATTTCACCGAATTAAATCTGACTTTCTTTGTTTTATTTGGCGGCTTTAAGCCCACACAGACTGATATAGGTGATGAAAGAAAAGTAGTATTTTCCCCCTCAGTGTTTATTCCCCCCCCCCCGAGAGATGCCAGCTGTGTTTGTCACAAACAGCCACAAAGAGTAAAAGTGAGTCCAGAGCAGAGAAGAGAAATGGACAGATGTCAGAGTGAGCTTCACCTGCAGGAGTCTGTGGATCCCTCTCAGTGACAGGAAGGATTAGGAGTCTGAGTCAGTCCTCCTGACACCGCTCATTTCAGAGCCCGGACTCTGACACCGCTCCCCCGGATAAGATATTCCCCCCGGGGCAGCGCCGGTTCAAGCTAGATGAACTCAATCTTCGCTTTCAATTTACTTCAAGCGAGGAAAAGAAAAAGCGCTTCTCCGTCGGTCCGCCTCCAAACCAAACCTTCTCCGGTGTTTCCCATTAACACCGAGTCCGTGAGCCGGTTCCAGGTCAGAGAGTCCGGCTCACACCACCTCTGGATCCAGGGTCAGCTGTAGCTACAGGAGAAAAAACACTGTGACTCAAATCTGATTTATTTCTCACATATTGAAATCAACAATTTCACTGATTCATAATCCAATTTAGTGTTTTTAGATATTTAAATATCCAAATTTTATTAGAATAGTAAAATGAATTAAATGCTACATAATAACGCGTATTAATTTTAACTGTACTGACAAATACAACAACAACAGAATTAATAATTAGTAAAAATAATAATAATTATTATAATAGAGACAGAGACGAAACATTTTCTGGCAGATGTCAGAAAATTGAAAGAAAATTTTCTTTGCGCTGGATAAAATTAGGAATAAAACTAAATACAAATGTGTAATTTAATTAGCAAATAAAATTATCCAGTAATTGCATAGTTTGGCTGAAAATGAGGAAAATGAAATGAACGTGGCCGTAAAGTCAGTTATTCTGCTTTGGGAAATGAAAATAGTGTGTCCGGTTGATTGAAGGAAACATGGCCACGTCTTCTCTGCTCCGTTTGTCCTGCAGCTTCCTTCACAGCCGCACGTCGTTTATATGTTGTACAGAGACACAATCCCGTAAAGGCCCCCGCCTGTGCTTAATGTTTCAAATGTAATTTAGCAAAATGAAAACGCACACATCAAGCTGATTAAAAAACAAGGCTGGGATATTACAGGAATTTTATCCAACCGATTCAAAGCTCAGGGCCAGGTGTCCTATCCAT
Organism: Remorina albescens; assembly: GCA_034769265.1. NCBI lineage: Eukaryota > Metazoa > Chordata > Actinopteri > Carangiformes > Echeneidae > Remorina > Remorina albescens. Next base: position 22,866,625 of record CM068489.1, on the reverse strand, counting down.
CCATCCCTCCATCCACCCGTTCATCTATTCATCCATCCATCCATCCTCCTATCTGTCCATCCGTCCATCTATCCATCCATCCATCCCTCCATCCACCCGTCCATCTATTCATCCATCCCTCCATCCATCCATCCATCCATCCACCCAAGCAGTGCACGTGTGGCGAGGGAATCATCTGGTCCTACTTTATTTTCATTATACACTTTTCCCCTCAAGATCATTGAATTTATTCTGCTATTCAATTACTCTGATTGTTGGTATGGAGCCCCCTTTAGCTGCCCTGGAAAACAGTGCAGATAAAAATGCTCTTAACTTGTCAGCAAAGGGCAACACAATTAGAATAAGTGACGGATGCAAAAAAATGCAGGAGGAGAAATGATGTGAGCGCCGCACATCTGGTTTAGGAGTTGGAGGAGTTTAGATGAGATTTAGAAATATAAGAAGTAAGAAAGATTAATAAGAAATATTTCTACTGCACAAATATCTAAAACATGAGCTGACAGATATTATTATTATTATTTTTTTTTACAAAGAATACCATATCATATAAATGTTAAATATTTACATTTCGACCTTCATGTGTTCCAGTCAGGTCTGTTCTGGGGACATAGAATAAAATCATTCATGATATATATATTTTAAATGCACTTAGAAGCGAGAAAGAAAAGCAAAAATGAATCATTTGAGAAATGATAATAATGCACACTTAGACAGGAGGGATGACTGATATTTGTCTGAGGTGCCACTGTAAGAAATAAAATTTAAAAAAAAAAAGTGGAGAGGAGGTGGAGGAGGAGGAAGCAGCTGGAGACATAACTCAAGCAGAGGGCGACTCCTCTGCCACCGCCGCTGACCCCCCACCTCTAATTAGATCTAATATTTCAGTGGACGACTTCATTGACATCTGCGATTCACAGATCCATCTTACTGAGCAGGAAAAAATACAGAAACACATCCATCCACATGACGAGCATATGAAATAGGAGAATACAGGTGTGTGTGTGTGTGTGTGGGGGGGGCACCCTGCACACAGTCACACACACATTACTGCACACACTGCAGTTGAGGAGCTGAAGCATCCAACAGAGGGATGACTGGGTTTATTATTTCTGTGTGTGTGTGATAACAATGAACGAAATGAAATATCACATAAGAACAGCAGCGACATCAGTGACAGTGATCCCTCAACGGCTTCGGGTGCAAATGGCTGTAAAACAGCAGCTGGAATTCACTGCCAACGTTGTGCAAAATAAAAAACAAAGTGCATCACCTCTCGGTGCACAGACTTGTGTTTCAGGAAACTGTTGATTCCGGCGATCATTGAAGAGGCGGACGTGGAGCATCACTGTGCAGACCTACCTGATCACAGCAGCTGACTCCTCTCTTCCTCCTCCTCCTCCTCCTCTTCCTCTCCTCCATGTCACCGAGGGGGTGTTTCAGCAGGATGGACCCGGAGCTCGCAGAGAAACAGCAGCAGCAGTCCCTCCAGGCTTCAACATCAGGCAGCAGAGGCAGCGCGTCCCGGAGCGTTTGGTCCGAGAGCCGGAGCCGGAGCAGGGACAGAGAGAGAGGGAGAGAGGCAGGAAGCGAGGGGGGGAACCTCAGGAGGGAGCACCGAGGAGAAAATTAAATTGCACTTGGGGGGCAAATTCTATTAGGGAATAGTTATTGTCTCCTGACAGCTCCTGTCCATTTGGGTAATTAGTTGAAGAGATTGGTTGAACAAACCGAAGCTATTCCTGTCAGAAATGATATTTTCCAATTCCCCGATTGAACCTGACCCTGTCGAGCTGAGACAAGCCGGTAATAGGCTCACTGGGCTCGAACAACCAGAACCACAGCCCAGCCAACAGCCTCCAAATAAAGGAGTCACAATCAGAGAATAACCGGATAAAGGAGTTTTATTTACAAACACAATGCCAGTGGCTGTATATTATTATTATTATTATTATTATTATTATTATTATTATTTATAGGGGCAAGAAAACTAAAGCAAAAAGACATGAATGGTGTTGAGGGAATATCACCTGCTCAAGGTGTTCAGTCAGTGTTGCCCTGACTGCATGTAACACATTGCATGCTGGGAAACAGTCCGGGCCCCCACTGCATTGTCCTTGATATGCCTGGAAAGCAGATCAAGAAATGATTGAATAAAATCCAAGAACCAAAGTTGAATGAAAAGTAAATGAGTGAAAGTTTGTTGTTGGAATTTGTTCAAATAATTTGATGTTGAGCAAAAAATTGTGATTCAAAATGACACAGAGAACAACGACTACTGAGTGTTTCACTTCAGTCTTTATTACAGTGGTCAGGGATCAATTACAATTTGGCTGCCAAGCAGTGTTTGTTTGTTTGTTTTTTACAATGAAATGAAATGGAAGTTAAAAATAACATAAAAATAAACCAAAGCCTGCTTTATTATGAACCAATGATTTAAAGAGGAGCTTCTCGGCATAGTTTCACTGCCTTCTCTGGATCTTCATGTGAAGTGAGTGAATCTTCCCAGATCAGTGACAGCAGCTGTGTCAGCGGAGTGAATTAAAACTCTGTGACTGACAACGGTTGGATTTTCTCCAGCTTCATTATCCACACACTTCCTGTAAGCTACAGAGTCAGGAGGAGGGGTGAGAACAGATCAGAGAAAAGAGAGAAAAGAACGAGAACAGTAACAGGAAGCAGGAAAACAAGAAGCAGAACAGGAAACAGGAAGCAGAACAGAGGGAAGAAGAGGGAAAGGTCAGGGTTGTGTTGAAATTAAAATAGTGCAGCTGATGTATTATCGAGGCCTAAATGCAGTTGATAGAGCGAGCTTATTGATTGACTGGCTTCCCTCTCTCTCTCCTGTTCACACTCCACAGATGAACTGTTGGACTTCCTGTCAGCTCCAGTCTCCTCCAGCTCAACTCGGTACAAACGGCCGCCCTGCTGATGGTGAGATGAGATGTTTGGGAGGTCGGCAGATGAGGGTGGGGGGGCAGCAGTAAAATGAGATGGATCTGACCCTACTTGACTCCTGCCTCTAAAAGGCTGAATGTTCAAAACCCCGAAAGGGGACCTGGCTTAGTTTGGATGTGATCTATTCCTATACCATATATTAACCTTTTTTTTTTTTATAATTTATTCACCCCCTCCCTCTGCCCACAGCAGGAAGCTTTATAGTATTATTAAAGTCAGAAAGAGAGATGACAGAAAAATGCATCAAGCCCCTCCTGCATTTTAATATCAATACTGGAGGGGTAATAAACATCGAGGCAGAGAGCATAGAGGAGAGGAGCGACTATAAAACCCCACATTGTCTAATTTATGGAAGACAACAACAGGGCAGCAAGGTGAGGTTTTTACCCTTCAGTCTGTGCCTTCATAATACGGCAGCCTCTCAGTGCACAACATTTATTTTTCACTACAATCAACACATACAGAAAAAAAAAGTTTTGTAAAAAGCAATCAGCGACAGAAACGGCCTCATATCTGAAGGAGTGATGATGAACTGGACGGCTTCTGTAAACAGGAAATGGGTGAAAGCTGAGGGCTGTTGAGGAAAAAGTAAAAGGGGGAAACACAAGCTTAGCAAGGAACAATGAGAGTAAATCTGTATTAGTATCATCCTCACTATCAAACAGCTTGTACAGTCATACATTTTTATTTTGTCTGAGTGTTTTAAAGAGTCTTATCAGAGTATTTTGGCTACTAATGGACCAAAACATGATATATGAAAGACAAACTGTTAGATTTTAATCTGAAACTCCAACACCACAAACAGCTAAAACAAAAGTAGAAACCCTTGAAGCTGTTTATCATTGACAGCAAAGGTTGTTTGTTTGTTGTATTTTTGTAATAATTAGGTCACTTAACTGGGTTTAATTTGACTCCCTCCCATACGACCACCACAAAGCTGACGATGTAACAGGTACAAGCAGAAAGTATCTAGATTACAAAATGAAAGCATTTGCCGCTAACCAATAAGTATTTAAATCTTCAATTCTAATTGTTACCTATATGAGTTTTGAAAAAAAAATTCTTATCATTATTACTCTTATTTTTACCATTTTTGCATCGTTACAGGAGAAAATGGAAGCTACATCTGCTCCATGTAGTGTGCAGGCTGCAGCAGTCATCATACACAGGTGAGGTGTTAGAGGATAAATTGACAATTTAATATTAACATTGAATAAATACACTGCTGGTGCAGCCCAAAACGATCCTCAGGCCAACAGGAACCGTCCTGCTTTACCTGACGGGCTGTCAGCCAGTAGTTGTTTATTGAATATATTTACTGAATGCAGTTTTGATTAAAAAAAAATTATTCAATTATTCATACACTAAATAAGAGCACAAACAGTTCTGAATTTCTCCTGGTTAAAACCCGACGCCTCTGTCCTCAGTATGAACCGTTCACCTCAGCCTTGGCAAAGATGCTCACAGAGGCTACATCGCTGCCAACTTCCTCATTAACCATCATAAGTCTGAAGCAGCAAAACACTTGCAGCTCTCCGAGACACCTGATGGAGGGCTTCTGTCGAGTAAGGAGCAAGAAGCAGCGCTGACTCCAATCCAATAAGAAACACAGGTAAACATTTAAACAGATTAACAGATCAGATGTGTGAGAGAAAAGTACTTAAACCAAAAGACAAGTATGGATTTTAGAAAGAATCCGAATGTCTAAAAGCATCTTTCATTATGTCCATGATCTATGTCCAAAAGTTTGAGGAGCACACATAATTCTTCCTAAAGTGTGACACTTTCTCCACTAAAAAAAAAAAACAACAAAACATCCCACTGGGATGTTAAAATTTATCTAATGATATATTGGATAATGTCTGAAAAATGAATAATCAACAGAGAAGCTTCTCTGTGACAAACTGCTTTTTCTCAATCCATTTTGGGGACCATAATGTGTCATTGAGAGTCTAATTCAAACTATCTGAGAGTTTGATTAAGTCACACAACCACAGCTGCTCACCCTTGATGCTCCTCTGCTTTAATGTAGGGCTATTAATCAACGTATTGTTTATGTGTGTGTGTTGTTGCTGAATTCACTGCTTTAACTCAACTCTTGCACCATCCAAACCTGTCATATTGCTGATGCTGAATACGTGGTTTGGATAAAGATATGGAATGGAGTTTGGGATATGACAGTTTATATCTATGTTTGTGTTGTGTGTGTGTGTGTGTGTGTGTGTGTTAGAGGGAAAAGGGCAGGAGTAAAGGGAATTCAAGCCAATGTTCCAAGAAGCACAAAGCTCAAGATCAATCCTTGGTTGTCCTTCAGATGGGCCTGTTGTAATCCGGACGACATCAAACCGACATCCTCCATCCATCCGTGCATTTATCCCTCACACACACTGATCCCTCTCTGAAGGTCCACCGCTGTGCAGCAGAGTCCACCTCCAAGTGTGTGAGGAGGGAAGAAGCCCCACAAAAGCAGATTGCATTTTAATAAAGTTTATTATCTACGGGGAGCTAATCCTCAAGGGTAATCTCTCCCCTATAGTCCCAAAGGAAAGCTGGATTACTCACTTGCTATAATCCCAATGAAATTGTTAGGATTTAGCTTGCGCTGCACAGCAGATGGCAACAGGCTTTTTCCTTCAAACCCCCCTCCCCACTTTGAACATGCAACACCCTGCTCCTGCCTGCCTCATGTCCTGGGAGTTGGTCAAAACAAAACAAAAAAAAGAGAAAATTTGTCATTTCCAAATCTGCAAGTTTCTGTAAAAAAATATTTTGACCTCTTCAGACAATGCAGATGTTACAGATGTTAACCCATCTGTATAAATTCCCCAGTTAAATTATAAAAATGTATCAATAAAGTATTTTTGTGACTAATTAGAGAATTGAAAATGCTGTGAGTCCTTATCAAAAATAATTTTATTGATTCAGACAGAAGCAGAGAAGCAAACTGACAAACAGTGTTTCTGAGATGACCAGAAGAAGCTTTACATCGAAGACAGCAGCTGGGAAAAAAAAAAAAAAAAAAAAAAAAAAATCTGCTCCTTATTCTAAAGCTTTGTCCAGTGTGAACATGTGTCGCTCCACAGCACTTCATTAGCAGTGTGATGTAATATTCAGATATGTGATATAACGCTGAGGAATAAAGGACTGATCTGCTCCTCTTTGGAGAAAGTTGGTCCACTCACAGTATTCAACAGTTTTTACAGACCTCACTAAAGGATTCACAGATTGGTTCTGTTGGGTTTGGTTTTTTTTTTTTTTATATATATATATATATATATAAATCTTACCATTAAAATAAAAATAAAAAAATCCCAGTGACAGGTTGGAGAGAAACAATAATTCATCTGCAACCAAAGATACAACAAAATTCAGCATATACCAATTCAAAACAATAATCACTTTGTTCAACTGATTCCAAAATTATTTACACGTGAATATATACAAATTGAAACTGAAAACTAACTCCTTTTTTTCTTATTTGGTTGTAGTACACCAAGAATTATTGAACCTCAGACAAGCAACAAAATAAAATTAGTTGCAATAATTTCACACAAATTTAAAAAAAAAAAAAAAAAAGAAAATATATAATCTCATATAATTTCATCCTTCATAAGTGGTCAAACAGACTCAAAAGCATTCTTTTGTACTTAGCTGAAGCACAAACCCTGAACTGAACCCACTTGTTGAGATGTAGATCTGCATGAACACATTTCCTGCCTCAGCAGCTTGGGGGGGGGGGGGGGGGGGGGATTAAGTGCAAAGTTACATAACTACCCTGATTTTCAAAGATTTTGAAGATTATCTGCTAATTCCTCTCCTCCTCCTCCTCCTCCTCCTCGGCAGGTAGACACAACACCATCTATGAAATTGAGAAGATAACATGTCACCATCTTCATCTGTAGTTAACTGGAGCACCTAAAATGGTGATCATCTCGGCACATCTCCTCACACTAACCCCGACTGTAGCCTACATGAACCTAATGGATGTTAAACGCTGCTTTGACTTGGGTCTCATTAGAGTACTCGCTGGTTTAGGGCAGGAATATTTTCACCCGTCGTAGCTTGAAGCGGTTTTTGAAGAACAGGTACATGGTGAGAAGACATAAAGAGGACAGGACATAAAGGATCACACACAGGCTGATGTCCACTTTGGAGAATCCGATGCTCAGCATAGACATCCAGCGTCCCCTGTGGCTCGTCTCCTCACTGAAGTACCGGCCGGTCAGTTCTCGCTTTTGCAGCCACTTCTTCGGCTGCACAACGTCCAGCTGTATGTCTGCGTCCACAGGCTGCAGGCCCACCATCCCGACCCCCCCGTCCAGCTCCACGCCGAGGCCGAACACCGGCCTGGGCTCCTGCTCCTCCTTCCTCTGCAGGGTGCGCGGTCTGACCCGGCTAGAGGGGGCCAACTGCAGCGCTTTGGCCTTGTAGTACTGGTTGACAAACGAGTCCAGATCCACGATGTCCTCCCGGAAGTCTCGCATCCTCATCCCCACGATGCTCGGCTTCCTGTGGGCCTGCCGCCGCCTCCGACCGGCCTCAATCTCAGGTTTGGCCCAAGGACCCGGCTCAGTTGTCTTACCAACCATCTCATCTGGCGCCACCGCTCCCTCCCCACCTTCTTCTTCTTCGTCTGCTACAGCTTCGTCCTGCGGCTCCTCTCCCTCTTTCTCCTCCTCCTCCTCCTCCTCTTCTTCTTCCTGCTTTTCATCCACAGCGGGTGGAGAAGTTGGAGGAGTCATCATGATGTCCAAGGCCTCCCTGGCTTTCCTCTCTGTATGTTTCTGGGCTTCTAAAGCCAGCTGCCGGACCGTATGTTTCTCCTTCTGTTTGGCCAGAATCTGACCTTCATCTTCCAGATAGTCTGATTGTGAAAACACACACACATACAGATATTATTTAAAACCATCACCCTCAGGTCATCTGAATCAACAGTTATTCACTCATCACAGCGGCAGGTCAATCTGATGAAAACCTTAAAATTATTTCAAAGATTAATTTAGATAATACATTTTATGGAACTTGGCCCAAAATGCAGAACAATGCAGGACACTATTAAAAGACCATTAACGTGTTATCTTACAGAATCATACAAGATTTATGTTTTTTGTTTTTTTTTTTATTAGCATATCTTCTCCACTTCCTGTCATCTGAATACTTTTAAAAACACACCGTTCTCTGACATTATGTACAACAGCTGGATATAAAGGAAGGAATGCCTGAAGAGGAAAGAGTTTTTGAGAAAACGCTAACATGAGCCTGCACCTTTGACGATGCTGTTGGCGGCGAAGTGGGACAGGAGGAATGCGTAAACCTTCTCCCGGTTCCACTGGTGATCCCCGTTGTCCTTCACTGTGTGGCAGGCCGGACACATTTCTGGTGAAGGCCACTGGAGCTTTGGGAAGTTGGGGTCTTCACTTAAATCACCTGAAGAGAGAAAAACAGAAACAGAGCTACAGAGCTGAAGATTGAAAAAAAAAAAAAAAAAAAAAAAAAAAGACCATGAATTTAAAAAATCTACATCAGCAGTGCCACAGAAATAAACAGCCCGGTACTAAAAGTCTCAAAGAGAGACAGAAGAAGTACAGTTAAAAAGATTTTATTTTATTTTTTTTAATGTTATACCTCCATTCCACCACAGGGAAACACTTTTACACTATTTTCTTCTCTTACAGAATGATGCATCACCAGAACTTCTTAAATGTGCTGTCCATTGTATTTAGCACCCCGGTACGATACAGCGGAGGTTACAGTGAGCCTTTTAACAGTAAGAAGCCGATGAGCCCTTCACTATATTAGATAATAAACTGGGTCAGAAAGGGCTGAAGGGATCAGAATTGATTCCAGATACAGTTCACAGCTTCCAGTCAGCCGATTCATCTATTGTTGATTCTTTTATTCTCCTCGCTGCTGCATCGACTTGAGGACATTAAAGTGCTTTGAGGACTGGATGCAATCTCTGTTGAACCCGTTTGATCTTGTCACAGTGCTCGTAAAAAACTAAGTGCCCATATGCATATGTGTATGTATGTGTTTAAGTGTGTATATGTAAATCACCTGTCTGTGTTTGTGTGGATGTAATCTAAGGATTGATGTGTGTGTGTGTGTGTGTGTATGTGTCTGTATGACAGGGTCTAATAATGATCAATGGGCTTCTGGGATGTCCCGTTGGGAGGGGTGGTGAGATAATAGATGTGGCCAAAGTGGACTACACACACACACACACACACACACACACACACACACTCCCTGTTTCAGGCAGCAGACCCCGGGGCTCTGGACCACCTGTCTTGTCCCTTCACACCCCTTTGAAAGCAAAGTCCAATCTCCAAATTGAACATAAGAGCAAAAGAAACCTAAGAGGGCATCTGCCCTTCTAATGAATTAGAAACTTTCTCCTTTAACATGTTTTCTTTTATGTAGCTGCTGCCCACCGACTCCCCTCATGACAGCCCCCCCTCCCACCACCACCACCACCACCACACTTCCACCCAAACAGGCAAATAGGCTGGGGAAGAAATGCACACACAAAAAAAAATATTTACAGGCTCATATTGGTGCTTAGACAGACACACACTGCACAAATGTCCACAGGGACAAACACACGCACACACACACACACACAGCAGCATGCAGTCATAAATTGTTGGTTGTTACCAACAGGCCAGTGTGTGTGTGTGTGTGTGTGTGTATGTGAGAGAGAGAGAGAGAAGGGGTGTGTTTGTATGTGTGTAAAGAGAGAGAAAGCAGAGCAGCAGCAGGTCTGTCACTTTACAGCACTGTCAATTTACATCCTCCTCCACCACCACCACCACCACCACCACCACCCTCCTCCTCTTCTTCACTGTCGCTCAAGATTAATCTCAGTCATATGCATGTGTGTATGTACTCTGCATACAGTGCTTTACATAAAGGATACATCAATTTTACTGTGTCCTGGATGGGCTGCTGCCTGTGTGTGCGCCTGTGGCAGGGGCATTTATACATTTCAGCAGGTGAGAGCACACACACACACACACACACACACACACACACACACACACACACACACACACACACACACACACACACACACACACACACACACACACACACACTAGATGCCTGACATCTCTTCCCCTTATTCTAATCAGCTTGCCACTTTTGTGGCCAGGGTGACTTTAGCCATAGCAGCCATATTGATATTGCCACAATGGCCTGTCACAGAGATGTCATCACTGTCGCACATACATATTCATCAAGTATAAATATGTATTGTTCAGCACATCAAACCAGCTTCCTCAGCACTAATTCTGTAAGAGAGGATCACCAGCACATGGAGCCATCATGGCTGCTGGGGAGGGAAGCTAATGTCAGACCTTTTATATTTAAATAACCGTTACAAAACCATTTCATAATCAAACTGCCAAGGGAGGAAAACTTTCAACTGGAAGCAGAAGTCCCATCAGGAATGTGGCAGTAAATGAAAATTTCCATCGTGCTCCCAGGATGCAAGTTCACTAGATGACAACATACCACAGACAGACCATAATAATGAGCACTGATATAATCGTCATTAGTCAAACATGCAAAATTTCACCACCTTTTTTTTTTTTCAAAATATTCTTTGGTTACACGTTATTTTAAAGCTATAAATTGGACACTGAGCAAATCCAGGCGCAGGACAAAAACAGTCGTGTCTGCTGATGTCTGCAAACTACCAAAAAAAATCTCCTCCTCAAAGCTCCCTCATTCTGAAGGATAACAACGGAGGAGAAAGGAGCAGAATGTCCACTGTAGCTCGGTACATGTGGCCAAAAGCTTAAAGCACTAATGTTACAGACTTATGTGGTTATCGAACTTCTAACATTTAGGAGCTTCCGATTTTGTGAAAAAAAGAGAAGAAAGAAATAATATCTAAAAGTATGGTTGATATTGGCCTTTGAATATAACCAAATTTCATTTTTCATTATTAAACCCTAATTAATACTGAGAAGTTGTCCATTCTCCATGTAAGCCGCCGGGCCTGCAGCGGCAGAGCTGTGGAGTCTGCAGAAATGTGAATCAGTCTCTGCCTGTTGTCGAGCAGCAACAGGGCTGAGCTGCCACCAGTCTCCATTCAGCTGCTGCAAGGAGGCCGAGGGCCCCGAGGCCTCTTTGTTGCCAACTAAATTAATTGTTCACCCGCTTTACAAATAGCTGCTCTTACATGCATGGCTGCTCCTGAAAGGAGGGGCGGGGAGGTCTGCTAAAGAGCTCCACTTTAGGCAAAAGGGAGAGGAGGGGTTGAGTGCTCGGAGGGACGGAGCGTGCTCTCCTCAGGGGAGACGCTGCCATTCATTGCTACAAACGCACGGCTCGTCCCTCCTCTCTTTCTGATTCACCCGTGTTATCCCCTGTGGGCCTGAGCTCGCCCTCCGCCATCACTGACTCCCCCCCGCCACACACCACAACTTGACCCCAGCTTGGTGAGGCAGCATGCGTGTTTGGGGAGGGGCAGGAGAAGAGTGGGAGCGTGCGAGGTTTGTGTCATGGTGTTTGCCACCTGCTGTCTAACGATACCTTGGGAATTATGGGCCCATGTTTGTGTATGTGTGTGGGCAAAGAGGTTTGGTTCCTGGGGGAGCCATCCTGCGAGGATGCTGTGCTATTACTTGTCAAGTGGAGCATATGAGTCCCAGGAGACTGTCAGTGGAAAGAGAGAAATACGGACATGGAGACAGAGAGGAAGAGAGAGAAGACAAATGGATAAAGAGGGGGGGCGCTGAATAGCATTTAAGTGTCTGGGGAGTAAACACACGCAGGGACGGGTGTCCCTCTGGTCCATGCTGTTCAGGACACAAGCTGTCCCTGAGATAGAAGAGGGGGCAGTCAACACAAACAAAAGACAGTGATTTAACAAAGTGGGCTGTTAATGACAACAGCGCGCCTAATAAAATCATATGAACACGGACGAGGGAGGAGGGACACTCAGGAGCTGCTTAGCACTGATGTGAATGAGTGAAAAATGCTGACACAGAATCGTCAAAAAGGAGAGAAAACTTTGCAAACGTGTGGGGAGATGAAAAAGAATTCAAAATCCAGTAACTGTAATCTCAATCTCTCTTTTGGAGATTATTATATTGGTTCATTATGCTGACTTTTCAAAAACACATGACCTGGACTGAAATCCTCAGATTGCTTCAAGATGCAAACCCTGCAGAGTGGTGGTTGGGGCAGGCGGGGAGGGGGGTGTGTGAAGGGTTCAGGGTGAAAGGAAGGTCCAACTGCAGAATTTGGGGAGAAATGTTTGGTGACCCGGGGGGGGCGATAGTGGAGGGGCACCAGGGTGTGGGAGAAAATCACAGTAAGGGTGTTAAAGGGATGGAAGATGGGGGGGTCAGGAGAAAATGGGGGGGGTTAGAAACAGATGATACTTGGAGGGCTAAGACGGGGCGACAGCTGGTGTCTGATCTGAGGATCCTGCCCCCCCACCCCGGCACCCTCTTAGTCGTATTAGGACTAACTGACCGTGAGGAGAAACTGGAAGTTAAAATCTTCCTAAAATAGAGGAAGGAATCTCGTGTGGAGGAGAGGAGTCAGGAGAAAAAGGAAGAGGGTACGCTGGAGGGGGAGGGACCGGGGGCTCAAATGTAAAACAGGGAACTACGTACACATCCATCAACTTCCTATACAAATAACGACAATCATATGAATGTGATGAAATTTTCAAAAAGAATATTAAAAAAAACAATAAAAATTCCACAAAGAAATATAAACAACACGTAGTTGGCTGCACTGAAATGTTTAACACCACGATCATAATAATAATAATAAAGCATGGATAAAAATATTGGGGCCCTGAGCTCATATTCTACTGAGGAATAGCTGCAGTCATACTTTTAAGATGTTTTTTTTAACCTTTTTATTTTGATTATAATTCTGATACGACTGACTTAAAAGCTACAACTCGGCTTCATCTGTCAAGAAGAATGTGGCTTGTCAACATCGATTTTAGCCAATTCCTCTTCCAGGTAGCCCACCTTCATCCAAGAAATCAGCGTGTGGTGCAACTTTCACTTAAATCATCACAGCATGGAGGTGAAAAAGGCCAAATAACTGCTGCTCCACTGTGATTTCCTCACGCAGCACAGCTGTAATTTAGATAATAAGAATAATCGCATCTATTTAGCAGCTTTCCCAACCTGCTGTATGTAACTGTTCTTGTGCTGAGCCTTACCTGCTAGTCTGTTGTTGACTCGATTGTGCCTGGACCAGAGCCACAGGACGGCCGATGACAACGTGTTCACCTCCATCAGACTCTCCCTCGCCATGTTCTCGAAGTGCTCGGCACACGGCCTGCAGCTGAAGAAGATGTGGACGTAGCTTCTCATCGCGCTCAGCACCTCCTGAGGATCTGGAGGCGAACGACAAGACAGCAGGACGGTTACTGGTTGACACTGCCCAGTCTGCTTAAAATGAGAAATATGAGAAAACGTGTTAAAGTTAAATACTGTCAAGTGTCGTCCTTTAACTACTGAGGCCGAAGTTTAAAAGCTTTGACCATTTAATAAAATATACACACAAAATCCCTGTTTAAGTGGGAACTGTCTTGGTTAATGTGTAATTAAAAAAATATATCTGGTTGTCACCACAGACGTTTATCAAAAAGCTGTTTTAAACTGATGTTGTGCAGAAACCCGCAAGAGTAAATGTAAATATGCCAACTCACAGATCGCCTCATTGCAACAATCAGTTACACACATAAAACACAATCACCCGCTCTTTTAAAAATGGTTGTGGCTAAACATTACAATGTACAGTAAACCTGTGCTACGGTCTGAAAGCTAATGGCTCTGCAGGCGCCTGGATTCCCACGGTTATGTGGGCCAGGAGTCAGAGAGAGCTGGGTTAACCCCATATTGAGATGAATAATCTATTCCAGTGGAATTACCCCATCTGGATTAACTACAGTTAACCCTCTGTGTGAACGGTGGCCAGACTGCTGTCTCAGGACCGCAACAGTACACAAACATATTTTCCAAGAGCTGTTTGCTTTTGTTCTTGGCTTAGCGGGACATTCAGGTGATGAACAGTGGAAGTGTGTGTGTGTGTGTGTGTGTGTGAGAGAGAGAGAGAGAGAGAGAGCGTGTGTTGTATTGTTTGGTGTGTTGCAGCCTCTACAGATGTGTTTACTCCATTAATGCTGAACTTTATATGGTCAGTGCTATCAGGTGTGTGTGTATACAAACCCACTAAGATGGTGGTCTGTGGGGGGCCAGATGGACACCCCCTTTTTGGCCAGTCCATCTGCAGGTCACATGACAGTACGTAAACCTTGGGATTAATCTGTGTGTGTGTGTGTGTGTGTCTGTTGGAGGGGGATTAACATCCCTTCCAGGGGTGATGGAGCCTCCGGTCATCTGCCTGTTTCATTAACCACTCACATTCCACTAATCTAACATAATCCCTTTTCACACAGTCACAATTAGGCTCAATTTTAGGTCTGAGTGACAAAACAGACAAAAAACACCATCAAGGTACATGTTTGTGTATCTGTGTGTGTTTTCACTGTGTGACATTAAATCAGGTCAGTCTAAAAGAAAAATATCCCACCAAACATTCTTGGGCTAATGTGTTTATAAACCCTCACAACACCCCCACCTCAGTGAACTCACAATGACCTTTTCTGCGTGTGTGTGTTCGTACCTGAGCCCCCAACATTTTTGGCCTGGACAGTGAGAACATGGAAGAGCGTCCACACCCCACAGGGGTATCGTCTGAGGTGGGGTCGTGAACCCTGACAGCCCACCCACCTCTGTCCTTCAGGCAGAGCAGCGTCTGGAGACTGAGAGTTAATACAAACAGACACACAAACTACAGATAAGTGGGAAGAAACAAACAACAACACGTCCAACAAAAAACCCAAGTTAATCCTGCTAACAGGAAAAAAAATACAAACAAACAAACAAATATTCTGCCATTAGTTGTTGCAAAAAAGAATGTAAGTCTGTATAAGAATGATTGTATTTTTATTAATGGAGCGCTGAGCAGATCAGAGAAATTGGAAATTACAGAGAGAGACGGATCAAAATATTGTTTGTTCTGGTCTTTTCTTGAGATTTGTTGACAGTAAGAAAAATACTGAAAAGTACCAGCTTGATCTTTGCAATGAGACAAAACACCAAATATCCTCTAAAAAGTGGAGACTGTGGAGTCGCCCAACCTGCTCAACTTAATGGAAGCTGCTCAGTGTAGTTTTCCTGATCAATAAGAGTCAATCTCAGGTTAATGGCTCAGCCCTCACTAATGAACCCAGGCTGTCCGGATCTCTAACCACGAGCCTCAGTTGAATCCAACTACATATTTTCTCTGACACAAAGTCGTTTCTCTCGCCGCACCGTGTTGCTGCTGCCGGCGTGATTGACAGGATTACTCACATGTCAATAGTAAAGATTTGGTGTGTGTGTGTATACAGAGTCCATTTCCTCTGAGGCGAAGTCTATTCATACCTTCCCATTGATTCATTGATCCATTGATTTGCCTGCTAAAAGCTAATGATGTAAGTAAGTGACTCTTTCAATTTGCAGGAGACTGCACAGCGAAGGCATGCAGGCTTCCTTCCAAAGACAACAACGCATAGATTTTCAGCTGTATGTGCTGGCAGCCACACAAGGACAAAGTACATATTGAAATACTTTGATATTTATCTTCTGGGGGGGGAAAAAAAAAAAAAAAAAAGTTTTCGTTCGCTGTGTGTTTTTGACATTTCTGTGACAGAAAAGGTGTCACTTTGACACCCGGGGGCAGTTTGAACTGATAAAGAGGACAAACTGATGAGAGAGATTGTAGCTCAGTGGAACGACAAGACGGACTTCCTCACATCAGTCTGGGTGCATTTTGTGATCACCTGCTCTCTGTCCTCCCTGCACCTGCTTATCTAGCTGATATTCTCGTGTTTTTCTTCTTTTCCTTTCAGATTTCTGCCTCCTTGGGCCTAAAAAATTCTTTATTTGCTTTCATGCATTTCCTCAATGTAGCGTCTAATGGACAGACCCCCTCTGAAACTGAAGAATACCAAAGAGGGAAGTCGGACGCTGCAGTACAATGAATGACAAAGTTCATTACGACACGGCCATGTATTGTCAGAGAGGTAATTGATGGTTGTCTGTCCTCACTTACCTGTGCTGCGTTATCCAGCACGCCTTCAAACGCCTCGTAGGAAATCTCACTGCCAGTCTGGTTCTGCAGCCAAGAGTTTACAGACTTCAACAGGTTCATCACCACCGGGCGGCCCGGAAAGTACTGCAGACAGCAGAGCACAATGGAAGATGATGTTAACTTGATTACAGTGCAGAGAAAATTTAAATGGAGCTGCCATTAATTATTATTCTATCAGCTCATCCTGCATTTGGCACCACATTAGTCATTTGATCGATAAAATTTTCAAATGTCGAAAGAAAACAAGCCAGCAGCCAAAGAGGAAAACAAAAAGAAACTATTATCATTTAAAATGAAAATTGTTGAAGTTCAAAGTCCGTTGATTGTGTAATTGATTCATCTACGACTCATTTTAGCTTTAGGTGACCAATGATACATGATTTTTACTCATTATTGTGATTTAAACATAAAAAACACTCAAGATAAGTTGATCACAAAAAAAAAAATCTGTGATATCTTTGTGAATGATTTAAAACTCTACCTCACCAACCAAGGCCCGGGCTTCTACACATCGTCAACCTGACGAAAGGCTGCAAGACTGATTTATGTCCAGAGTGGTTCAGGCTGACTGTGTTAGATTGGTTGTATTTTATTAAATGATAATTTAGTGAAAAATACAGTAAATATGTGAAAATTTGTTATCTTAGAATGACCTTTTTTTATCTTAACAGTTTGATATTTCTTGATGACAAAGGATGTTGACAAAAAAAAATCCAAATATCTTTCTTTTGAATGATTCCAGTATGTTTTAGAGCCACTTCAAATGTTTCTTTTCATGATTATTGTGATCATTTTACAAATCTACTTGGGATAGTCATGACAAGAAATTCCAATGTTGTCTTGTTCCTGAGTAAGAAGAAACCAGAAGTCAAGATGAACTTGCCAATAATATTTTATTGCTGCGTTTCACTTTTCACTGGATGTTTAGTTTTTAAAAATCTAACAAAGTTTGTCGCATAGCTTTTAGCCCTTACAATAAAACTTTACGACTGCCGTGTTTGCCGTGCTAATGTCGAGGCTCAGGCCTTTTAAACTGCTCACTTTGCAAACTGAGGGACACACCAACATCATCCTAAAACACACAACACGCCTGATTATCGTTTGCCAGCTTATCTTCAAAAATGCTGCCAACAGCGTTTTAATGCTCCACAAAAGTTCTGCTTTGAGTGTTTTTCCTTCTCAAACGAAGCTCACCGGATGTGACAAACAGTCGAGCTTAAGCCTTTTCTTTCATTAAGATCCATTTCCTAAACCACTAACAACCACTTAGCTGCCGTCTACTCGGCTTTGTCCTGTTGAGTATTTACTTCTTTTCAAAAACAGCGTTACTACGGTAACAAGCTCAGCTGGGAGGAAATGTGAAACTGTAACTTGCAGAGGAAATCCAGCTGATGTGCATTTGAGACGGGTGATGACAGAGTGAAGAGAGACAAAGACGGACAAACGTGTCTTTACTCATGCAACACCGACAAAACATGCAGGTGATGCTTCGAGTGAGCTGGCACTTTAATAGATTTCAGCTAAATGTGCTTCCTATTCTCACACTAAGCCTTTCTGTGGAAGAGTTTGTGATAATGGTTGTGTTTCCAAGAAACGGACACAATAAAAGGAATCAAGTTTCCATGGAAGTTGTCGTTTTTGTTGAAGTTTGCTTGTAAAAGAGTGTATAATAGCTGTATTTGTGTAATTAAAGTCGTTGCCTGACATGTTAGTCCTCAAGTGTCAATATGTGGAACATTTGTGATTCCAGTTTGGGTGTTCACTAAACCTAAAACATCACACAACTTCATATTTGTTTTTCTATATAAAAAAAAAAAACAAAAAACAAAAAAACAAAACCCTTAAATTTTTGTGCTTTTTAAATTTAGTTAATTCTTCTGCTTCGCAGACTTAAAAAAAAAAAAAAAAAAAAAAAAAAAGTAAAACCCTGTTTCTTATCTGATTCTGCCATGACATGATGGAGCTACATAATTAGAGCTTATATTAAAAAAAAAAAGAATCAGAGTCAAAGTCATTACAAACAATAACACTTCTCCAAACAACACTGAGACCAGACTGATCATCCTTATATCGCTGTGTCTAAATGCATCTGCATCTTCTGAATGTACAATTAATCTGTGTTTTTCCATAAAGTGCAATATTGTGTTTTTAATACACTGATCATGTGTAATACTTCCCTCCTTCAATGTCATAACGAACTGTTTGTTTGCATTTTTACAAGTTATATTCACGTGTGTCGAAGTGTTGGGATCAACTTTACAATTTCCAATATGAATATGAAAGAAGTGCATTTACATTATTTTGGATCTAAGATGCATCCATCCACACACACACACACACACACACACACACACACACACACACACACACACACACACACACACACACACACACACACACACACACACACACACACACACACACACACAGATACCACAAATTCATATGATACTAAAAGTGGGATGTAAAGAGCAGACAAAGCCTTGGCGTGATGTCTGCTCACTGCTGGGAGAGTGATTTAATAGGTTTAGGTTTGGATCTGAGGTCTGAGCACCGACCAGTCAGAAAAGCTCATTAAAGAGCCACATGAATTTAACCAAAAGAGAAAACGCAGGTGTTTCCAGCTAATGGACTTAGCTCCGAATCACCAAAGCAACACTATTCATGAGGTCTCCGGGTCTGCCGATCACCAAAACACTCAGAGGGAAAGATTCAACTTTTCAAATCTATTATCTTTGGCACAACATGTCACCATCTGTTTTCTTTTTTTAAGCTCCTGCTCCACCTCCCCGGTGCAAAATACATCGCCTGCCTTCAGTATTATATCAAGTATAAATTTTTTTTAGACAGGTGACAGGATGTCTCAAAATGGGCCAAACACCATGACCGGACTGAATCATCTTACAAAATAAAGCAACTAAAATGTTATGTGGAAAATTATTATTGCATGTTATTTATATTTAGGATTAAATGTTTGTTTGTTTGTTTTATACACACACACACACACACACACACACACCTGCAACAAACATCACCGTTCACAAAACAGACTGAAACCCTGTTCAAAAGTACGTCAGACTTGGCCAGAAAAATGACTAAAATATCAGGTAAAAAAATAAAAATAAATAAATAAATAAATAAATCAATCAAATAATGAATCCCCATGATAAATAATTATCAACCTACTAATTAAAAGTTAACTACAATATATTTGGTCACTGAATAAACTGCAAAAACCTTACATTTTATCCCATCCACTACATATCCAGCGCACACACACACACACACACACACACACACACACTCCTGCCCCCACCCCGGTTGGACCATGACAATCCCCTTCACCCTGGCAATATGTCATCGCTGATCCGATTAGTATCAGCAGCACTTGAGAAACCACAAGCTCCTTGTGGTGAGGGTCCCGAGAGGGACGCATCTGTTGGCTACAGCAGGGCAGAGCAGGCCAGGCCTGGGGCTAAAGGACAGGGGTGACGCCCTTTGGTAATAATCCAACTTCAACACACCCAGAAAGGAAACCAGAATCCGTCACATATTTACTTGTTGTCCGTCATCTCTGAGGGGACTCTTCAACTAAAAACAACAAAGTGAGTCAACTCGTTCTTTGACCACAGAGCCACAACAAAAACAACAGGACATATATTAAAAAAAAAAAAAAAAAAAAAAAAAAAAGCTGATTTTATCCTAGTTCAGGTTAAAGGATATGAGAAGGATTTTCTGTAAATCATGCGAGAAGGTCCCTTCAGACCAACCCCCCCTTTAATTCTCCGTCTTATTCCCCTGCCCCTCTGTCCCTTCTGGGCTTCTTCTAAGAAAAGCGGGATAGAGGTGTAATCCTTAAAAACCTCGCTGTAATGCTCTCATGCTTCCAAGATCCACTTTTTTTAATCCTCATATACATGTGGAGAATTCATAAATCCAGCTTCAGCCTGACAAGGCAGCAAATCTAGTAATATTAGAAAAAAACAAAAAAACAAAAAGCACCCCTCGTGTTTACATGTTTGGATGGAGAGATACAACGGTGGGATGATTGGAGATGGTAAAGCAGTGAAGAAACAACCAAATCTTGGAAGTAAAATTCCTGGATGGAAAAGAAAGAAATTTTTGAGGCCACGGTAAGGAGATGAAAACACAATGGGGATGAATAAATCTGTATGTTTAGCTGAAACAATTAGACAACTCAAAGAATATTCTGAGATTTAAGTAATTTCAAAAGAAAAAAAGGAAAAAAAAAAAAAAAAGTCTGATCCAAAAACGTGTCAGTCGTTCGTTTTCGGAAAGTGAATTTTTAAATAAAAAAGCTGTTTCAATATGTGGAATTGCATTAGTCTGGAAACGATCATCAGCTGCAGCCCTGTGTGAAGTCATCACCCACACAAAGACATGCAAATACACTTTACACTAATTATTCCCTTTAGTTAATATTAAAAAGTGCATCATGGTTAAGTGAATGCATCCGCGGCGTGAAGCGATGACACTCCCACTGTGGTCGGGGCATCGTGAGTCACTTTCACTCTAATCTAATCACATGACTCATGCAGAGTACAGGTGCCAGTTTTACATATTGTGTTAGTAATCAACCAGACAGGACAGTTTAGCAGTGAGGTCACCTCCACAACCAATCAGCACATTCACAATTTTTTTTTATATCTGGTCCTTCACACAAAAGCTAAATGTAAAAAAAACAACAACAACAACAACAACAACAACAAAAAAAACAAAAAAACAAAAACAAGATTACACAAAAAAAGTTCATGAGTGTTTCTCGCCGCTCTCATCCCAAATCTCAGATTCCTTCCTCACCCTGCTTCACAAACTACTTCCTCATTTTACATGAACTGCTGCTAACAAGCTGACAGAGCGAGAGGATTGAGCCGCTTTGTTGCTCTGTGTGTGTGTGTGTGTGTGTGTGTGATTGTGTGCTCGGTCAAACGTCAATAATGACCATCACAAGTCGCAGTCAGCTGCAACAAAATGACGGCCTGCTCGCCTACACAAAGCCCCACTGAGTCAGGCTGGTCCATCCTAATGGTGGTGGTTGGGGGGGGCACAGGCTAAAAATACCACTGGGACCTGCTGCTATTGACTAAACAAACTGAAGCTAATGGGAGGCCACAGTGCTGTTGCGCGCACACACACACACACACACACACACTTGCTTGGGTAGACACTGGCTTGCTACAACGCCTCCCTAGAGAATGAGATATAATCAGAGAGATTGGTGGCAGACCCGGGCAGTGAGGCAGGCTGGTGCGCAGCCAATCAGGACAGGGCTAGCAGGTCAGGCTGTATCATCACAACATGTTTGCCCGGCTGGCACATTTCAGTAAGGAAGGAGAGGGGAAAAAAAAAAAGAAGGGGTTGGGGGGTGAGAAAGTGTGGAAGAAAGTAAGAAAAGAGAGAAAGGCATTATTAAATGTTGAGAAAAATGTAAAAATCAATGAGATCTTTGTATGGAGAAACTAGCAGGGTGGAGAAAGAGGCCAGGAACGAAATGGGAGGTAAGACAGATGATGATTTTGAAGAGCGGATGGGGGGGAAAAAAAAAAAAAAAAAAAAAAAGGCAGGAGCGATGGAGGAGACATTTTGGTGAACCACTGAAGATTGGCACGGTGAAAAAGAATTTACAAAAAGGTCTGTGTGAAACAAGGAGGAGGAGGAGGAGGAGGAGGAGGAGCGGTCGGGGTATCCCACAGAGGTTTACCAGTAATTCCACTGCCTCTGTGTGAAGATGCGTGGGCAGCCACACTTCAACCCCCCCGGGGATCCAGCATCAGGAGGGTCAACGATACCCAGGAGAGGTTTTGTGCTGCTGCTACACTCAATGGCATCCACTTGTGCTTTCAGTTGTTTGTCTAAATGTGCGCGTTTGCTTTGAAAGTAACGGCGCACTTGACAAAAACAAAAACAAAAAACTATGAAGTGGGTAAATTTACAGTTTAATCTAATGGACACTAAAGGAACAAAACAAGATGTGATGAAGAGGGAACCTGAATGTCAACTCAGATCAGTGTGGAGAAATATTCTGCTATCTCACTCTCCACCTAGTGGCAAACTGTTGTGACTACACTTCTGTTGGCTCCAAACAAGAGCATCAACTTCAAGGCTTTTTTTTAAAGAATCCGATTAGTTTGAATGTATTTTCTATTAAGTTTCTTACTTAAAAGCCGTTTGTGAAGCGCAGACAGTTTCCAATAACATACAGTGAAGAGAAAAATGTTAATGAGGATGAAATCTTTCATTAATGTTAAAAAACAGGTGGGGATCGGTAAAACTGTGGTGATGAGAAACCACGCTTGCAGCGCAATGATCATTTGGTCTAAATATTTTGTGTATCTGCCGTGCTTCACCTTAGCCAGGGCAGCGATGTAATTCCTCAGAGAAATCAGAGCTTCTCCTCTGATGACAGTGTGGGCAGCCACCTCCACGCGCAGGGAGTAGTGCAGTGTGGACTCCAGGTCAGCCATGTACACCCGTGACCTGGACACACCATCACACTCAGTCACACAGCGACACAACGAGCTGCCAGCCACAGTTCAGCCCGGTGAGTCTGGTCCGTACCTGTTGAAGGGTCTCCAGGCTTCCTCTGTGTTGTTGTAGAGGACATCTGGGCTAACTGGTGGAGGCCTTCCTGACCGCACCACCCCCGGCAGCCTCTGGAGGGCGTAGGAGTAGAAAGTTCGAGCCTCAGCGTTGCTGTGGGAGAGAAACAGAACAGAAGAACAGGTGAGACTCCTGTATTATACTGTCAAAAGGTGAATCCATCTTTTAATGTGCTTCAGACTCCTCACAGCGTAAACTAACATCTAAAAAAAAAACAAAAACCTTTTCCTCTTCCAAGTCAAGTTTAACCTGGAGGAACTTAAAGAGCCCTGATATCAAAGATCTTTAGGACAACAGTGACCGACACCGCTGCTGCAGCCAGACTTCAAAACTTTCCCTGAAGAGACAGTTGCATGAGGCGCCTGTCCTCAAAGAAAATGCACCATTTTTTTTATGCATTTATTTGTTTTGGGTTTTTTTTTCAGCCTTTTGTATCTTTAGAGCACTGCCATAAAAAAAAAAAAAAAATGTTTTATGACTTGTATTTTTTTGCGGCCGTATATTTTACACACTTACGGGAATGCGTTTTAAATACTGAGCAGATGGTGCTAGAGTAGTGTGAAGGGAGAGAGAGAGAGAGAGAGAGAGAGAGAGAGAGAGAGATTGCTGATTATTTAGCCATGTGATAACCTTGCGACTGGAAACACACAGCCATTAATGGGCACTCTCTCTCCCTCCACTTCTCACATCCTCCTCTCATTTGCTTTCTTCCCTCGTCACAGACAGTGGGCGAGAGAGAGAGAGAGAGAGAGAAGAAGAAGAAGGGAGGTAGAGGAAGAGGGAGTATTGTAAAACTGCAACAGGATGGTAATAAGGAGGATGGATACTCTGAACCCACGCTCACTCACACCGGCCCAGGACTCAATTACACCTGCGTGTCTGGTGGGAGTGTACAGATGTGAAGGGAGAGCCATTCATCCAGCGGTCCCCAGGGCCGGCGGGGAGGCAGGCATCAGGGTGGGCTGGGAGGGAATGCATTCACCTGGGACCAGCGCACATTACATGCATGACGGATGTGAGACGCCCCTGCATGCTCGCCCTCTCTCTCTTTCTCACAAACACACGTACACACTGCACACGCCGCTCTCGCAGGATCAATCAGACATTCAGTGATGATGGGAAGCCATCTGTCGCCATGTGCGGCTGGGGCTTGTTTGGCAGGTGAAGCCAGAAAAGCAATGGCATTGTTTTCATGCAAGAAATTAAAAAACCTCCCCTCTGTACAGTGATGGAGATGAGGGGGGTTGGAAGGGGAGAGATGGAGGGTGAATAAATAAATCGGCAATAAATCATTTCCTTTTTGCATTTGTCAACTAAAAAGAGTCCTCTTTGCATGCCAAGTTATTGAAACAGCCAAACAAAGAGGCAGAAACAGCAGATGAATTTGCAGGGTGAGGAATGATCAGCGCCGCTTTATGATGGTGAATAATGGGAGCGATTTTGATGCTCTGATCCCATTAAGAGGCCAGATGTTTAAAAGTATTCTCATGAATAGGGTTCAGATAATGAGCACATGGCAAAGCTTTTCAGGGGAAAGCAAAGTTGTTTGTGTGTGAGGAACAATAGAAACCAAAGGGGAGTAAACTTGATGTTTGTGTGCCTCACATTGATAATTTACTGTAAAATGTTCCAGTTTGGTGAGATACCTGGAAGAGAGAATTTCATTTATAAAAAAAAAAAAATGCATAAAAACGTAGGTCAGCTCACGGTTCCCTTCCACCGCCAAATCTCACACAACCATTCGCTTTGAAAAATGGTAGTTCCTTAAAATATTTTAAGGACTGCTCTCTTTGGCTCAGCTTGCCTGTCTCCTTTATAAATGCTTCCAATAAGAAAGGACGAATAAAGTGTTGTCCTTTTCTCAGCTTAGTGATAATATTTGAAGTATAGAAGTTAAAACTTTGTAAAATTCAGAATGCTGCACTTTAAACAATGAACAATGGCAGCAACAGTAACTACATTTCTATTCATGCCAGTTTGTACCAGTGACACAGATAACGACAGGAAATACTTATGATACCAATCCAGCCTCCTTTCATTTTGTGCGATTACAAAGTGGGTCAATCATTTTAATTTTAAGGGCGGGGCTGTGCCGCAACAAAACCTTAAAACAGCGAGTTGTGCTGCCACCGTCGTCATCAGGGGTGAAAGGCCAAAGAATGAGGGACAGTTGAAGTTCTGTCTTGTCCTTCGAACACAAACTGCTATTTCACGCAGAATAATTGTCTGTTCTTAAATTTCACAATTGTGTTTCAAAGCACAGAAAGCTGCAACAATAAGCACCGTGCACACCCATACAGGTATTACCCCTCCCCACCCAAATTCAGGATAATTAGGTTGCTCTGGTTGTCAAGGTGACGCTGAGATCATGTGACATCAGCAACCTGCACGAGCTGCAGTGATGAAGGGAAAACTCCTCCCACCGTAACAGGTGCAACCAGACACAATCAGCCAAAGCGACAACAGCCGTGCAAAGACACATCACCGAGCAGGTCAAAGGAACAAACTAATTTTGATCAATAAGTTCAGATTTCCTTTAAATTCCTCGGTGAATGTTTTTGGTCTTTCACTCACACACACACACACACACACACACACACACACACACACACACACACACACACACCATATAAATAAAGACATGCATGATGAATGCTTCCAGTTCTTCTTTAAGCTCCTAATTAATGCAGACAGCCCTTTACAGCTGCGGCACTAAATGTCCTGAAGTGAAAGGTTAATGAAAATGATCTGATCAAGTTTGTCCACCTAAACAACTGTTAGTGTAATTAACTGCTGTAACTATCGACAGCTGCGATCCAAACACACCAGACTGGGTGTTTTTAAAAAAAAGACTATTGTGCTTCATAAGCATCTGGATGTAACACAATATGAAACGAGATGCAAAGAGTATTACAATTAGATTCTTTTTCCTTCTTTCACACGTATGTTCTTGTGCTCTAGATTTTTTTTTAACCTATTTATCTTTTTGCAGAATAAAAGGTGAAAAACACAGACACTCACACTTTGAGCCTGGTGAAGTTCCCTCCAGGATAATAAAGGTAACAGGAGGGGAACTCCGTCACTCCCAGTTTGGTCATCAGAGCCTCCTCAGTGTTCAGGACCCTCCGAACTGCGATGTTCTCAAACTGCAGCAGGTCCAGAGTTAGCTGAAGAAAACACACACACACACACACACAAGATTGTCGTGCTATATTTCATCATACAGTTGTGATATACTGTATAACTGTCAGTGTCAGTAATATGTAGTTCCTATGTCACAGGTAACAACTGCTAATATGAAAGTGTTTTTGCAATCAACCACCAAGAGACTTCACCACTGACTTTTCCCTCCAGGTTATGTTTGAAGGTCAGTCAGAGCAGAGTTTTGTTATAGATAGTGACACACAAATTACAGTTTTTGGTTAAATCACATATCTTGTACTGTCCTGTGCAGCTCGGGCTCAAGTCAACAAAAGCAGTTACCTCTCGGCCGATGTAAGATCGAGCCTCTTCAAAGATCAAGGCCAGGTGTCGAACATTGTTTGTCTCAAAGAAGCTGTCGATCTCTGCTTGGCTGGAGACACAAAACGCACACAAAAACTGTATCATGAATCCCACACATGACTTAAGAGTCCAAAAATCACCAGTGAAGCTTCAAAGGGTCGGCCACAGGTCTAGTGGAGAGCAGAAGGACAAATTTATGGAGATACTTCATCTCAAAATTCAAATGGGGTGATTTCATCTGAATGAGCTTTGAGCCACTCTTGCTCTCTCCTCTATCTCTACATTTAAAACTGTGAAAACGAAGCCTTACATTTGCTTCAGTGTGCAACTTTTCTACCTCAACAATTTCTTTAGTTGAGAAGATAAAAGGAGAAGCTTCCTTAAGAAGAACAAGGAGTCAAGAAGGGGTCAAATTGGTGTCATTATACAAAGAAGAGGAAAACTTTATGATTGTGAAATGTGCAATGGTACTTTCCGTTTAAAGCTAAAAAAAGAAAAAAGCTTGACTTCCTTCTTCCTTTTCCTGCATCTCCAGCAAAACTAACTTTATTTATATTCATCTATGTGGGTGAAGCTGGGGGGGTCAGAGTGATGACCTTCCTGGTGGAAACAGGCTGATCCCTCCAGTCCTAATAAAGGACTTTTAATAAACACTTTCACCAAGAGACTTGTGTTTATTAAGTCAAATGAGCTAATTATCTGCAGTACAGTCTAACTGAAACTGTGTCTGTCTTTACCTAGTGGGCTCCAGTGGGGGGCAGGCGGGGGGCCAGGGCTCCGCGTGGTTTTCTAGCTGATCTATGATCTTACGCCGGAGACCTCGAATATCTCGGGGAAAATCTAGAGAGAAAGTTTCATTGTGTTTTTCTGTTTGTGTCCCATTCAGAGTAACATTTGCTTGACTGCCTGACCACATAAAACAGGAACTCCCAGTCTGACTGAAATATTATGTACATATGAAATGAGTCATGCTAATTACTTCGATTATCAGGTCAGCATGTATACTTTCCTGGTCCCATGTGCTGTATTAAAAGTGCACGATCTCTATGAAACACAGTTTAAAAGGTGGAGTCAAATAGCTGTAGGCCTGTTGGATTGTTTCAATGTACCTCTGAAAGCCTGTCCTGTAACACCCGCCTTGGTGTACGCATTGAAGAACTGCAAAGTGAGAGAAGAGAGAGAGAGAGAGAAGTGAGAACAGTTCAGACGGGCCTCACACAACCGTGAGAGTAGCACAGCGATGTTGTGTAATGTTTGGTGGGGGCACAGCCTTCCCCTTCGCCCGCCTCGACCTCCAAATCCCTCCTGGTTGAAATGAGTCGCAGATGTTAAAGCTCCATTGTGAGTTCAAACAGAAGGAGCTCTTTGTTCGACGAGCTTTAACGGGACGACAGAGAGCGGAGGCC
This sequence comes from Remorina albescens, assembly GCA_034769265.1. Taxonomy (NCBI): domain Eukaryota; kingdom Metazoa; phylum Chordata; class Actinopteri; order Carangiformes; family Echeneidae; genus Remorina; species Remorina albescens. The sequence continues at coordinate 22,838,960 of CM068489.1, read as the reverse complement.
TGGACTGACACAACCGCCGAGAGGTTAAAGATGCTGGAGGGCGTTTCTGCAGTTTGGCTGCTGATGAGGTAGATCTGACAGTATCTGTCAGATTCTGATCCAGAGCTCCAAATATTACACATAAACAGACTCACTGTCTACACAAAGATAAGACTAAGTTCATGATAATGATTGAAATCCCACATGAACTGGAACTTACTGGAAATATTTTAAAGATAGATGCAGTTTCAGTTATTCATGAGAATAGTTTGAGGAAAATCTACAACTGCAACTAATGATTATTAATACAGATTCTTTCAGTTAACCATCTAGACTGAACAAACTGAAAAACGCTGATCACAACTGTGATTAAATCTTAAAGACTAGTTTTGTTTAAAAAAAAACAAAAAACAAAAAACAAAAAAAAACGCACATTTATATTCATAGGTTTTTGTTATTTTTACAAGAAAGCTCCCATTTCAAGCAAAACTGTCCAGAGCCCCGATTTCAGGACAACGGATCAATCATTAACACGGTTCATCCTTTCTGTGTTGCTTTCTTCTTCTGATACTGATTGATGCGTATCTGAGCTTCGGCTGTAATATCACATCCTCACTGTTGCCAACGAAGACGCCGATCACACACACACAGTGCTGTACCTTCAGGGTGGGATACCCTCTGATGCCATAGGAGGTGCAGACCTTCCTGTTCTCCTCAGCAGCACAGTCGATAGCTGCCAGCTCCACAGCTGGTTTCCACTCTGCAGAGCAGACACACAAAGAGCAACAGAGGGCCACAGTAAATATTTACTGTCAACTTAAACTGGATGGAGCTTTGTGTTGTCCTGGTTCCAACACACACACACTTGGACTATAATGAATGGTGTATTGTTGGAAAATCCTGTGGAAGTTAATGAAACTTCTTTTTAATACTTGTGGCTTCATCACTTTTTCATGTTCATTATTTAGGAAAGAAGAGCTTTTACACCTCATCGACTTCATCGTTTCTGATGCTTTTCTGATGCTCTAATTTGACCAACAGTAACACAACATTTCATCTCTCCTGACTCTCCGAGCTCTGAGGTCAGGCAGTTGATTTGCATGCCAGGCTGTCAGCTGCCATTGTTGATCTGGTGTGTGATGCTGAAATACCTCACAGCTGTGTCAGGCCCTCTGCCATCATCAGGAACTTTCCCCTTCGCTGTCATCCTAATTATACTGATTCTCATGGAGCTGTGATATTTCGCTCGGTGCATAAGCTGCAGAAACTAAACTCAGACGGTGTGAAAGCCTAAAGTGTTGAGATAAATAAATAAAAATACATTTCCACTGGATCACACGCTCTAGTTGACAGATATAGGAAACAGCTTTGTGTTGCTTGGAGGTGATAAAAACTGCAGGGAGGTGAAACTTGTGTGTCGTTGGTAAATGTAAAATGTTGCTGTGAGACTTTTGCACATCTTATCGGAGAGAAATAAGATTAAACCGGAATGAAAGTCAACATTAACTGATGAAATGAAACGTAAAGAGCCACACGGCTGCAGACACCAACCTTTAATATCCCGGGCCAGGCCTTTGAACACCGGGGAAAAGGCGATGCAGTGTCCGCACCAAGAGGCGTAAAACTCCACCACGGTGGCCGCCGTGGAGTTCAACAGCACCGCCTCCACGTTCCCCGGACTCAGGATCAGGATCTGGTCGGAGGCGGTGTAGAGTCCGGCCTGCGCGGCGGAGACGAGCAGCAGGCTGCAGCACAACCAAACCGAAAACGTTTCCACTTCTCCGGGATACAAAGTCAACCGAGACGTGGCACGGCCGCAGCGCCGCGCCATCTTCACCGCTCCGCGTCGGAGCTGCCGCAGCTGGTGTCGGAGGTCCGTCGGTCGGTCTGTCGGTGGAGCTCAGAGCCGGACGGTCCGGGCACAACAAACTTTTTTTAAATTCTCTGTGTCACAAAAATAACCCCCCCAAAAAACCCAACAACAAACAAACAAACTCCACAACTTTTTCAGCCTCCCTGTTTCCTTTTGGCCAGCGGGCTTCACGGGTCCTCCCCCTGTGGAGCTCCTAATTCCCTGAAAAAACACCTCTCATTATAAAGTGACCCCCCCCCCCCCCCCCTCACCTCATCCTTTCCTCTGAACATGAACATGAATATGAAGTGATGAATTTTAAAGTGACGTCTCAGGAACAGGAAGAGTTTTGTTTTTTTTTTACCACAACGTGACTTCATACAGGAAACCACTAAATACTACAAACAACCGAATAAATATATGAACTAATATTCATTTTTATTTATTTATAATAAATAAATACACACGCACAAACACACACACTCACACATATATACTTTTTGGATAGCCTGATAGAAGTGGAAACTAATAGTTTTTATCTTGTTACTTTATATCTTCATGACAACTGAAGACATTTAATTTGCTGAGTCAAGACGTTTTTCTGTGTCAAAATAAAAGCTCAGTTCAGTTTCTGTTTGCATTACATTGTTAACCCTTTTGTGTGTGTGTGTGTGTGTTTTTTATTTATGTACATGTTACCCGTGTTGAGAAGTATTAAGATTAAGTGGTCCTTGTGCTTATTTATTTATTTGTAAAATAAAAGTGTTTTCATTGAATTTAAGTTTGTTTTGTTTTGTTCTTTCTTGAAATATATAAGACTGCAACACATTTTTGGTGAAAATAAACTGTGGCCATCATAAACCAAGTTTACTAAAAGTACCAGATGATTTATTTTTTCGGACATTTGGGTACAGCCAGTATAGTATCCTTAATGTGAAATGACCCAGTGTACTGCAGTCACACAAATCACCCTGCTCTGTTGCATTTACGAGAAAATTATCTCAGATTTAGGTCACATGTCTGAACTTTAGTGTAACCTGCTGTCGTTACTGTAAAAATAAGTGCAACTTGTGTTAATTGCTTCGATGTAGCATTAAAAACAGAACACATTACTGGACAGCATTTTCCCTTAGAAACAATGAAAGCTTTATTTACAATTTCAAAGTTCATTTAGTTAACAAATATATACTATGTACGTATTTGCAAAGTAAACAGTGTTTATTTTACAACAATCATTCAGGTTACAGTAACAGCGGGTCAGGTTGGAAAGACAGCATATTTACACCCATAAAAGAATTGTACACATCCACAAGTGCACTTAGCGCACACTCGCAGAACATTATTATAAATATTTATCAACATTTCAAGAGATGAAGAAGGGAAATCTAGTCTGAGTGGGTTATTTGAATCTTTTGTGCCTACCGTTCGATTAGGATAATAGGATCAGACTACACACTGAATTAAAAGGTGCACTTGCTTTGCCTCCGAGTGAAAGAAAAGCAGCTTACACCACCAACCTTACACCAAGCAGCTTCAGGCTTGGAGATTTATTTATTCTACAGACTAACAGCAGAAGTCCAAGCCGTTTGGTCCATACATATAAAATAATGCATAAGACCAAGTACTGCATAGTTACAGAGGAGAACTTAACTTCCTCCCACATACAATCACGTCAAGAGAACAATTCTAGAGGGTTTACAATAAAGCCTTGCAGAACAAGTTTCTAAGGTACTAATCAAGTCACCGTTACAGTTACATATCCCTACAGAGCAGACCGTCATACAGCATGGAGAAATTGGTATCAAATGTTTTTGGTCTTTTCCTACATTATATAAGTTACAGCTCGAACATACACCTTAGTAACTGTTAAAACATTGACTGTAAAAAAAAAACCAAAAATTAAGTACTGAGTTTAAGGTCACTTTTGCTCCAAACAGTCTGTCAGTGAGGATGAACAATATCACACATGCCACAATGACTTTTGTACACAGTTTGTTGGATCAAAGCAGCGCTGACAGACAGGGCCAAAGTAAGCCCTTAGGAACAGTCCTACGTGCTGTGGCTCATCAGCTCAATGACTTCCTCGGTGCAGCTCGTGGGCTGGAGCCATTACGTCTGTAACGAGTGTCCACAAACTAGTTCCTGATAGTTTTATCAATACAATGACTCAGCTGTGTCTATATGCACAGATATGGGGGGGACATGGAAAAGAAGCAGGTAACCTTTTGAGTGAATCAGAGATTCTGTTAGGAGTACAAACATTTCCTCAGGTTGAGGTACAGGAAAATGACAAGGTACTAAAAAACCATAAACAAACCAAAATGGGAAAAACAAAACAAAATAACTTTGTCTACAACACCGTGCTCTGGTAGAGAAAGACTGATAAGGCAGAAACTGAAGTATTGGTAAACCAGTGAGAAGGAAGAGCAGTCATTCAAGGATCATTTACAAAATGGTAGTTTACAGCAGTTGAAAAGAGACATTCAAAGAAAAAAGGTCCAAAGGAGGCTGAGACATCGACAAAGTCTGTTACAGCAAACTTAAGGAGGCACTTAAACTGAACATCGAGAAAGACGAGCTCCGCTGCCGGCTACATTTGGACGACTGTAAAGCCAAATGTTTCACAGCAGCAACTGAAGCTTCAAATTAATTATTGTTTTGTTTTTTTTGTTTTTTTTAAATGCAGCTGCTCAGCAACGTTCGGCTCTGGGATAACTGATGACGAAGACATTAGAAAAGACAGCCAAAGGAGTCTTCTCAGGTCGTTGAAAATAAATGGGCTGTTGAATAAGTGAGGCTCAAATCCAGCATTTCAGTACTGTCCTGTAATGTGATCCTAAATATGTCAAGTTAAGCCCCCTGTTAGTCTTTTGTGTCCCACTTGCATACTACACACATACTGTGTTTTGAATAGGTAGTGTGTTTACACAACAGTTTTTCTGAGTGACCCTGATTTATATTTGAGTTCTGCAAAAAAAAAAAAAAGAAAGTCAGACAGTTAAAACAACTTTGTACTTCCTTTAGTAGCTGTAGTTTCTTCTTTTTCTTTTTGAATCTGTTAACAATGGAACATAGTGTATGCTTCAAAATATTAACACATAGCACAAAAGTCGGACACAACGGATGTGTTTACCTAACAGACACAACAAAATCATCAGACAAACAGTTTCAATTCATTGTTAACAGCTACAGCTTTTAAATATTAACACAGATTTAACTCAGGTTCTTTTTTCCTTGTTTCAATAGCTTTCTTTAAACCTTCTACATAATGTCATACAATGTATTGCCATATTCACATTCACATTTCTGTTTGTGCTTTTACAATATTCCTTTAAATTTTCTTTACAGAATGTTAAAATTATCTTTTCTCTCTATGTTCATGTACAATTCTTAATGTTGCTTGCTAATTAAACATTTTCACACAATAAATAATATTATTAAGGAGGCAAAATGTTTCATATAGCATGTCAAGTATTCAACAAGTGACAGATTTCCACCGTTTGAGCCGTTCTCCAGCACTCTGGGTCTGAAATTCAACTGGGATTATGAAGTTAAATTGCCAACTCAGTTTTAAGATCACGGGTGGGCGTTCGTCTACTTACTGGGTGAGAAGTGTTGGATTATTTATTTAATCGTGTATTTTACACCATTATCCCCCAAATTAAAGGCAATGCAGCAGGACAATGATGCTAAGGGTGCAGCAAAACATACAAGGGGCCACACATTCAGATGTTGTTGACCATTAGTCACCCGAGTCCAACTAAGCATTTGTTAAACTCGCTGAAGACGAGACTGATTTTAAAAAGTCCCTGTAAACAGTTTAGTTTTTAAGGCAAGCGTAAAGTCTCTTTGTAAAAAAAGCTACAATTCCTACATATTTCACCCAAAATGTGGAAACAAACCCACATTTAAACTTAAAGTTGTCAGTTTAACTTCATTTACTGTTTGATTTCAATGTGCTGGATTACGAAGTCAAAACAATAATCTGTCACTGTCAAATCAGACTCCACTGTGCATTCAGTTTTGCTATTATATTACAATTTTTGAATCCAAATATATATTTATAATTCAAAACAAAATATTATAACCTACCTTTGTTTCAGGTGAGTTTTACATTTTAGTCCCAAATTGGAACAATCAACTTAGCAGCATTCATGGACTTTTAATGCAAACGGATGGCACAGTCCATCCTATCAAAACATCTGCTCGCTCTCCTACTGGCATTTACAAAGAGGACCAGTCCAGGAGGTGAGAACTGAGACCAGATGGGTAAGGTTTAAGGATTGTTTGATAGGCGTGTTTGTTTGTAGAACCACTATGGTTGGCTGATGCAAATTCAGCAAAGAAAAGTCACAAAAATCAAGAGGAGTTGAGAGTTGAGAGGTAATGCTGGGATTGAAGGCATCTGAGGGTTGCTGTTGGCACATCAGCTGGTGGAAGACCAAGCGGCGGTAGGTTGGCTGGAGCTCACTGGGGTGAGGACAGACTGGGATTGAGCTAGAGGTTGTAGTTTAAAAACCAAACAGGAACGGTGTCAGGAGAGGGCATCTCTTTTGGCCCTCTTGTCATAGATTAGAGTCAGCACGTTTGCGGTGTCCTTCAGTAATGCTTCAAAGATGCTGTCAGCCAGCTGCATCTTGACAAACAGCTCGTCCTCGTCGTAGTTGACCCACTGGGCCTCCTCCTCATGGAGTTCCTGGACCTGAGAGACAAACAGGGTTCACCTCAGTAGCTCAGCTAATAAAAATCAGTTGTTCACGCCCACTGAGTAAAATGGAAAAATTTAACTAAAATACACAGACAGCTACAGCTTCAGGGATGAAGTGAACCACTTGGGAGAGGCAGGTAAGTTTTGGCTTTATATCAACTGATTAAAGCATTAGACCAAACAATCCTCAATTTAAAAATATTAATGTGTTGTCACATGTTTACATTTAAAGAGAGAAGTATAGATGTAATGAATTTAATTTGTGCAATGATAATACAAGAAACACATGATCTTGAACATTACAGACCTTAAACAACTACTCTATGTTAAGTGTCAATGTCTTGGTGATATAAATTTTAGTTCCTAATATCAAAGTGCAGTCCTTTAAAATCATGTTTAAAACAAGCCAAACATTTCAAGATCGGACGTACCAGTATGTGATCGACTCTGTCCCGTTTCTTTCTGCCAAACTTGAGCATCTTCTGCCAGTCAGTCTTCTGGCTCTGATTGTTTGTCAGACCGTACAATTTCAGTACTTCTGCCGTAATATATTCCTGGTCAACAACGTAAGAAAACATCATCAGTTGTCACATGTCTATAAACACACTAACAGATGCACTCCATCTGATAACCAGGACTAGTCACTTTTGTAAAGAAATCAATCACTACCAATAAAAAAACAATAAAATAAAATACAGGAGGATTAGGGTGAGTAAGTTGGATGTCTAGCTGTTTTTAGCGTGTCTTTGTCCTGGAGTGCTGCACCTGGATTTTGGTGATGTCTCCTGGGGTCTTTACTCGGTGGAAGATGGACGCTTTGACTCGCCGTGCTTTGACCCACTGAGGCTGATTGGTGTTGGGGTCTTCAGCATAGATCTCCTGAAGCATCTCCCATGTCAAGTCATAAACACCCTGAGGGACAACAAAGCAAAATAAGATACAAGCACTGAAATATGTTCTATTAAATAGAACAGGGCATTACAAAACCTGGAAAATGTAGGCTCAGTTAGGTGAACATACTGTGCAAATGTCAGGAATAACTATTGCTCAACAGAATTTGCATTCTCTACATTCAAAACATCAATAACATGCATCTGACCAACGAAAGCAAGATCTGAATCTGAAGTCCAGCCACAGGGATATGTCGAAGGTATAAGCCAAAGGCAAATTAAGTATCTCTGTAGTGTTAAGAACATTAAGATGCTCATCTGAGGGGAATCTGCTGAATAATGGGAACTTGGCTGGCATTTGACCTCAGTGAATCCATTTCGATTAAGAGCTGTCTTCACCAGTATACTATGAGTCCAGCTGCTTTCTGCTTAAGCTTCTGAAGCTGGACAGTTGTGTCCTGGTTTTCACACAAAAGGTAAGCCAAGTGTGTGTTTTCCTGTTGTTCTATACTGTATAGACTGCAGTTTAATAAATATAACATGTATCTTTATTATGTATCTATATATATCTCTTATATAATGTATCTTGAAGGCTTCAATGTGTTTTTCTGCGACATATTTGTTTTTTAAATGTGTGTTAAGGTCTTTTTTTTCACCTTTCTATAGCTGCGAATGGAGAGGGCCTCCTGTTCCTGGCTGTTGGCCTCTTTACACAGGTAATCTTCTGAAGGTTCGGGGTTTGGCAAGTGTGCAAGGGTCACTTGTCCCTCCTTCCCCAGGCCATATCTCTCCCAGATCTCCTGAGTAGCAGTGTGAACCATCTTCTCCACCTCTATGGCTGAGTGGGGCACAACCATGGCGGGTTGCTCAGGTAGTTTAGGAGGCAAGGGAATTGGTAGCTCGGGCCTAGGTGGAGTCTTCACCTGCTGTTCTCCACCTGGTGATGAAACCAGCCCCCCCATAGGAACTCCAGCTGATGAGCCAGACCTAGCCAGCCCTCCTCCTCCTCCCACCAGCCTCACCTCTTCCTCTTCCTCCCTTTGTTTCTGTTTAAGCCTCTGCTGTTCCCGACGGGAGCTGAGGCCAAAGTCCTCATCAAACCAGTCCTGTTCGTCATTTAAGTCATCCAGCAATCCGCGGCTCAGTTCCAGCTCTGCTAGTCGCTTGGCAAGCTCCTCTTGACCGCTGGGCCCCAGAACTGGACTCTCCTGGTTGGAAAGAGAGAGAATTTCATGGTCGATACCAAGCTTACGCTGACACATTAAGTAAATCTAACTGCACAATGCTTCATCATAAACCACTGTTTTACACATCTGATATAGTCTGAAAGTTTGTCTCTTACTGATGTTTTAAACACAAAAGGTTTTCAAGAAAGAGAGCACCAAATTCAATAAAGTCTGTCAACATAAAGTTGGACTTTGCCTGAACACAGACCAAAAACAAGGGGTCCTCTAGATCAATGAGTACTGTTTGTCACTAACATAATTATCAATGTTCCGCAGGTCTATCAAAATGACAGATTTTCTGACGGACTTTTTCAATAAAATTCAAATACATGGAGACAAAATATTATTATCTTTCAACATCGACAGCAACACTGAACAATCAGAAAAATAAACTTACCGGTCGATTACACAGCTCCGGAGAGGATAGCTCCTCTTTTTCTACAGGAAGGAAGAAAGGTAGACCATCTTTTTGTTCCACTGAAGATATCCACTGCTCTTCTTCTACATTTTCACCAAACAAGTCTCCATTCAACTGGTTGGCAGCTTCGATCTTCTGCTCTTTAATCTTCTTAATTTTGGCAAACTGATTCACAGTGTCCGTCACAAAGTTTTTGAAGAGTTTGTCTGTAAATGTGTCCAGTAAATCTCTGTCTGTCTTTTCTTCCTTATCATCTCTGATATCTGTAATAAGATCTGCTGGAGCAAACTGATGTTGTGAGTCCTGGTCTTCTCTCTCAACAAAGACTAGGCTTTCCTTCTGAGTCTGTTTCCTCAGGTCGTTCTTGTCCATGTCAGAGATGAGCAGAGTGGCTGGTGCATCTTCAAATTCCAACATTATGTCCCCAATGTTCCCATTAGAAATTGGATGGCTGGATTCTTTCTCATGCTTTGAATTTAAGTGGGATTTGGCCTTCAGTGAAGTCTGGTTCTTGGTAAGAGAATCATCTGTAACCTTCTTGTCTCCAGACCCAAAGTCCTTCTGAGATGTTGGTTCACTTTTACGCTCAAGGTTTCCTTTACTTTGATGGGTCTCGTCTTCATCTGTTTTGCGCTTATTCCCACCTTTATCTGGCAGATCATCAAAGAACGAATCCTCATCCTCTGTGGTGTCTGTGCAGACATCAAACTTATCTGGGAGGCATGTGATTTTGTCTGGCGGGGCAAAGATTCCATGGCGCTCATCACATTCAAAGTACACCACTCCATCGTAAGTGCCATTGTTGCTCCCTTCAGATTTGTCCAATTCCACGCCAGCCCAGAAGCCATTGGCAAAACTCGTAGGACCCTTGAATCTCAGAGTGCCAGGCTGAACACTGCCAACAAGAACCCGATCTCCAATGTTAAAATTTTGCATTTCATCTTTAACGGGAGAGAGGGGTGTCTGGAAAGGAGAGATAAGAGGTGAGTGGATAGAATTAATGCTCTTATCATCATGTTTGGAATCTTCTGTCCATTTTTGGAGATCAAGCAGTCTTTCAGACTGCTGACTGGGTTCACTTGTGCCAGAATGGTGACTTAGCTCCTCAGCTATTTCCTCCTCTACCTCCTCATCTTGACTGCCATATGATGAGGCCCTGCTACGGGAGTCCTTTCCTGAACTCTTGACTTGATTCTGGGAGATTTGAGACTCAGGCTTGGAATCATGATGTTCCTCCCTGGGTGAAGAATCAACTGATGACTCAAAGTCATCATGATAGCCATCTGCCATGGGAGAGGAGGCTTCAGCATCATTAATGGGGGCCTCCTTCTTAGAAGATACTGCAACTGAGGGATCACTGGATGAAAAACTGTAGCTTGGATGTGATGCAGCTTTTGTAGATTTCACCAGATCCTTTGCTTCAGATTGGGAATACCGATGTTCTTCACTCACTGAATGGGAAACATGTTTAGATGTAGATAGCTTCTCCCTGGAGTCGGGCCTGTCTTCTGCTTCTAGTTTAAGGAGATCTTCAGAGTGTTGATCCAACATGGAGCTTCCTTCAACCTCCAGCTCTTCCTGAATTTCAGATCTCAGATTGGACACTATGTTTTCATACCCTGACTCACTAAATTGTGGCTTAATTTCCTGGGAGGGAAGTCTTAAAAGGTCCACCTTGGACTCATGGCTCCTCACTCCAGAGGTCAGACATTCTGGGCTGCCATGTACCGGGGTTGGAGTGACAGTTGGTAGATCTTCATCAGATAACTCTTCAGGCAACGAAGTGGATCTACTTCGATCAACTTGAAAAAGGGCATCTAACATTAAATGAGAATCACATTATTATGACTGTCAAAATGTACTTCTAAATAAATGCTGTAAATTATGTATGCATTACTTATGAGGTTTTATATGTAAGTAAATTGATAGGTTAGCATGTATCACTCACTGGGATCCGAAGAAGCATCAATTCGTGTCTTCCCAACATCAGAGACTTGACTGGTTTCAGTCATAAGAAAGAGGAATTTTTAAAAAGTCAGTAACGATCTTTTAAAATTCATATTACAGTAAAAGACAGGGAGGCAGATGAATTTGGTACCTGTGAGTAGGTAGTTTAATACTGGACTGATCTGCCACTGAATCCTTGATCTCGGACTTTGTATCAGATGCTGAGTCTGGCTCCTTGTTCAGTTCTGCCTTAGTTTTCTCAATGAAGTTGTTATAGGTCTGAAAATGAAAACGAAAGAATAACTGTTAAAATACCTTAAACATACAACAAACACCCATAAGCATCAAACACATTTACCTCTAGCTGCTTCAACAGACTGGCTTCTTTGGCCTTCAGGCGCTCCTTGTGTCTCTTTTTCTGCTCTTTCTTCAGCTGGTAGGCCATAAACTTTCGTTTCCTGAGTTCTTCCTTCAGGGCATTGATACGAGACTCTATGTCGCTCTGGTCTGAAATGGGTTCTGAAGGCAAATTTCAATAATAAATCACAGTTAGAATGTGAACCTAGTGCCAGACCTCTGATTAGCAATTGGTAATCCAACAGTGTGCCCAATCAAACTCAGTTCCAACACAATTCTTTGAGGATTAGTGTACATTTTCTTTACCAAGAATGTGTACAGTTTCTTTTTACATGTGTTTCTTTGGTTGGAACACAATGAACAAACAGTATATGAAGATTAAAGGTTCAAACACTAGTCTAAAACAAATAAAACATTACAATACTAGGCCAACAAAACTGAATTTGCTTGTGTGATAACTTAATGCAAGGCAAAGTGTTCTCTCCTTCTATCACACAGCTAAGCAGGTTCGATATCAGTGAAGTGCTTGCATAATGTATTCCTGGCAAACCTAACCCTAACCCCATTATGTCTGACTCCACAGTGCCAGCAATATAGCTGCATCATGTCCAGTTTCTTTTGTTCACCCCCCAACCAATCTTCTCTGAGAACTATCAGGAACTATTATACACTCCAAAAACGTTATATGTCCAAAGAGAGAGAGAGAGAGAGAGAGAGAGAGTGTGTGAGTGTGTGTGTGTGTGTGTGTTTGTGTTGAGCAATTGTCTTACTCACCAGTCTGTGTAGCCATGGGGAGGTCAGTTGGCTGAGTGCGGGCCTGGTTGGTGCTACGGGAGGAGGAGCGAAGCTGCATCTTGATTTTGTTGCTGCCATCTGAAGGAGAGGTAGCAGGGCTGTGGCTGCCTCTGAGTAGAGAAGACTAAACAGGAGGAGGAGGGGGAAGAGAATATTGTTTCCAGTTATGAACAGTCAGACGACTGGATAGAGATGTGCCTGAATTAATATTTTACAAGTCCTGTAAACTAATGGGATGTTACCCCATTGCATGTCCTTTGCACAATGTAAAGTTTAGAAACCACATAGAACTCCAACAGCATCTAAACTGATTATTTTAGCATGAAGCTAACAGAAACCTGTTTACAATAACTAACTTTTAATATTTACACTAAATATGATCTAAAATCAAAGAGATGAGGCTGAAAACGGAAACACAAAAAGGAAACATAACCACATTTATGCGTACTTGTCTGCTAGGAGATGGAGAATGTAAAGATGAAGCAAAGTCTTGGGTATAATTCACAGGACTGTTCTCAACCGAGGCCATAGGTGTTTCAGGGACTGACACAGGTTCTGCTGAGGAGGGGCTTCCTGGCTGATGGGACCCCAATCCCTCTGTGTGTATACTGGACTCAGGTGTCAGTGAGGAGCAGTCACCCTCACTGACATACTCTGAAAGTTGAAGACAATAAAAATTCATGACTGAAAACCACAAGATGTGCCTTTTGCATTTTAAAAAAGGTTAGGGATTTTCCTTGTTTTATTCATTTTTTCCCCACTTTCAGCTCTGCAACAGCTTATAATACACTTGAACATGAAAGAAACTGGTTACCTTTTTCACGGCCGGTTCTGGGCTCTGAGCTTTGATGGTGACTTGAGTGAATGTCAGAGATCTCATTTTTAGTAGTCCCTGGCACATCACTTTCTTTGTCCCGAGGCATCTGCTGGTCCCAGACAGCCAGGGCCTCTTTCTCCATCCTTTGGACCTCTGCCTCTTCCTGGTCCAGCCGCTGTTTCCACTGCAGCAGCTCCTCTGCATGGCGACGCCTCTGCATTAGCTGCTGCTCTCGTTTTGTCAGGAACCTGGGGATTGTTATGGCAAAGTTGGAAGGAATAAAAAGAAAGGACAGATAAGAAAAGCAGTAAATTAGGAGATTAAAAAGGGAGATTGTAGATAAAGGTGAGGAGAGGAGATGATGAAGAGAGAAGCAGGAAATAGACAGGGGGTGAGGGAGAAGATAAGGTGGCAGTGATGAAAGAGAGAAGAGAAGTAAACATTTAGCGCGAGGAATGGTTAAAACCGCCTTGCAGAAGCAAGCAGACCCAAATCACCTCAACATGTAGTTTTCACATCAAACTCACCTCAAACATCTGTCCAACATTCAGAGAAGCAAACACACCCATACAGTCATGCCTAAAATTATCATCCAAATATTGAAATTTACAAGCATCCATCAAATTTAATAATAATAATAATAGTAATAATAATAATAATAATAATAATAAAAACATGTCACTCAGAAGAAAAGTTTGGAAATTAAAGTGAAGATGTCAGATTCATGCAGCAGACTGGAATCCAGAAGTTCAACATTGATTGGGTGCAGTCACACACGCAGACACACACACATACACACCTATAAAACACATATAGCAGCTATATGAGTCAGAAAAAAATCTAAATCCACCAAATCGATTCCATTGATTGTTCTCCCCTTATCAATGAGGACAAAACCAAAATGCAATGGTTCTCGTTTTGAACAGGCAACAACTTGTGATTCTACTCAAATTCTAAATTAAACTTAGACTGGGCCACTTTTACATACATACTGTAAATATTTCTGCAGATGCCTATAGAAACAAAGCGCAGTCAGGTATAGCTGTTGTGTAATGGGGTCTCCCACAGCTATGGGTGCCATTACAGTACAGTATTATTTAGCCTTAATGTAATTTAGGGGCCTTTCTCTTGGCCTAATGTATACTGATGAAAGGCCAGATTCTGAAGAGTCAGACTGGGGGCTCTTTTAGTGCAGTCCCAAACTGTATTAGAGGCAATGGCCATCTGTACTTATTATCCCATCCTATGCAACAGTTACCTAATAAAGAGGGCTAGTTAAGATTTACTGGGCTCATTAAAGAGATAGACTACTCCATCTCTGGCCTGTTACTTCAAAGCTATAGTGTGGTTTCATCTGAAAATGTTTGATATCAATGACTGGTCTGGAGCAGACCAGGCAGCAGCCACAAGGGGAGAGGGGAGATGCATTGCAACTTGTTTAACATTTATTCCAAGGGGTAAGAAATAGACAGGGGAAGAATTGCAAATTTAACACCACAGGAATTAGTGAAATCCCAGTTTTGAGACTGAGATTCCCATCCGACAAAGAAGGCTCCTCTTAAATAAACAACCTTTGACTGTCTTCGTTGTTGTTTTAAACTCAACTAGTGCATTCTAATGACAATTGGGGTAACATTATTTTGTATATATATATTATTAGTATATTATTAGTATTAGTATATATATTATTTGCATTATTTATATCGAGAGTAAACCAAATATTGAAAACTAATATAAAAAATTATTTAAATTCAAAACAAAGACATCAAAGGGTTTGTTTATCTCAGTCAAGCAGCTTTCCTTGGGCACTTGTTAAACCTGCATTCAAGTTCATCCCACCACAGAATCCATCCTGAAAGTTAGTCTTCTTGAAAACTCACAGAAAACCCAAACTAACACATTCAATCACTCGTCAGTCACCATCCCACCCACACAGGGTTCCCGTGCCAGTGGATGAACACAAGCATGTTCCATGGAGTGGGAGGTGAGGCAGGGCAGAGGTAGGTGGGGGTGCTGGGGAAGAGGTAGAGATCACTATACAGTACCTGACCAACTGGTTGTAGATAAAGAGCTGGAATTTAGGGTGGAGGTTGGGAAGACAGACACTGAGGGAGGCCCAGTGGTGGGCCGTGAACACAGAGAAGAAGTAGTGGACAGGAGAGCAGTGTCTAATACATACAAGCACACAACAGACAAAATCAAATGTGTCACACACACAGAGACGTAATGTTGGTGGGGGAATTAAGAACACAAGAGACACAGAGGGAAAAGACAAGTAGAGAGAGAGGGAGAGAGAAAAGCAATATGAGCAAATGTGGTTTTGATGCACCAAAGGTGTCAGACTGTGATTTCTGTTAGAAAATGGTGAATAAAATAAGCGAGAGAGTATTTAAATTGGTGAGAATCAAGTACAGGTGGTAGGGTATGATCAATGCTGCAAACGGTTACAGGGGGACCTAATGTGATATGATCACCAGTTATCCTGATGCTTAAACAAATTATTTTACATTTTCAACTTCAGATAATGTTTTTGTGACTTTGATAGTGTGTTTGGCTTAGTTCAACACGGAAGCTGTGACACAAGGACAGAGTAAGGGGAAGAGGCAGGCAAGCAAACTAATGAATGTGATTGGTCACAAATAAACAGTAAGTATTATGTTTTTGTTAAAATTGAAAAGAACAGAGGCTAGTAAAAATTGTGTTGCCAATTGTGCTTAAAAAAAAAAAGACCTAAAAATTGCTGAAATGTTACTATGGTATAGGTTTCCTGTGATTTATTAAATTTATAAATCCTGAACCCCAGAACAATTAACCTACTTGTTGGAGCGACCCGGTCACAGGAGGCTCTAAAATCACCTGACCCAAAGCTGTTAACGAGTCTGAAACCCCAGAGGACATACAGCAATTGGTCAAAGGAAGAGGTTGATGAAATAAATGTGATGAAGTGCAGGAACTCCAATGGTATTATCTAGAAAAATAATCAAGTAAGTGAAGGTTTCAATATTAAGATTACAGAGTGCTAGATTTATTCGGGACTTAAATTTTGCTTGATGTTATTGCTTTCTTGCCTTTCATTTAAGAATGAATTAGACAAGTTTTAGTACAGATACTCGTTCAAAGGGAATATTGTTAATAGAGTGTGGATGCTAGTCTTGTCTATAGGGGGAAGAACATGGAGCATGCTTATCTTCACATCCACAGCACTTTGGAACAGTAAGGAAAGATCCCAAGCACTAAAATGATTGTTAGTTTCCATTAAGTCAGTTGCTTCTTAGTCTAAAGACATTTTTAGATTATGATAGAATTGATTTTTTAAAAAGCCAATGTAACAAGCAGCACAGTACAGATCTTTTCAGCTAATGTGCAAATCTTACTGATTTTCTCATATTAATTCAACCCTGTATATTCTAAGGCTATAGGACAAGTGTGCACTGTATAACAGTGTTGTGCAGGAAAACAGTCAAGTCCAACAAAAATACTCAATTCCAATTCTTAACATACTCCATGTTTGGTCCCTAGTTGTGATGAGAGGCTAAAAATGAAACAAAAACTCAAAAGAACAAAATAAAGTAAAATACTTGATCAGGTTATTCCAAGAGTGGAAAAAAAATAAATAAATAAAAATAATGCACATCACAAGGGGAATGTATGGCAGCAGGAGAAGCGGGACTTTTGTTATGTTGCTGTCAAACCTGTCAATAACCCAATTCATATATGAAAAAGTAATTGAAAGTCTTTACTTCTCATCCATTTGAGTGCGCATCTTCTTAAGCTTCTGCATGATGCTGCTCGTCTCACTTCCAGAGA
This sequence comes from Remorina albescens, assembly GCA_034769265.1. NCBI lineage: Eukaryota > Metazoa > Chordata > Actinopteri > Carangiformes > Echeneidae > Remorina > Remorina albescens. Next base: position 22,822,164 of record CM068489.1, on the reverse strand, counting down.
TAGAAAGTGAGGGAGAGGGGCTGCGGTTATCAACAGCATGTCTTAAGTTGGGGGAGACAGGCTCTGACAGTGGTGTCTCTGACACAGGAGTCTCCTGGAGAGTGCATGAACAGGCACACACAAACAGGCAAATCATAAGTAAAGCTCAACAGTAAGATGTGTGCTATCTTTAATTATTAATATAATATTTCTGGAGATCAAACATTAGTGAACTCCTCTTTCTAGTCTGCAGAGCTGTGTAGTACTTACAGGTGGCGCTTCACCCCCCACACACTTGAGACGCTCTTTCAGTCTGAGTGTCGAGTTTCTCATCCGCTCAATCTCCTCCTGCTGCTTCAGCAACAGCTGCCTTTCCTTCCTTGCTGCTTTGTTGGCCTCCTGAAGTCTCTTGATCTCAGCCTGGGAATGAGAGTTTAATGAGAAAGTAGGTTAGGTTGTAATTGTTAAGAGCAAAATACACCCCAAAATCTCAATTGCCACTTTCATGTCATTTTGTTTCCATCCCGATACCTGCTCCTGCTGTAGTTTCATCAGAAGGCCCCTCTGCTTCTTCCTGATTGGTGGCATTTTGTCATCCTCCCCCTTGTCTCTCAGTCTCTTTTTCTGGTGCTCAAGCCAGGCCAGCTCAGTTCTTGTCTTCTCTTTGAGAGCCTTCTGCCGGAGATGCAGCAGAGAGCTTTGGTGCTGCAGTCTTACTTCCTCATCCTTCATGTACTGACGCACCATATCCATGGTAAACTGGGAAAAGCTGTCCTGTCCGCCAGAGAAGGCCATGTTTCCATCTTGAGACTGCAGCAAAACAAAGGTGGAAAGGTTAACTTTCAGGGCAGAGTACTAGTCCAAGACACAATACAGCAAAACTGGCTACACTGCCTTCGCACCTTCAACATATTGTGTGCTCCTGAAACTGATATGTTGTGACTAGCACCATCATCCTCTGATTCCTCCTGGTTACGGGACTTTTTCTCCATGGTTCCACGGCGGTGCGCCTCAGACGGCAGCAGAGAACGGAATGATCGCTCCTCTATCTCGTCCTCTGTCATGGACTCATCAAACTTGAGAGAGTACTCTGTTGCAACTGATGTACTGTCTCCTCCTGGGGGGGTGTAACAAAAGCTCAGTAAACACTAACTTTCAACAAAAGCCACTGTCTTGGTAATGTTTGTTTTTTAATGTAACAGTAGGGCAGCGCTTGTCATCATATACCTTTCTCATCCACTGCAGAAGGGATGCTGTCACTGCAGAGGGAGTCGTTTGCTGCTGTAGGAATTTCTTCCTCTATGGAGCTGCTGCCTACTTCCTTCTCTGTCCTCCCTTCAGCTCCTCCTTTCCTCCATTTCCCCTCTTCTCCCTCTTTTTGCATTCGATCTCTATGGCCTGAGGAGCCTTGCGATGGGCTGTTGAAGCTGCTTGAGTCTGCTCCGCTGAAATGAGAATAAAAAGGCAGATTTATTGTCTCCTTTGGCTCTCTTTTACAAAACCTGAATCTAAATAATGAAATTAGACCTTCATGAGAGGCTGAACTAGTACCTGATGTTGGGTCTTTTGAAGGACAGAGAATCAGAGTAGCTGAGGCTATTCAGCGAAGACAGAGGTTCGTCTGGCCTGATCCTCCTGCTCGACACCTCACTGTGGAGGCTGAGAGAGAGCAAAGAGAAAACACTTGATACATTTAGGTCAAATGCTAACTTTAACTCTCAGTGTTTAGTACACTGAAATTAAACAGTCAATAATTTAGGAACACAAACTGTGCCTAATAACTATCGCAACACAACACAAAAACAGCATGTATTACTGTGCTCAAAAGAGGTTATTGTTACCGCACCTATCAGAGTCAGCTTTATCTTGCTGCTGTGTTGTGTCAGAAGTCTCCTGGGTTTCCCGCTGGTCCAATGTGGAGGAATCGGTGGCAACAGGGGGGACAACCAAAGCTCCTGCAATCTGCGACTGCACCAAGTCTGTCATCTGACAAATGAGATTATATAAAGATCAAATAATTGATTTGGTGAGTCTTACATTGGAGATAACGATTTGTTCTTTTGTATTTATTGTTATTTCTTTACTGTAACTGAACAATCAATTGGCTTTTCATATGCAGACTGTTTTCCAGGCAGAAGGGAAGGCAGTGATTGCTAACCTCCTTGATGTGGCGGGCAGTGTCGACTGTGTACCGTGCTGCCTCAGCCTGTTGACTCATCATCTTAGTAGTTGCCTCCTGGAGGCCGTCCAGAGTCTCCCTTTGACTCACTGCCAAACTTTCCTTCAGTTCTATGTGAGCCTGGAGAAAGCCGAATACAAATATCATATACACAGACAAATAAAAGAAACCATGGCTTAGCAATCAAAAGATGAGGTAACATGCACGGCTGAGGTGTGTGTGTGTGTATATATATATATATATATATATAAAGAGAGAGAGAGAGAGAGAGAGTCTATATATATAGAGTTACTGAGAGTAAAGTAACTGATAAACTGTGTGTGAACTGCATGGTTGTACCCGGGCCACTCTCTGCCGGTTTTCCTCCAGCTGTAGCTTTGTCTCTAGGGCTTCTCTCTCAGCCTTGATCCTCAGTTCATAGAGGTCACGCTCATGGCGCTGCTGCTTGGCCTGTAGTGTCAAAGTTCACAAAGCAGCTCAATAAGTACATAAATAGAGACTCATTATGGTGAAGCAGTAAGTCACTGAATTATATAGGGGACAAAAAAAGCTCTTAAAAGTATTCATTGTGTAAATGTCATCCATGAACAAGAATTGAATCAAGTAACGAATGCTAAAAATTCTTTAGGTATATTTACACTGATGAGGCTTATTGGCAGTAAATTGCTGCCAGTGAAAAATGCATTACATATCCAGTCTATAAGGTTAATATTTTGTTTTCACCATTACAATAAATGCAGGGATTTTAACTACCATCTGTATGTGGCATCAGTCAGAAAAAAACTGAGTTTAATTTCCTTTTCATTGACATTGACATGAAAGCACTACAAATACAAATAAAAACACAGTGGTGCATCTTGATTATCTTGTTCAAGTTATTACTATGAATATTACTAACTACTATCAGTAACATAACCCCTCTTTACCTTGAGCATTTGGGCCAATGAGGCGCTCTCCTGTTGAGCCATGGACACACCCATCAGCCTCTCCATGTCACCCAGCTGTTGCACTGACTCTTCAACAGATTCCAGGTACTGGAGCTCTGCTGCCATTCGCTGCTGCAGGACAGCTGGAGAATATTGTAGTTCACCTGAGAGAAATGGAGAGGTGGAGATGGAGTGTGCATCTGTGCAACCAGACTAAACAACTCTCTTATTTTAACAGTAGTTTTTATTCCACAGTAATAGTCTGTGCCACATAATATCTGTTATTATATTGAGTATAATTTACCTGTACCGTTGCGAGATGTGGTTCCTGTGTTCATGTTATTTGCACCCAAAGAGGCACCTTTTGCAGGTTCACTGAAAGAGTCTGCTCTTGGGGGAGAGCCCGAAGGAGAAATGTGTTTTGGCCTGGCCGATGAGGACTTCTGACCATCCAGTCCCGAACTACAAATACAAGTAAAAATCATATTAATGACATTTTGTTTATTCCTGTGGTTTCAAGATTGAGAAAAATCAGTTGGTATGCATTTAATATTCAGGTGAAGTGGTTCAGTTCACACCTTTAGGAGGTTCTCCAGATATCAGAGGTAAATTAAATACACAACAGTATTTAACATGTTAAGATGTAAGCATATTACAGGTTTGCCAGTCAGCACTAGAAAACCTGAATGTGAACGGCTAAGTTGAGCATAGTACCTTGGGTGACAAGATATCAATTTCAAGAAAGAGTTTTAAAATGGGTTTTTAAAATCAAGCACAGCCTGATGATATGTTTGAAGCCCTATACTGCAGCAGCTTTGAACAGTGGGGCAGGTCAAGTAAATGATAAAGAAAAATGAGCCCCATGGTCCTGCAAACCATTGGAGTGCAGGAGGCAGTGTAACCCTGCTGTGAGAGGCCCAGGCTATGAATGCCTGTATTGTGCTACTCAGAGATGATGAGAGGTCAAGACGATGTCTAACGAGATCACGATAGACTTTTACTTCTCCACTAGGGGTCATAGACACTGGTACCTTTCATTTCTAATTACAACAATTGTATTCAATTTATAATGACAATGATAACAAAAGTAATAATTTTACCATGATCTTAAACAGATATGAATGCAATTAACCAGACCTTTAGTTACACACGTGCTGTCCCTAAGACACCTTTTTAAGTCACTACCAAATCAAAACTAGAATATTTTGTGTGATATATGTTTAGGAAACAATCCTGCCTGAATCTCTTTGAAAAACAGATGCCACAGAATGGGAGGAATCTGCCACCTGAGCTTCATAGCACCATTACAGGGCTCAAATGTTACTGCTCAGCACAGAGATTAAAAAAACAACAAAAAAAAAAAAAACACTCCTTTGCTATGGCAGCAGGCCCAAACTGTGGTGAAGCTGGCTGACCTGACCAACCACCCCGCTGGCCCCCAACACAAAATAACCACTGTTTTCTGTCTTGGGTCGAGTTGCAGCTTCCTCCTGTTGCTGGGCACTCAATGCTGCTTAAATCCTCAGGCCCTCAAAATAACAGCAAGCCACAAATCTGTTTAGACTGGCAGACTCAACTTGGGCTCTTAGTATAGTTTAGTAATTGGTCGTGCCCGGATAAATTAACCTTTTGGCAATTACGGTAAATATCAAGCGGAAGTTTTTGAGAGGTTGGACCGACAACGACCAAAGGCTGAAAAGATCCCATTCATCCCTGAATGCACATAGATTTTAAATTTCCGTTTTAGTTTAGCTTGGAAAGAGGTTGGTTGGGGTGTGTTTGAATATTAAACTGAAACTTTGGTTTTCCTGATACGATATAATATTGAAATCCTCAACAAATGTGATCTGTTCAAGAGCACAAGGAAATAAAGAAATACAATCACACTATGAAATGATACGACTCTAAAAGCCTGCTTTGTTCAGAGCAACATCAAAATATGTGAAAGTAAGCCAATAGCACCATCTATCTATTCCTGCAAACAAGTCTGACCAAAGGCTACTGAAAGAAGTACCAGGGACAGATGGATGGACGGGTAATCCAAATTACCACTCAGTATCCATGCATACTTCTGACATCACTGAACATTTGATTCGGTTCGATAGATGGTCTTTATTGAAAAAGTTTGTTCTTTAATTTTCACATCATTCAACTAAACCAAAAATAACAACCCTAATCTTTGATTTAGACTCCTGTGAATGATTACCTTTGTTGAGAATGCCCTGAAGAGTCTCCTACATTGTCAGTGGAGTGGACACTCTTTGCCTGGCTGTGGATAGAGCTTTTGTCTGAGCTTCTCTTTCTGGAGTTGGAGGATAATGCCTCTGAAGGGGGTGAACAGGAGCTCCTCTGTTCCTCCACCAGAGTGGCATCACTCTGGTCAGATGCTGCACCTGCAGAGGGATGGAGTTACATCCTTACATCATGTAGCAGAGAAATTTCTAACAGCAAAAACAACGTATAGAGACAATTTCATTTACTTTAGAATTAAAATTAAAATTACAGGTCGGTCGACTATTGACCATTTGGATAATAAATGCTATCGCATTTTATCCTACTAGACATTTGTGTTAAATAGTTTTGTGTATGTATTCTGAGCTATGGTGAATAACATGTTTTGTTAGACCACAGTGACCCGACCTCTGACCTCCTGATTCTAATTTGTTCCAAACCTGGAGGACAGCCATGCAGAGATATTGTGTTCCAAAGGCCAAAACTGCGCCAGAGTGACCTTGATCTTTGAGCACCAAAATCAAATACCTTCATCTTTAAATCCAGATGGACAAACAACATGAAAACATACAGTGATGCCACTGGCACAGGTTGTCTCCTGGGCTGAAGCATTGAAATAATGAAAAATCATTTATAAACATACAAAAATATCTCACCTCTTTTTTTGCTAGAATGCTTAGAGAGGGGGGAGGACCCAGACGGTGAGCCAGAGGAAAGATGTGGTGAGTGAATAGATGAGTGAAAGGATGACTGTTGCGAATTAATGCCTCCTGTACTTTTCTCATAAGGAGACCTCCTCATCAGCTCCTCAAAGTGAGTGTTCACACTGACATAGGAGAGAGAGAGAGAGAAAGAAAAAGGGGTTATGGTCAAATTACTTTAATAGGGCATTTGTTCAAAGAATTCAAGGAAAAATCCGTAAAGGAATATTGCTGTCAGAAAAGACAGCATGGCTTTCAATCTGTGTGACATGACTGCCACCTAGTGGTCATTGTAAAAACATATGGTCATTTTTTTTCTCCTGTACCTGGGTGAATTGGAGCCTCTCCTTGATTGGCCGGTGGCTCTGCTGCTTTGTGATGAGACAAAGTCATCTTCATAGACCACTGCCTCTCCCGTGCCATTTCCAGAGTGCGGAGAATGGGCAGCGGGAGAGTTCCTCTCATTCACTATGGAAGAAAACACAGTAAATATTTATGACACTGTCTAGACTGAAATTCAACATATTGTACCAATTGTTACGACAGCTCCAATTTCAATACACTAAACATTCTGTCCGGCTCTTTGTGTTACATTTTCCTGAGACACAAATTGGCTGCATTCTCGCTATTTCTTCCTATCTTTTTATCTCTTTGCTCATCAAAGGAGGAACAAAGGTTGTTCAGAAATCCTCTGACACTGGGGATTTTGTCAGTAAAGGCACGTTTTGCCTCCCTACAGACATCTATTACAGAAAACGTAATGTGATTTTTCACTGTGAATGGAAAGGTGCTCATCTGTTAGCTAACCTTGAACATGGCCATGGAGGTTCTTGGTGAAAATATTGATGATGCTTAAAGGGCTTCCTTTGTTCAGCTCTTCCCAGGCTGCTTTACTGCTGCCATGCTGAGCAAACGGGGAGCTGAGGGCTGGGCACCTTGCTGCTTCCTTCTGGAACTCAGATAGCCGCTGGTAATCCCTTCTTTGACTGGCATAGTAGCCCACTCCCTCTGAGTAATTTGCTGTTCTCGGGACATGATTGCAGGAGGGATGAGGAGGACTTGGCTCATCCTCTGAAAGACTCCCTTCACTCAGTAAAGGACCTTCACTGATGGAACCAGCACTCGAATCGTGAAGAGCTGTCTGATTCTCTTCCCTGTCAAAGCCTCTCCTTTGTGCCATCGTATCCATTATTTCTTCTTTCTCCAAGCCACTGAAGAACTTCTTCCTGTCTTGTATGTAACTGTTGGGAACGGAACCTGTTAGATCACTAGAGATTGTGTGTGGATTGGTGAAGTTGATGTGTGTACCGTTCCTTCCTTCTTTCTGTCCCCTGAGGGTGTGCAGATTGCCTGCTCCTGGTAGAACTTTGCAATCATATGAGCTATGGCCTGTGCTAGTTAAAATCCTCTGGGGCCTTAGAGCAATATCATCATTTTCCATGGCAGCCGCTTCTGCCCAGCATCCATCGTCATGATCAGCAAGAAAATTCCGAGGTGCTGAAACAGTATCCACGTCGATTGAAGTTGCTGTACCGTAGTTGATTCCCTCCCCAGCAAGCTTCCGTGCCTCACTCTCTATCCGGTTGGAGAGGGATGCAGCTGTGGCCTTGAGGGCCTCAATGCGAGACATCTTGGAATGTGACCTGTTGGAGGGTGTTGTAGCCGGTCGCTGTGTACTCTTCATGTTTTCTGCTGCCACTGCTGTCTCCAGCCTGAGAAGCCGCGAGAGAAGGTGATCACCAAAAGGAGCTAGCATACTGCTGCTGGGGCCAGTGGTAGGTCGAACAGCAGGGGTCAGACGGTCAGGCTGAAGCAAAGAGGCAACTCCAACATCCAGATCATCCCTGCAATGGTGAGAACAATAAAAAAAAAACAGAGGGATTAATGGAAAAGGGAAAAAAAGCTATAAACAGCTTGTTTTTAAAAAAAAAATATCAATGAACAAATTAAGATAGGTGTTTTCACTATGTTTCTGAGTGTATTGTAAAAAACTATTTGTCTGCCACATTTATGTACTGTCTGAAAATATTTATAAACATGTTAATGGTGCAGAAACTCCATCACATTTATTTCCATAAAGTTATTTAATGTGTTCTTTCAAACAAACAAAGTTAAAGCAGTTGTTATCAAAGTCCCCCTACAGCATTTTAATCTTGTACTGAAATGAAGAGGAGGTGAAAAAAACAACTTCTATGCTACTTTAGAAAAAACAAACATCTGAGGACAAATGGCTTCTCTTTTTGCTACAGTCAAGTGATTACACACAAACATAATTTCCTAGAGATAGAAGACTGTGTGAGTTGTTTGGGGGTTTCTTGATTGAGACTTAGTGAGCAAAGTGGGTAGTTTTGTGAGTGTGTATGTGAGTACCTGGATAATGGAGGAGGTAGGTGATCATTTAAAGACCTATCACTGCTCGAAGGGCTCTGTGGTGCATCTAGTCTCTTGTTCTCCTTGTCTGACTCTCCAGAGGGCTGGTACATCGGTCTCTGTGGAATGACAAATTAACATGCATTGAAAATCTTTTTTTTTTTTTTTTTTACTTATACATGTCATAAGTTCATTACATAATTTCACGTAGTTAATAATTTTAACCATGTATGTACTATACCATTTGAAGAACAGCAGAAGGGTGCGTTTGTGTGGCCTCCTCGCCCAGCTGGGTCTCCTCCAGCAGCAGCTTGTTGTAGGTCTCCTGCAGTCGCTTTTGCACAGGAGCCACAGGTACCTCACTAGGAGGGGCCGATGGTTTAGCTGCTTCCCTTTGCTTCTTGTAGAGCTCCTGCAGCCTTTGGTTTCTCCTTTCCATCTCTTCTCTCTGTGCCCTCTTCTCCTCTGCCTGACGCCTTTTCCTCTCCTCTTGCTGCTGTGCAATGTACTGGCGAACAGTATCAGCATCATAATGTCGCTTTTTGCTCCCTGCCTCAGCCATGTTGGCAGCATCTGATCGATGTGTCGTGGGGCTGGCGCTATGGCATCCTCTTGAAGAGGCACCTGTGGTCACAGGAGCTCCCCAAGCAGATACTGGAGCTCTTGTTCGTGACCCTGATCCCCCTCTCCTTCTCCGACTGCTGACCCCATCCCGGGACCTTTGCCGGGCCCTCTCCTCCTTCTCAGCTGCTTTACACTCCAGCTGAAGGTCATCAAGTATCCCCTGAATGTCTGCTGACAACAGGTCTGCACCCACCCCCCTTGATACCTTGTCCTGAGCTGCAGACAGGGGGGTAGACGTGGTTGAGGAGTGGCTTTTAGAGGCAGAATTAGGCCTTTCTGTGATGTTGGGGCGAGACCGTCGGTTTGATCCTGACTGTGTCTCTGAACTGGAGCGGTGACCGGAAGCTGGTGGATATTTGCAGAAAGTCAAAATGTTATAGGTGTTACAAGTGTTAATCAACGTGACAATGGAAAAACACACACACACACACACAGACACATATAACCAAGTATACTACTAACAGCTTCAATAACAACAAAGTCCAATAGCGGACACAAGCACAAAGAAAAATCTGCATAATTATTTACATGATTTAATCAGGAGCATCTATATAAAGTGTCATAAACCAGTTCACCACAGCTGAAAAAAAACCAAACAAACAAACAAACCTGGATGTCAGAACACCAAAACTTAAGCACTAGGCCGAGACAGAGTTTTACAGGTCAAGTTATCATGGCAACTGTAATCTGGGCCAAACTGAAAATTCCCATCTAGATTTTACGGTATGTAATCCAGACAGTGTTTTTTAAGAACATGGCTGCAGTGAGGCTCTTTGCAGCGCTCTGCCCCACTCTGCTATTCTCCAGAGTAACTACAGCACGGACTGGGACCAACCGCTGGAAATCAGGCCACGTCTAATTGTGCATCGAACCAAAACAGCTAGTCAATCTCTATTCATTCTGGTCAATGGTACCCAGTACTAGGAAACACTGATGTTGAAATTGATAGTGTGTACGGGAGAGTGAGACAGAATTAATGAATGTGTGAGTAGCCATGGAGTGTTAAATTATTGATATTCTGTGACTGGCACTGTTGTTAGTCAAACTGCTAGTCTGAAACATACAAAAACCTACTAAAAAGATCATTTATTTCATATCATCTTCCATTTGCATGGACAGGTTCCAAAATGTGCCAAAATGTATCATGATTAGTAACAACATAATAAAAACGATTTTTTGGAATGAGGACACGCAGTGTCTGAAAAGGGGGGAGGGGAAGATAGACAGTCCAGAATAAAATCTAATTTACACCTCCATGATCAAATCTTGTCCACCACCACTGGGCGTAAATAAGGAAGAAAGAACATTTTTGATAATAAACTGGAATATTTAAAGATGGCTTAACAGAGAGATCATTACATTTATTGTGCGTGTTCTCTTTACTTTCCTTCTACTGCAAGATGACTACTGGACAAATGGGGAAATAAGTGGGTTAATAGGTAAGTGTAGTTAGCAGGTGGTGGACTGCAGTGGGCTAACACTGCCTTCAAGACTGAGATGTAGTGACATGCATATAAGGGTAAGAGCTTAGGTTATCAGGTCCCACCTGTTCTGCTCAGTCCAGGAGCAGGATGGGGCCCAACCTCCTCCCTGTGCAGCTTGGGAACTGGACCCAGTACCATCTTTACCAGCTTCTGTCCATCCCGCCAAGCTGCAGGGTTTATCACTGCAGACAGACATTTAACACCTTTGATGTTGTTGGTCAAGGGCAACAAAATTCAATATACTGCATTTAATGAAACAGCAAATTTGAACATAATAACAAAAAAAAAAATAGAAAAGTATTAGACAAGAAGCACAGCTCAGTCGCTTAACAAAACCTAGCAACATTTAATGACGATGACTCTCTTTTCTTTATTTACTTCCCTGAAGAAACAATATGGCAGACACATTTGCTTTTATTTCTCACAGCTTTCCGGGAAATCATTGGTTTTTAATTTTATGCCTGTATAGCCAAGTACAATGAGTGTCAGTACAACTGCACTCATGGTGCTGAGAGCATTGGAAAATGCCATTTCAGAAACAGTTTGTCTATGAATACTCTCCAGAGCACTTTTCAGTCTAAGTGTAAAGAGCAGTTCCCGGTAATGAAGCTGTACATCGACTAACCAAGCAGCTGTTTGTACTGGGTGGATGAGCCAACTGAACCTGGGCATAGATCTCAGAAAGCTATTTATAGTACTTTGCAGCATGAAACAGAGACCAGCCAAACTTGAGAGGCAATACAAAAGTTGGAAGGAACACAAGAAGATGCCTGGGAAACTTTAAAAGATAGTTAGACTTTCATAGTTTCCAGAACAAAAACTATAGCTTAATTTTTTTGTTATGTATTTTTCAACACATTTTGTAAAGAAACTGACCCATTAACTAGGCTGACCACAACACTACAACAATAACAGAGCATACCAAGTAAATGCCTTTCTCCATCTCTGTCAACACAGTCAGTCATAAAGATAAATAATAATCTTGTTTACAGGTGTGCTTTTGGAAGAACATTTGTGAATGAGGAGAGGATTGTTTCTCCAGCTGTCAGAGATACACTACACCCAAGTTACACAGTGTGTGGATACATATCTTCTGTGTAACTGCATGTCATACATACTGGACATTTCTTGAGAGATTAGAGTCTTACACAGCCCTCAAAAGCTATTTGCTGTAGTTCATGTACTGAAACACGCACAGTCCTGTGTGGGACGAGAAGCACACGGGAAAAAAACAGGAACTACTGAAGATCACAAACTGATCCTTGCTTTTTCTTTAATTCATTTATGACAATCTATTATGTTTATATGACACATATTTGTATCATCTGATTTTTATATTGCATGTAAACAAAGTTTGCACAGAATGAAACTGTCTCACAATGTGTTTATATTCACAAAAAGATGACCACGGAAATCAACCAAATCTCTACTGACCTGAAATCAACAGGAGAATGTGTGCATGGTAAAATCACTACAAAATCTAAAATCTATAATCTGCCTGTAAATAAATGTGTAATAAACACAGTTAACGCTATAAAACGGTTACAAATATTATTGCAGCAAAGCCAGTTGTTAAAAACATCATGATCACAGAGATGGTTAAATACTTGAGATTTTTGCTTTTGGAGCTTTTTCACTGACCCGTGACAAAAAAACCAGCAAGACTCCTCCACATGCTTAGCCTTCCTACTGTCACTAATTAAAAATAGATCAGAGGGTGAGTTGGCACTCACACATAAAAGATTATTATACCTGGTTTTGCATTTAGGTCAGAGGCAGGGGCAGCTTTGTGGACCTTCCTGACTGGTTTGGGAGGCCTCCTCTCTTTGGACCTGTCAGATTTCTGATCCCTCTGCTGCTGATGCCTGCATCTGGTGGTGTCTGTACAAAAATGACACATGCAGAAAATACATCACTGATGCAAAGTTCATCTTCAGATGGTTAAAAAAAAGGAAATAAGACTTGGGGTTAAAGGGTGATCTAAAAACAATAGATAAAATGATGATAATAGTAAGAAGGAACTGCTTGTGTTCTGCTCTTACCAGCAAACTGGCGTGACAGGTCTCTGTATATTTCCCTGCTGAGGTTATGAAATTCTTCCTCCTTCCAAACTTTCCCATCAGGTGTCCGGATTTTTGTCTCAGTACTGTTGAAACCTGAAAGGAAAGCAATCAAAGATTCAAGCTGCAGCAACCTGCTTTCTACTTAATGGCTTAAAACAGCATTCCCAAAAGACTAAGCTGTCATTTTACACAGAATAATTTTAAACGTGAGAAAATTAAAAGTACAGCAAGTCTAAATACCTTTGTATATCGGTGCAGGTGGTGCAGCTGCTACTTTCCGTATTTTGGCTGTGGGGATGTTGCTGGTACCAGAATTGTTATTCCCCACAGCTGTTATAATAGGCTGCTCCAGAAAACCCATCAGCTTCTCTCTTTCTGCAGCCTCTTCCAGATGTTGTCTCTGCCGCCGAATACGCTCCTTGAGCTTCTCCAGTTTATCATCAGGCTGATGACGCCTCAGGTTCTCCAAGCGCTGGGAAGCTGAGCCAGGGCTTGTGGAGGGAGTGCTCTCCCCTCTGTGTATTGAACCTGGGGCTGGACCTGGGCTTGAATCTTGGCCATCCAAACCAAGCTGTGTTTTGGAAGGACTTTCCTCCTCAGCTCCCTCCCTTACAGTAACTCTTAGACCTGTGAGATGTGATTGGTTTCCAATAGTCTTCATGGTGTCCAGGGCAGGCTGGTCATTGAGGTAGCGGACCTCTGTGCTCTCCAGAACAGAGGAGTGTGTGCTGTCCAGGTCTCTGTCTGACTGCTTGTCCCTGGTGTCCCTCTGGTAGACCAGCTGGCTGAGCAGAGCATCTGAGGGAAGTGAAGAGGATGGGTACGACGACCCTGGCACTGACTGCAGGCTATAAGCATCCAGCTGAGGGGGGAGATGTGGTGGAGGGGTGGCCTCTCTGGATAGAAACCAGATTACATGGGATCAGGAGGAGGATCAAGATTTATTCTTAATTTACTGTGTGGAGAAGAACACATCTATGGGTGGTCAAAGGAGAAAGGAAGGAGGAAGCACTATAATCACGCAAGATGTGGAAAACAAACATTTCTGACATGTGCTTTCAAATACTTGTCAGGTGTAGAATATCAAATACGGAAATTATTAAAGATTAAATATTTTCCCTTTACATAATGTACTGTAAACATTTAACTAGAGTAATATTTGCAGTAGTAGTACTGTATTTCTTGTCTGACTACAAACACTGGAGCCTTGAGCTACTGAAGTAACTGTAAGCTATTTAGCAACAAACTGCTCAGGAGAGATGTCAAGAACATATGGCTCTGAGCAGAAGTCAGGACTGACCGCTATTTAGGTGAAAGAGTTCTTTGTGTGTATCATGTTTAAACAATGAGCTGAGAGAATACCGTGAAAATGTTAAGGACCAGGTAGACAATAAACACTGACTTATTCAGTTGTCACGCAAGACAACGCACGCACGCACGCACGCACACGCACACACACACACACACACACACACACACACTAAAGAGCAAGAACAATGGGATCTTCTATTCTTATTTGCAATTAAAATGGTAATACATGTAAGATCATTTTATTTAGTGAGTTTAATAAAAACTTAGTTTTTTGAGGAAGAAAAAAAAAAAACATCACCAATGTGACACGGTCAGTCCTCTAAAGCCTCAACAACAGACATCGAGTCCCAAGGAAGAGAGTTACTATGCAAATTTTATAAATGCCCTTTGTGTGGTATTATTACCTGTATGAAGCCAGTGGTTCCCTGAACTCCACACTGTTGTTCCTGCGGACATTACTGTCGTGGGTAGTATTTCTCAGTGGGCTGCGTGAGCTGCTCTTTTCTGGACTTTGCTGACTCCGCCCCCTACGCTTTGAAGATCCTCCATTATCATCAGCTTGTTGTCGGTCTGATGACAGAGGATGATGTTAAAGAGTTATTTTACAGTTATATAGAAGCATTAAATAAATCATAATGCCATTTATTAAAATGCACATTTTGAATTAGCTCACCTCTGCATCGAACTACCCTGGTCGATTTCTCCTTGGGAGGTTCCATGACTGAGTCCAAGATAACACTTGTCCCTGGAACTGCCTCTAAACGGTTTTCTATATGCCGCAACTACAAACAGAAAATACACATCAGACTCCTTTGGTAATTGTGGGCATTAAAAGAGTCATATTCATTATGTTTTGATGTTGCAAACTATCTTCTGTTCAATGAAAAATCTTTCTGGGTGGCAAACAAAACAGTCACTCAGTAGAATACTGCTCAGGGTATACTTACAGCAGCTTTGGAATGAGCCAAACTTTTCCATGCAGATGTCAGCTCTGACAAACGAGAAAAGAAAAACAATAACAAGCAATTAAAACAAGCAAAAGAGAACATCTCACTACACAACCAAATTACACATGAACATTATACATTTCAAATAAAGTAAGAGCAAAATACCAATTGAAAATAAGCACTATTTAAATTGATGTATTTATTTTTTTTACCTGTGCCTATACTGTGATCTGTAAGCTGCTGAGCAGAGCTTTTAAGAGGCACGTCAGTCCTCCTGCTGCTCCTCATCTCTCTCATTCACCTGTACTCAGGGGGATGGCCAAATGAGACAAATCAACACAGAAAAAAGATATTTAAAGATGGCACAAATAAAATCAACTCAAAAAGTAATTTAAAATAAAGGCAAGTGACAAAGGTTAACACATCTGAGTTTAAGAGATAAAACCAAGCATGCTAAGTGAGAGTAAAATCAAGGAAAAACAGAAACAAAAGCAAAAAGTAGTAGTAACCACTATGTTACACAACCCTGCTAACCACTAGCATAGCACATGTCAGTTTTATTACTGTCTCCTGACAGCAGAGTAATGTCACAATGCCATTTAAAACAGGTTCTACAGATGTAGATTTTCATGACTGAAGTAGAACTCATGGCTGTCAGTCTAGTGATATTTACTTAGAAACGGCTAGAATGTTGGAGTACATGAGTTTGGGTCAACACAAGCAAAATCAATATAAAATCAACTGAAAAATGATTTTTAACACCTTTGTTCTCATTATGTAAAGCTCTTACTGAGACCACATGGTCTAAATCTATTGAAAAATTTTTCACTTTAGTCATTTTAAAAACATGGATCTATGGAACAATAACCTTTTCGATACTCCATGAGTCAGAAGCAGACCTTTATATGGTTTGCACATATTACTCATAGCAATCACATGGCACAGCCCTGAGGTGACCACGTCAGTAAGAGCAAACAGGAAGAATTCAACAGAATCTCTCAGTAACAAACCTCTCTATTAACTTATGGACATATACTGAAAAAATAAATAAATAAATAACAATAGCCCGTGTCTCTCCTTATATCTGAATCCAAAAGTATGGTCGAAAAACAAGAAAAAGCTTATATGTGGTGCATATATTTTTTAAGTATATTAATATGAGGAACTAAAGCTGTCGTGTTGTCATCAAGACAATCGAAACCAGCTGATGTTGAGCCTGGCCCTGAGACAGACAACACACTGTGGCCAAAGCCAACTCGTTTGTAGGACAAATTTGGCCCACAACTACTCTTTCTACAAACAGCAGGTTTTTTCCAAGAGTGTGGTGCTGCACATCAGCCCTGAACTACTACAGTAAATCCACCTAGTTCCACGATTCAGTCTTTATACAGTCGGTTCACAAAAGTGCATTGAGAAAATAAAGCCACCGGGGGGAGGGGGAGGGAGTCAGCCCCGAATCGGGATAAGAAATTGATTATATCGGGAGAGCTTTAAGTGACAAAAAACAATTCCCCGAGTGGAGTGCGGGAGATTTGCATTACAGCAGATACAGCCGATATCAAATCCAAGATGGCGCATGACGTCTTCTTTGTCGGCCGGCTGCAGCTCCGCTCAGCTGCAGGGCTCGGTGCTGCCACTTACATGTGGACTTCACATTACAAAAACACCCATGTAGAAACAAGGGCTGCTGCATTAATGCTTTCGACCACTGAGGTCACCACTGTGCAAATCTCTGCTCAGCAACACCGCAAATTTGCGCGATGAAGAAATAATGGGCCATCTTCGACTTTACATGGATTATATTCATTTGAACCGCAATCAAGTTCACTTCCTCGTAACTAGTCCTGTTTTTGTAACTTTATAGCCACCCGGCATTTCCGGATTGCCCCCCATATAGTTCACAGAGGAGTTAAACTGTCGTTTAGTGACTTTATATTTCTTACATTATTTTTCAAGGCAAAACCGGGAACCTGAAATAGGTGGATCCACACTTGTACATTTAGATCTTTTCTATCGTCGGCGCTGTTAATAACTGTATTTATGACAATATAAAATAGAATACTAAATAGTCCTTATCGGACTTAAACTGTCAAAACGAGATGATTGACCTTAAATGTTTTTACTAAAACACCCTGTCCAGGAATTACTCGCAATACAACCCATCGTTAATCTTTGCTACTTTAGAGCCTAAACTATATCACTGGTTTGTAAAAGACTTAATACTATACGAACAACTTTAGCTTCTTTAGAATTATATTACGTTTTCTGGTAAGATCACTATAGGCTCCGAGTTCACGTCCCTAAATTGGTGTAAGATTTGATTTTTAAGACGATTTATGTCGAAATGTCTTTGGTCCAGGGAGTAGTCGGAGCCGCCAACTCGAGAGTTTATGTTAAGTTGGTTAAACACCGTTTGCGCGAGTCACAACACATACCGTTAAGGAAACGATCCGAGGAGTCTATATGCCCACATTCATGCCGGCGTCCTCATGATGAGACAATCCAAACTTCTCCGGACTTCTTCGGTTTCGCACAGCAGGTCTGTTTGCTAACGTTAGCGTTAGCCGGCTAACGTTAGCAAACCAATGCTAGCTCGCAGTTGTACCAACTAAGCTAGCAACTTTTTCTAGCGACATGCACCCATTTTTTTTTCTTCTCGGCGATAGTCCAGGCGATCAGATATCCGGCTCAGCTGTGAGATTCCCAGAAAGAAATGTCGCTACCCGCCACGGAGGTCGCCTTTCCCGGGTTACTATGTTGATGTTTCTCAGCGGCGAAACTGGAGTATCCAAGACGGGTAGGCAACCGAGATACCGAAATATCGCGAGAGTTGGTCACGCCAAACGCTGGGATAACCCCGCCCCCGCAGTAGCAAATTATTAACATTATTGATTAACATTTATCACAACTTTAATGTTCATTATTGACATTATAGCAGTTTTTCAGTGACGTTTGAGTAGAACATATAAAGCTCAATTGAATTATAATATTCTAACGTAAGGAAGTTGTAAAGTAAACAGCAATTGTTCTCTCCAAAGATTCACCAGGGACCGGAAAACAGTCAGTATAGCTGAAAGTAATGCACAAACTACTACGAACTAATACGAATAAATCAAATAATTGCATAAATGAAAAGATGAAGGTGCTGCTCAGACTAACATTCAGTATAGCTGTTTTCGTAGTAAGAAGTGGGTTTAACATGATTTTCTTTTTGAACTGTTCAATGTTATATTAACTATAGTTCAGAGCAGACAAAGCCGAAGTTGTTTTGTCAATCCAGTTTATGTGGAATTACTGACACCCAGCGGTCCCACTGCGCATCGCCCGATGAGACGCACATACTGGCTGATGGACACACATATTGAATCTGTGCTGCAACGCATCCCCCTGAGAGCCCTACATCACATAAACCCACCAACACCCAGTCCAGCTCATCACAGCCATCTGTCATCACCAGACAGACCCCCCCCCCCCCTACAATTGACTGGTTTTTATTATGGGTGGAGTTAAGACTTTCTCTTGTGGGTCCCTATGGTAACAAATGGATCCACGTTGTAAAGACGGTGGAAATAGTTTGATGTGAGTTCTTTGCTAAAGGTGAGTCATAAATGTATAAAATGCAGAGCAACCTTCTGACCACAAAGGCAGAGGTTCGACATGTTTGACCGTGCAGCCCGCAACAAGTAGGTTACCTGTATAAAACACACCAAGCTCCGGCTTCATATTCATTCATGTGGAGCTGAGCCAATAGTTGCACAAGAAGCAATAATAACATAAATACATCACCACAAACTTTTGTTGTATTTTGTGTTTGGGGGTGTAATAAAAGGTGGTATACCTAGGATCTGCTCCAATTTCCCCGACCTCCCCTCGGTAATAACCTGGCTCAGTCACCCCCCCCCCCTCTCTCTCTCTCTCTCTCCCTCGCCTTCTCTCAGAACTGGCTGGTGATAGTACGGCGGACGTGGTCGTGCCACATTTTCATTTTCTGTGGAAAGGTAAGCGAAATGGAAAGGAGCTCTGCTTTCTTAGGTAAGTAATCCTACGCAATGCCTACAGACTATATTTTAAACAGGTGTTAGTTTAAAAAACACACACTCAGGTGGTTTCCCTGTCCTCAGTGTGTTGAGCTGATCTTCAGTCCGAAAGCTAAAGCATTTAGGCAGTTGTTATATTTGACACCCAGAGGAGCAGGGTGCAGAAAGCCAGAATGAGAAGTCTGTCCTCAGCCTTCATTGAAGATGCTGATCAATGACATAAACAAGTGCGGGGTTGTTAAGCCTGCATGTGACTTGAAGAATAACAGCCTGCGTATTTGATGCATGAATTCTCAATGAAGTTAAAACGAGACTTCCTTCCGTCTAAAAGGACAGACATACATTGTTGTTGTTTTGTTTTTTGTTTTTTTACCTATATGTTTGGTCTTGAGAAATGGTTGTTATCTGAGCTTGTTTCACGCCCAGTAAACCTCCAAAACATGGCCAAATTAGCAATGTACTAAATCTGTGACAGAGCGCTGTCTTTTTGCTCTAGCTGCTATCAGTGCATCAGGATATGTAGACCAGCAGAGTGAGTCATTACAGTCCTAGTAGTACAAGAATCAAATCTTCATACTCAGAGTGTTGGATTGTGACTGACAGAGCAAGGGTCAGCGTAAGGGCCACACAGAGCAAGACCTTGTTTAGTTTCTCTAGTTACCAAGCCAACCCAGACTAGATAATGACAAAATTTCAAATGTTGGACAAAAAATTTCCTCTGTTCAGTCTCAGGTGTTGGGTGAATGCAGCAATCATTATCTTAAACAGGGAGGCATTAATTAAGAAGAAGCTCCAGATTTATTTGTATAGCGCCAAATCATAACAAAGTTACATCGAGGCACTGTACATACAGAGCAGGTCTAGACCAAACTCTTTATATAATTCTTTAAAGAGACCCAACAGATCCCCCCATGAGCAAGCACTTGGCGACAGTGGCAAGGAAAAACTTCCTTTAAGAGGCACAAACCTGGGGGGCGGCCATCTGCCTCAACTGACTGGATAGAGAAAAAGAGAGAGAGAGACACGGAGAGGGGCGGGGGGGAGCATAGTTGGGTAGAGAAGCGAGAGAATGAGAGCAGAATGGAACTGTATGTAGTGTGCTCAGCTTTGTGCTAAGACCAATCGAATGATCTTTTTTTGTATGAGGGTAAATGGACAATTACTTGGATCAAACCTGCTTCCCTGGAGTGTCTGGTTAATTATTTCATCACATTAAGACTTGTCCACCATCCATTGAGTTTGAATGTATTTTCCAGCTATTGTCTTCTGTTAATTTTCTCTTGTCAAGTGCACTGATTGTCCTGATTGAATAACACCGCTCTCCTTGGAAGGGATGTAAATTGCTTTTCCTCGTGTACAAATTAGTGCCTCTGGTCAGCACAAAGCTGAACCTGACTGTACCTCACGAATGGCTTTTTATGGAAACCAGGCTGCATGTTTGTCAGACCAACTCCCACAGTTACAGTCAGGTCAAATTAATCATAACTTATTGTTTATGAAGTTAATTAAACTTAAAATCTGAGGGGCCCTGCGGTATAAAATACCTCAATACTGACCGATAAAACATCAATTTACCAAGGACAAAGCCAGATTTGTAAGTTATGAAAGAATGAAATAAAGAAATGGTTGAAATATGACACATACTAACCCTAACCCTAACCCTAACCCATACGTGTCCTGTCATTCTAGTGATCAGTAAATGTAGTATATGTGGTATTTCTTACGCTGTAACATAAGCTATTAGGCCTTTCTTCAGCTCACGACTCAACACACATACTCTCGTTTGTAGGAAAAAACTGCTCCTTATTTGTCGAATTGTGTTCTGCAAAATCTAAAATATGATCATTTCTAGTAGTAAATGAGTCCACAAAATATGGCCACAAAAGTGTGCTTGGTCATTTCACAGGACCTGGAAGACTGCGTTTACCTGTCCCTCTGAAAAACACGATTTGACCAAACGTCTTCCCTGCCCTCTCTGTTCACCAAACATCATTCATTGTGGACATTTTATAAGAAATTTCACATGAGGCATATGTTTACAGTGCGTTTTCACCTTCTTGCTCCCTTGAAGTACTGGAGAATTTGAAGAATAGTCCAGTATTGCTACACAGGGTCCAGGACCTTAACAACCAAAGTCTCTCAATGAACTATGCTGTTTTTGATGGCAGTGGTTTTGCACTGCTTTGTACAGGGTATGAGTTGTTTCCACCTGTGTTTTATTACTTTAAACATCTACTTCCTCAAAGAAAATCAGCCACCAGATTATACTGTCCAACACTGCAATTGCATAACCATGGAGCTGAAGAAATTACTTTCAGCCTCCTCCCAAGAGGTTACTTCTCTTTCCAATGATTGTGCCACAGGAGTGTGGTGGTCCTATTAGTAGTGTTGATCATTACTGATCTGATGTGTTACTGGTTATATAACAGCCTTTTCTGGAAGGTCATAATAGCAGTAGGGTTGCCTTTGAGAAGCATCATCTGAAGCCACCATGTCATACCTGGATGCAGTTAGACACAAATATGTCAAACTGTCTCATTAAATCATGAAGAAAATGAGTCAAGAATGTTTTTCTGCCAAAGTGATTATGACTCTTATGAACTGACAGATCTATCAACCTCATAAATAAATTGATTTCAAAATTATATTAACCTGAAAATCTGTACTAATTCCAATTGAGCACTTGGTCATGCCCATACAGAGCAAACCAAGTTAAAATCAAAGCCAAATTAATCTACAACTACAGAGTGCTGTTTGTTGACTGTCAAATGTCTGTTACTCTAGTTTTCAACAACCTGACCTGTCATACTGAGGTGTTTATGGCCCATTTGTAATATAAGCATAAGATTAAACTTTAATAAGCCCTGCCTGGGGATTTGTGTTGTAACTATTGCGGTATACAGTATCATAGTAGTGAGATACTGCAAAATAAAAATAAAAGTAAAGTGAATGAATGCATGGAATGATAGCAAAATACCGGCAGCACTGGGAGCAATAATTATTAAGTAAGGATCCATAAATGACAAGTATGGACATATGCGTGTGAGGTGTTTAAATGATACACAAACTGACAGCAAACAAATAAAACAACATGCATTTAAAAAGAAGAAAAGGAAAAAAAATAAATTCTTAATACATATAGTAGAGTACATACTATATATGTTTACACTGAGAATAAATTGTAAGGGGTACATGCAGGATAAATACATGAAGTTTTCTGATAGAGAGGGAGAAATTAGACAAAAAAGGTTTACAGGTTTTTTGACTAGTGGGAGTGATGTGAATAGTAAAAGTTTTTGGTCTTGTGTGCTTTTCTTTTCTCTTTCCTGATTCCACATATTCATAATTTGCTGCTCTTGTTTGACCAGTCAAATAGTCCACTGTAGTCCACTGAAACAGAAAGTTGTACATTTAATATTTACATTTTGGCACGGCCTAATGCACTCTGTAAAAGACACAACAGTAATATTCAGTGGCTCTATTTCCTACATTTGCTGATCACAGTTAAAGCTTAGCTGAGCTCCAGGAAATTAGACTTCTCACTGAGAGGATATTAATACATTCATATGTTGTATGTCCCAGGCTACTGCTGTATGTATAAGAATCGATGTTCCTTCTTGTCATCTGGGCTGTCTGTTCAGTTCAATTGGTTTTATGTTATTCAGCTTCTACAAGGAACAGAAAACTGTCAAGTAACACACAGCACACAGTAATGCCAAAGTTTGATATAGCTGAATCAAATATGTGTCATGAATATTGTTTTGTGCTGTCTGTGTGATACATATTTTTGCATGTTCCTATTCTTATTCTAGATGCATCACATCTAGAAAGAGTTTTCTTACAGGTTTTTACAGAAAACCTTTGTAATAGCTGTTTTACTTAGCTGCCTTGTTGGCCTATTTTTTCATAATGCATGTATAATGAAGAAGCATATTTTGAAAGACATAATTTATATTAATAACCATGAAAAAGTCAAACCACTTGATTGTTTTAGTTAACATCAGACCATATTACGATGATTCCAAAGCATGAAATGTCTCTGATTTTCTTTTTGTCCTGAAAGTTCTTATTTATCTTTTGCATCTCAAGAGATGCAAATTCATGGCCCATTAGAGTAGGTTTGGGTGACATAACACTTTTTGACACATGCTTGGCCCCTAACTGGGATGACGTCCAGGTTGAATGGAGATGTGGTGAAAGTAATGTGTAATCAGGCAGGTGTGTGGGCAGATGGGGGCAGCAGGTGTGAGAAGGTTCCTCGCCTGTCTGAGCCTCTTCTTCACTCCTCATTAGTAACCTTGCAGACATCTGGCTGTCCAACAAAGACTGTAAGAACAGTTTTGAACACAGTACTATTGTGA
Organism: Remorina albescens; assembly: GCA_034769265.1. Taxonomy (NCBI): domain Eukaryota; kingdom Metazoa; phylum Chordata; class Actinopteri; order Carangiformes; family Echeneidae; genus Remorina; species Remorina albescens. Next base: position 22,798,950 of record CM068489.1, on the reverse strand, counting down.
CTCAGTCTGCGGTCAGGCTCACAATCTTTTGGTTTGGTTCTGTGGCCCTAAAGTGACCAAGAAGTCACCACACAGTTATGAGTCACACATCAGATGCTTGTGATTTGACATAATGGAAGCCTAAAAGCTTGGTGATGAAATATAATGAACAACCAACCTCTTAAAAGCTAACTGGCAGAATTTTTGTCCAACCGCTTCTTAGAAGTATGGTTTGAAAAATGAGAGGAGACAAGCACCTGCACTTTGATGTTTTAGTCTCTGCATTGAGGTCTTTTAGTGCTTTATGGTTGACATGTTGTTGGCCTGTCAGTGTGTAGCTGTAATAATGGTCCTGATAATAGTTACAAGGGGGCGTGGAAGACATAAAAGGGTCAAAAATGTAAGCCTGTATCTTTGTATAATGATAGAAGTGATGATGAACAGTAGCTGTGTCATTTTTTGTTCTAAGCTAAACTAACAGGTTTCCCAGCTGGCTGTGGTGTAATACTTACCATAGAAATATGAGAGTGGCATCAATCTTCTCATGTAACTTTTGGTAAGCAGATTTCACAAAATGTTGGGCTTTAACTTTAAAACTGAACCAAACTGATGTTGAGTGCGACAGAAAAAAATATCAGTTTTGCTGTATTGATCTCACTGGCAGATGGAAGATGTCCATAAAGAACAAACTTCAGTGCAATCTCAATAGTAAATTTACTTTAAGTTACACATGGCATTTAAAGATAAACACAGCCTAATTTGCTTTTGCGTGAATGCAACATACAAAAAAAGTGATTTCAATCTTTGCTGATAGTACTCTTTTTCAGAATAGGCTTTACAAACCACATCTTTCTAAAGACATGTATTTTTGTCTTCCTTTTAAGTCTGTTAAACACATTATGGTGTTCAAATGTTTGAACCAGCCTATTTTGTCTCCATTGATCCAAAATATGACACATTTCTGAATGAGTTGTATTTTGATATTTTCCAGAGTTTGTGGCTGAAGCTCCACACTCAGAGCCAAAAATATTCAAATACTCAAACAGCATGATATATCAGCTAATTGGCAGTATTGGCATTCCCATGCAGCAAGTTTGAAAACATAATTTTCAAAATGGATTGAATGGGCACAGGACCAGTTCATATTCTGCTGCCAGTTCTCAGATAGAGCTACTCCTGCCAGGAACCATACAATGTATAACTGTATGGACTAATACACATACACATATATTCACATCGGTATAGTTCACCCTCCTCTCTAAATGGATCTAAACGAATGCACATAATTTTGGAGCAGTCAGTAAAGCTGGGGAATTGAAGGAAGAAGTCTGAACTTGGCAGCACTTTGTGTTTTTTGCCTATGTTTGAAGCTCAGCTTATATTCATTAAGCAGCCACAGTTAAAGCCACTTTACCTATCCAGGTTCCAGCACTGCAGCATTGTCATTATACACCGTTAAACCCCCAGAGAGTAAGACAGTGAAGGTGTCAAAGGTAATATATACAGTCCTACAGTCTTTCTGAAACTATAGAAACATCAGTGATTATTTTCCTTAAAAAGCTGTGAAAACTGATTTAGTATTAATCAGTTTCTATTCTAGTAGGGTCATTCCAATCAGTAAGGGGCCCAAAGTGCAAAGTCCATCACTATTTTCCATCAGCTACCTCAATTAATTTGTTTCTTCATCATTTCATCTGTATTTTTTAATGAAAGTGTTCAGGAGTGTGGTAGCAGTCTCAGCACCGAACATGTCAATCCTTTGTATTTGTAGACACTGTCAGACTGTCTCATTGTTTGTCTTCCCTCGTTATTGTGCATATGAGTATGTGGAATTAGCATTTAAAGAGCTTGGAAAAAGCCTTGAAGTATGCTGTGGCCCTACAAAATGAGATTTGAAACTGAAACCTTCGCTGATAATGATGACTTTCCTGTGTATTGCTAATATTGCTAATTGAAACATTGCCTGAATTGTAAAATATTCATTAAATTTCAAATGGAACAAGAATATATATTATTTTATGGCTGCATAGTATTTTTTTTCTCTCCTTTTGAATTTTGCTCTATTGACCTTTGCATTTGTAAAACACAACAGTTTTCATATATGTCGCCAATTTTTCATCCAAAAGATGCCTTGCGATTGATGTAGCTACTTTTAGGACAAACATTGCAGCTTCTTTCTAGAAACTTGACAGTTATGTGCAAAAGTGCATCCACACAGCCAATTATACAACATGTTTTACACTTTAGGAACTCAGATAGTGCAATTAAAGCAGTCCAAATAATAAAAAATAAAATGCAATAAAATAGGCATGTCAAACATTGGACAACTCTCCCCCTCCATGGCTGCCGTCTTGTCTGTGTAGAAAAGGGAAGGAACCGCCAAACTACTAAAACTTGAGAAAATGGCAAGCTAAACTGGTAAAAGACACGTAATAGTAATTTTGATGTTTGGATGAGACAGGGGAGCAGAAATAAGAAAGTGAAATGTTCATTTCTCAGTGAAGTGAGCGGAGCAGCCGACAGGTGAGCGCTCACCTGTTGGGACGTCCGTTTCCGGTTAGAGCCGAGCTGCAGGAAGCAGGAGGACGGTGAGCTGTTCTGTTTTCTATTTACTGACTGTAAATGTGTCACTTCTGTACTAAATGTGGGTGAAGTGAGACACAGCTCAGGTTTTTATCTGTTCAGTGGGAGGACGATAGACGGATCGGTCCCCATGGCAGCAAGTGAAGAAATAAGAAAATAATATAGCACATAAATAAATAATTTTCCATGTGAGTTATTAGATTTTATATATATATCCTCTTTGAGAATTAATTTTTGTCCTCTGTAGTGGACATTAGTTTTTGCTTGATTCCTCATACTTTCGGACGCACCTGACGCAGAGATAAAACATTCAAACATGCAGAGATTTCCTCTCTGCATGTTTCGTATATATATATATACACAATGTATTGTAATTATTAGTGCAGGCGTTGTGCATCAGTATTTTAACATAGCAGAGTGTCGTCACCTTGGTAACGACCCGGAAGTGAGCGACTTAACCGGCCGCGCCTCTGTCATTTATATGATTATCTGACAACTTCAACATAAAAACAAACTAACATGTAGACTAAACTAAAACAACTTTATTAAAAGTTTGGCCGAGTTAAAATATTATATTTAAAGACAGAGTGGGAGACAAGCACGTCGATATTGGAAGAAGCGTGTGGACTCTTGCTTTTGGTCACCTAACAAAAGTAAGTGTAATATTCTCCCTCGGTTTATTTGTCTTTGTGTGTTTATGAGAAATATCTGGCTCTTTAGCAGCTGATAAGTTCATCACCTAACCGCCAATTTGTGTTCGTATTTGTTTGCTACGCGGAGCTGCTAGCAAACATTTGTTTTGCTCAAAGTGGCATGATGAAAAGAGGGGTCTACATATAGTCGGAAAAATAATGAAGTACAGGAGAGGATTTAATGTGGTACTTCTGCTTAAATCATGTTTCAGTTTCATAATTCAACGGCTAAAGCAGCAATGGATGTTGGCTGACTTCCATTAGCGAAAATGAGTTGGGCCAGTCATCCTTATCGGGGGAAAGATTGGTATTTATTTCTCTATTTGTTTTTATCTAAACTAATATGTCACCCTCTGTCTCAGGAATTCAGAAATTAATTTGTTGTAGATTTTCCTGTTGTCCAACTAAAACAAAGTACAAAAAGAGTATTTTATAATATCATCTTTTATTCTCATAATTTACACCTGGAGGCTTAATTTTCTTTCCTGCAGATCAAGCAGTGTGTTTTACATTTGTGCAAGAAGTTTGATATTTGGAGGCATCATTGGAGACAGAGATGGAAATCTAGGGGGTTCCAGTGGTACCATGATCATCACATTCACTGTGTTTCTGACTATTTGCATCTCATGCACAAGGATTATGTCCCCTTATTGACAGTTATATAATTAAGGGCTCTCAGCATGCTTAAGCAGTCAGATGTAAGTCAGTTGTAAAAGGAGACTAGCTTTTATCCATTTATTTTATCTGGTCTTTAAAACCACACATCCTCTTTTTTTCTTCTCAATAACTTCACTGTCAGTTTATGACTTTCCACCTCAGAGGGAAGACGAAACCAGGAATTTATGGTTGGACTAAAAGAAATAGTGAGGCCTTTATAAAGCTGGGGCAGGAACAGCAGCAATGGAAAACCTTCTGGGGTGTAATAAAAAGACAGACTCAACACATGTCTTCTGTAGCACATGTCTAAAGCCAAACTTCAGTGTGCCCACCAGATAAAGGAGACGTTGGATTGATAAAAATTTTCCCCCCTGATTTGCTCCTCTCTTCCTAAGTGCACCATTAAGCACAGCACTTGCAGTATTAAATGATTATTTGTTTTGAGAAACGTGGTACCACTTATCAAATCAGTTAATATGCTGGTATTATTTCAGAGTGACTCAGAAGAGTGAGTGCTGTAATAAGGCCATTGGCCAATATGAGTGGGTTAAGTGAATAAATGCATAGTAGCACAGAAGCTGGGGCTCTACAGGCTTTTGACTGGTGTGACTATAATAAAACACTCAACACTGTTTCTGCATCTGTGAGTGAGAATAATGTACATGAGGCTACGTCAAGTCTGCACCAATGCATGTAACACAGTGCTGCTGCTGCAACTCTGTCTGTGAATTTCACAAGAATATATATATTTTCTCTTAAAAATGACTGCTATTATGATGCAAACTGATAGAACTTGTCTATGCAATGTCCCTCCTTTTCTGAGGCCATTTGCTTTCTTTACACTGCCTTTTACACCCGTTACATGTGTAGTTAAAAATGTAGCAACCCACAAAATATATATTTTGCAACTAAATATATATTAAAAAAATGTGTAAAAGGTTAAAGTAAACTTGGACTGCAGTAGTAAAGATAACTTTTTAAGCTATTACAAATATCTAAAAAACAAAACAAAACTAATAAGTTACCCAAGTGTCATCTAGTCCAAGGCTGAGCACAATATCTGTTAATATTTAAAACACGTATTCATATATTTTCATAAGTCTGCACAGCCTCTGTTAAAGTGATTCTCATTATGACATTGAATAAAAGAATTAGGGTAATGATTCACCAACTGAACTGACATTTTCTTTCTTTCTTTTCCTTTTTCTCTCTACTCCCTTTCCTTCTCGCAGCACTATGCTGAGATCCCAGGTAGCCTTCCCACCATGCTTGAACTGGGCTCCTCTTCAGTCAGCTCTCAGTCTCTGACAGGGGACCACAATGCTTTGGGGCTACCTAGTGCCCCAAGAGGGTCAGCTGGTAGTCTGGATATGGGCATGGGGGCGATGTGTGGTAGCAGCACCCCCAGGCACCATATCCCCCACTCATCCCCAGTGGACTGTGAGAGTTGGCAGAAACATCGTGCAGGACTGGCCAGAGGTTCCAGCATGTACGAGCCCAACTCTCTCCTGGAGCCCCAAAGCCTTTCAACCAGTTATGACACCCTTTACCTCCCACACATGTCTGGCCTTGCTCCCGCTCTACAGCCAAACCGTTTGGGCCTCTCTCTTGATGTCGCCTCAACGTTCAACGTTGGAGCAGGGATGCTGGGGGTGGACGGAGATTTGGCAGTCAGTCCCAATGTAATCAAGAGACGAAGAGGTGGCCTGATTGAACAAAGGGACATTGTCAAGGCCCACCAGGCTCATAAGATACAGAGCACACCACAGGCACGGCGCAAGGAGTGGGAGTAAGTATGAAGCTAAAATAAATACAGGACCCTGACTTCCACCTTCAAATTCCCCTGGGCTTTAACCATATATCTTGAATATATATTTACTGCTTTCAGATTTCTCTCTTTAGGTTACAATAAGAAAAGGCAATGCAATGCAAGTACAAAAACATTTTCACACATTTTCTCATTAGTAAGGCTGGTTAAGAATATTCAGCACATGATTTTGTGGATATTCACAACAGTGTCTAGTTGGTATGATTGCAAGCATAAGGTTTAGTGCTTTGCACTAATTTTGTCTTGGTTGGAAACATTTATTAGACTAGATAGTTTCCTTTGTGTATAAAGCTGGTAGACAGTTAGCTTTACATGAAGATGAGAAATGGTCAATGTAACAATAAAAAAAAAATCTGCCAGCCAGCTCATCCTTTAACGGACATGAATTTTTCTGAATGCAATGTATTAGAATTTACTTACTTCAAGCACAAACATTGCTATGATTATTGTAAGGCATGGTTTGATGAAGAATAGATTAATGTTGAGTCTCTGAATTATAAACCAAAATAAAATAAAATGATACACTGAAATAAATTATATGGTCTCATATGGGTACCTGGACTTGAGTATTCCCAAATACCCAATATTGTCTTTTAGCTAGTTATGGACGTACTTTTGAAACCAGCATTAGAATCAGAAAAGCTCTAGTTTCATCTCAACTAAAACTTAAAGGTACCAGTTGAAGCAGTTGTCTAATGCTCATCCAGTCAATACTACCTTATATATTTTATTTATGACAGAATGTGTTTGTACTCATTCACATGCTCATACCGCGTGTGAATGAGAATGTGACAGACTTTGGACAAATGTGTGGATATTTGCTGTGGTGTTGGGAAATTCTAGCTGATTATAGCGGTGACACCCCCCTCTGTTTTGCTACTTAAACTGGAGCTTGACTTCAAGTGGTGCTGGCACCCTCTGTGAGCCCCCCCCCCCTTCTTCTCCACAGGTACAGGATGCCACATCCTATGCTAAGATATGTCTATGGCTAAAGAGACTTTGCGAGATAAGAGAGAGAATGGGAAGGTAGATAGAGTTGGATGATATACAACCAAAAAGAGACTAAATATGGATTAGAAATAGCAATTCTTAGTGAGAATTTGTCTTTACTTCTTTCTTTCTTTTTTTTTATATGTAAAGGTTCCATTTTGTAGATTCTTTTATAATAGAGTTCTACTTGTTAAATAATTCTATGAAAGTATAAAATATTCAGAAACTGTGCCTTAAAACAAGGATTTCACAGTCGCTGCTCTCATCCAGTCCTCAGCATGGCTCTATCAGACTCACTGTCTTCAATCTCTATTAACGTCACCATACCCCACGGTCAAATGTCACAAAGCTCCACAATAATTGGATGCCACAGAACCAATAAACCATTGCTTTCCCTAGTGTAGAACATTAGAGACCAATGGATCCAGTTTTTCTGAAATGTTTTGCTTTTTAGTCCAAATTTTACCATTGAATTGGCACATTTGATTTTAGCACTGACTGACCACTGCCATTTGATTTACTTTTGCAAATTGTGCATCTGTTTTTTTATTTCAAAGGAAATTAAGAACAAAGCTGGACCAATATTATGTGAAAACAGAACGTATGTCAGTAGATGCTCAGCCGGCAGGAAAGCCCAAGCTTGTGTTCATCCTCTTATCATCATTTAGCCAAGTAAAAGTTCCCATACACCCAATCTTTAGTCTTTTTCTCCCCTAAAGAACATTTTATGTTGCGGGTGATAATGCAGCACCGAGGTTCTGACCTTTTCTTTTTTTATGTGCTTTCAGTGGGAATCTTTTGAAAGATTTGCACGTGGCACACAGAGTTCCACTTGAAAGACATGTTGAAACAGCAAACACAGCTGTGTATATGAATCAGTAAAGTCACTAATTCTGGCATCCTCTTCTACTTTTAGCAAGGAGTGGTTAGTGTTTTGTATGTTTGTCAGTATATTTTTGTATTTACACAATTGTAGTGCTTAACACATCACAATTTGGACAAAGGTATCCTTTCGGAATGGTTTCATGAAATAACAGTACTTTGTAGTTGGTGTTACATGGCCCCAATGACAGTAATCAGACTGAATCAATCTGGCATTTTAGTATCACCAGGAGTATCAACAGGTTTGGATGTTGATCTCAAATAGAGGAGAGCACTAAAATGTTTTGATGTGTGTTTGACCTTGGTGCTGTGTGTGTGGGTTTTGTGTTTGTGTTTCCAATTCTGAGAGAAAAAGTGGCACAAAAAAGCAGAATGTGTGTGTGAAATAGCCAAACCCAGACACAGCAATTTTTATGGTTGCAGCAAAAGAATCAGTGGGGAAGATTTTATATATCTTTCAACTTTCTCTTCCCATACAGTTTTTGTAAAATATAAAACAATTTTATTTATCTTTTGGCATCAAAGAAGAGAAGTTTAGAGGGAAGCCACTGTAAATGTGTGACTTCTAATAATTTATAAACATCTGAAATGTGACAGCAAGGCTAAATAGACACTTGAGCCAAAAAAAATCAATCCATCATGTGAGATATCTATGGACAGAGAAGTATTATTTTTAGCATAGTGTCACTGAAGTACAGAGAAATGCAGTAAAGAAGAGCTGTTGACTCAGCTATAATGTGAGGTAATTACAAACATTGCAAACCAGAGATTGAAGACGGTTAAAGTAGTTAAACTGGTGGTAGCATATGCTAAATCCATGAGTCATTAAACTTAACTTAGCAATTGAGCTACGTCAAACTTCTCAAAAAGTAATGACTGTTAAAAATATGATCAGGGCTATTTTCCAAGTGACGACACTTTGAATGAATGTTTACCACAGGATGATTCATAATGGCATCTGGGAGAATGATAATAGTCATTTTCTGATATTGTGTGCATGCCAAATTTTGAGTTCAATCATTCATACATTCACACCTGTCCCCAAACCGACTACGCTGCACAAACACTCACCACGGTAATGTCAGATTTTTCTCTCCACTTGACGTTTGTCATCATTCCTTGGCTTCCATGCAGGCAAAGCATACATGCACATATATAAACATGTGCACGCTGAAGGCATACTGAGGGATGTCACGTCAACAATTCATGTAATACTTTACAGATGATATATTACTGGAAATACTGCAGGCCTCAGTGGTTATAGATGAAAGATTAGGACACCAGCACATGATTGCTGTACCAACTGTGTGTGTGTGTGTGCGTATCTTTGAACCTGCTTTGAGTTATCAGTGCTTATCGGCGCAGGGTTGTGCATCCCGTTGCTGTTGGTTCTATTCTTGGCAGGGGTGTTTACAGACTTGGACATATTGTGTGTGATCCTCATTTCTTCTGATCACCACCTGATTGGAACACACTGGCTGTGCCTCTGGCTGTCCATAAAGCTTCCAACTGACTTCATTGTTCACAGCTGCGGTTGGAAAATTGCTGGTTTACTGTTGTCTAACTGTTTGGAGCTTCTAACTCACCGAGCACAAGTCTCATTATAAATCCACAGTGCAAGGTACGAGGAGCAGTTGGGTTCAAGGTTTTTGTTTTAATTTAAGTCTGCATGAAGCTTTCTGGGTGCAACAAGGCTATTACCAAATGACATGATTTTATCCATGCTGTGGTCATTAGCTTGCTTTAGCCACGCAAAGGTCTGGTCCCTTTTTTGCTTTGCATTTGAAATGTACACAGATATCAAATATGACACACATGTTTATGGCCACCTCACTTTGTCAACAATTTGTTGGATCAAAATATTGTTAAATTCTATGGTTTATTGCAAAAATTATATTACTAATAAATAAGAAGAATTAGTAAGACTAATTAATATGACATGTTTTATTAAATGTCCATTCTTATATCTGCTGGGGTTTTTACGCCACCTTTTTTTTGTTGTTGTTGTTTGTTTATTTTTTCATCTTCATGAAGAATAGTCTATCATGTAAAGATGGTTGAGCTTTTATTAATTCAAAGAGAAAACCACATATCCATATAATTTGTTACTTTTATGTGTTTCTATCACTGGTAAAAATCAAAAGTTCTTTTAAAAGGTATAATCTAGTCAGTGAAACTGACCTTACCTCTCGTTTCAATCTAACTGCATCTGTCAGTGTTTGCCTGCTCACAAACCATTAGCTCTACACTCTGCTCAGAGGACCTCCTGTACTGGTTCGTTCTCAACCTGTTGAGCTGCAAGACAATCAGGCAGAAATTTAGGAGGGAAGACAAACAGATTTACAATCTGTAACTCAGTCAATCTACTAGTAGTTCATTCATACTTTCCTGTTTTCATTGCTCTCTTGGAAAACCTGGGAAGTGTGTGATTGATGTTTCAAACAAAGGCATAATTGGGCAGCAAGGCGTGCAATCCAAATGTCATTGAGACCTCTTTACTCATTCATACCAGTTCCACTAGATTTGCTTTAGGGGCTCGACAGCACTCCTGGTTTAATGTGATGCCTCATTCAGTTTTTAGAACTACTGTAACTCACTTAGCTCAATTCAAGTTCAATGTATGATTTATTTAAAGGTCATCACAGCCTCTTCCATCAGTGTTTTACTACTGAAACTTTAACACTTTATTAGGTCTGATCTTTCTAATTTTATCAGCACAGAGAGAGAACATTTCTTTGCCTGTATCAGTCACCTCCTTCTTCATTATTGTCTCGCTGTCGGTGTCAGACACCCAGTGCAGTGTAAATGTCAGAGCTGTTTGTCTTAAGTGAATTATTAATGATGACATGCTGAAAAGCCATTTTCCGCACCACAAAACCAGGTGTTTCCCAAACAATATGTAGAATGAAAAAGGGTGGCATTATTGAGAGAATGCGTCGAGGAAAAATTGCAGAAACGTTTGTTCATCCACGTGTGATAATGTTTTTGTTCAGTTCAAGTCGGCATATTTACTCTGTGACAAGGATGTATTTGTTTTTGCTATGCCTAGGCTGGAGAGCTTCTCATTAAGAGAATAGCAGTATTAATTTGCTGACACACCCTCCATGTTTTATTCTCTCTCTGGCTTCATGTACGTTGATGGCAAAATACAAACAACACTGTTGTGGACTTGATCATGAGATTCTAACAAGTGACTTGTCGGGAGATGATGGCATCTAAGTGTCATTAAATGTTACCCTCGGGTGTAAAATGACGCAGGTGAAGGGATGGCAAAGTGCTTAGCAGTACAGCAAACAGGATGGAGACAGCTACTGAATGAAATGGCATGAACATTTTTTCACTGATTTGGTCTGTGTTCCTCTGGGGTGCTCTCATATTTTTGACAATTTAAGGCTTTAATTACCTGAATTAATATTTAATTGCTGTAATTTTTGTGTAGTATTTTTTTCTTTTGATGATGAAAGACACTGAAACAAATGATGTAATTATTCAGAAATGGTCACACATATCGTGTCATTTCAAAGTTTCTGGCTTGGATCTGGCTATAGACCTTATTATATTTATAATATTATTATTATAATACCTGTCCATCTCTGTTGTCACTATGAAGGTAGAAACACCACATAATAATCTGAAAAACAAAATCTAAAGCCATCACAGCAGTTCCGTGAGGTTGACACACAGCTGTGGTTGAAGCTAATTGCTAAATTCTGCATGCCACATGCTTGCAATAATGCTGATGTTCAGCAGCTATGCTATTTTCTATGTTCAACACTTAAGTTTGGTACATTAGCATAATAACACATGATCAAACCTGTTAAATTTCAACTGGGGGGGGCACATGAATGTCTGTGCCAAATTTCATGGCAATCCTCCAATGTTTGTTTAGATATTTTAGTATGGACCAAAGCCAAAGTGGCTGACCAACAGGCCGATATTGCCATTTTGTGATTAATTTCAAAACTGATGACCATCGAATGGCCTATTTTGTCTACCACCTCAGAAGGTTATTTGGCTGTCCTCACTCCTCTCTTGCACATTCTTTCACGATTACAGCCTTAAATGCTAATACTGTGCATCTTTGGGCTCATGGCCTGTTTTACTGACTCCAGCTGTGAGCTCCCCAAAGGGAACTCTATGAAATATGGTCTGTGGTTCTCCTATTCAACACCACATGACAGAAGCGTGCGCTTTCATTTACTATTGTACATTCAGGGATTTACACAGAGCACGATATGCAGCTCTCAGTCCAAATGCATATGGTTTGCAGGCACTTGCACAGAGCAACATTTATTATGTGTTTAATAATTAAAGAGCATTGATGTGTTGATAACCTACTTGCTATGGGCAATATCTTAAAATAACGTGTCAGGCTCAGTGCTGGATGGAAATTTCCATTGGATTTGTCAGGTTATGTCTTTATTCTTGAAACATGCATGCAAAGGGTCTATTTATGTGGTCTGTGGGTTAGAGTTGGCATAAACTGAGGTCCAGGTTGCACAGAAGTGTCAGAACACTGATTCTGAATGACTAAAGTAACCCTTAAGTAAACCGCATAGATAGACAAATTATACATATTAAGGTGAGATAATGATTTTCTCTTACTTTCAAAGGCTTGTTAGAAAATAGCATACATTTCTCGAGCTCTTCTGTGCATCTGCTTATTTGATGCACAGGCTCTGAGAAAAAGAGCTGTACTTAGTGTTGACCTCACTCCTGCTCTGCCCTATGATATGAAACCATTTAACACAATATGAAATATGACCTGCTAACCTTTTCATCAGATTATATGCTCGCACACAGATAAATAAAATATTCTGAGGTGATTTGGGTCTTGAATGTTTCTGCTTACATAAACTGTACCACTGTCAAACCAATGTATTTTTGATAATATGCTGTCAAAATATTATAAAATATTGCCCTGACCTAAAAAACTACACACATTTCATACGGAATCAGAACTGTTTCCACCTATGTTAAATCTTAAATTAAGAAAATCCTGCATTTGTGCCGCTGTGATTCTGTTCCTCTCCTCCAAAACCAGTTTGCTGGGCTAGATTCACGTCGTTGAGAGAGAGCTGTGTCATATGTATCAAGAATAACACAGAATCAAAATGTAAACAGTCTAAATGGAATCGGAATAGAGAACGATGAGGCTTCATATCAAATTATGAGCAAAATATAAACAAGGGAATTAGAAATAAAGGCCTCCAAATAAGGTCATGGTCCTTAGGAAGCATGTGGAAGCAAATTATCTAGAGCCCTATAAAATTTGTTTTATTTTTTCCCATTTTCCATTTAAATTTTTCCCATATTGTTTTTTTTTCTTTTTTTCATTTTTAATTTTTGTGAATTCCATTTTTAGCATTTTATGCAAATTTAACACAGAGACATTGCTTTAAGTAATGAAATATAGACAACTTCTTCAGTTATAACTGAAAACTTTAGTACTTCAGCATTTAAGCAAAAACATAACAATAAAACAATGAAACATACGTTCAACAACTTTGGTGGAAATATCAAATCCACTGTGAACTTTTTAATTTTTCTATCCCCATTTTCTTTGGTTTTCCACCGATTACTGACATCTCCATTGAAGTACATGAAAGTCAACCTCTTTGTGTTAAGCTCAGTCAGTTCCGGTCCCTGGAGGGGTCCGGTCTCTGGTCTGGTCTGGTCTGATCTGGTCTGGTCTTGTCTCTAGTCCCCAGGGGGTCCGGTCTCTGGAGGGGTCCGGTCTCTGGTCTGGTCTGGTCTGATCTGGTCTGGTCTTGTCTCTAGTCCCCGGGGGGTCCGGTCTCTGGAGGGGTCTGGTCTCTGGTCTGGTCTGGTCTGATCTGGTCTGGTCTTGTCTCTAGTCCCCAGGGGGTCCGGTCTCTGGAGGGGTCCGGTCTCTGGTCTGGTCTGGTCTTGTCTCTAGTCCCCGGGGGGTCCGGTCTCTGGAGGGGTCCCGTTGGACAACGAAGCGCATGCGCAGATTCAAAACACGCAACTACTAAAACTTACTTGGTATTTTTAGGTTCATGTGCAATGACTGTGAAACCTTTGAATATTATGTGAAAATACATAGTAAAACTTACTCTTCCCACACAGTTTATTTATTACATGAATAACATAGATAGTTTTACTTGAATAATTCCAGTTCTCACTGATACTTACAATTATAAAGTAAATATTGTGACAGTTAACCTAATAAATATTACTACACCACAAAATAATTTTTTTCAGTGTAGAATGATTTAGGGTTAATATATTTGCTGAATTGTCATAACAGCTCTTCATACCTCATACTAATTTTACAGCTGTGTGTGTATGTCTTATGTACATAAATGCTGAAATTATAGCCACCATGCACTTCTTTTGACAGTAAAGACCTGAAAACCTAAGGAGGATGAATGTCCACCCTGTCAAAGACCTTGAATTCCCTCCCCATCCGTTTATTCAAAGCTTTAGATTTAAATATCAAAGATCATTGTGCCGTGCTCTGAGAGTTCAATGCCTTTAGCTTGTTGGAGCAAATAATACCTTTGTAGTGCAACAGGATTTTCTGTCAGCCACTGATGCTTTCAAGCCTAATTAGCTTAGCATGGAGACTTGGCTATACCTAAATTGCCTTTTTTCCGCCCCTATTTCGAGATTACAATTCAGTGCTGGTTTGGGTTGCTGTTTGAGGCTGTTATTCAGAGAAACAAACCAGAAACACGTCTGAAGTGAGTGTGGGAGCGATTCATCACATCCATTTTGCCTTCAGAACTACAGGGAGTCCAATTGGTGCAGCTCTGCAACTTATGCTCCTCCAGGAGGGAGCTATCCTGATAAATGGCAGAAAGGATGCTGGGTAAGCAAAGCGAGTCCTCATCAATTTCCAACATGGCAGCATACTGTGAATTCAGCGCCATATCTGTGACCTCTAGTGGAGCTGCTGAGAACTGCTTACTGCACACAGGCTCATGCATGCATTCATAAGACAAATGGATGGTGTTTAGTTGGTGGAGTCATCGTTTGTCTGCGGTTATGTTGTCTTTTAAAACTAATGATCAGATATGACGAAAGAGGCATCAGCTCCAGCTGAAGAGATTCACAGAGTAGGGGAACAATTAAAATACACTTTCTTGAGAATTATTCATGCAAAGCCACAATGGGAGCAAGAAGGTAACACCTTACATAGTTTTAAAGCTATTTTTAGGTTTAATGTGGGTCAGCCCACCTCACACTGGATATCCCATGTTGAAACATTGATAAAGAGAAGTGTTGGCTGTGACAGCAAACACAAAGAGAACTGATGAATCATTATTTTGTCTGTTTTAACTAAAGCCAAAGTATGATTTGGTCCTATGTGAGTTAAATTAGCATTGTTGAGCCCACCAGAGGGCCTTGGTAATCCACACTCTTCACTGCAGCTTCTGTCGAGCTTGTCTGCACAGTATGTTTTCCAGATCAGAGCAGCTGCCACTTAGGGAATTAGCCATTAGGTAATGACATGAGAAATATTTTCATGTGAAAAATCAAGCATAACTAATCTGCAGCTGCTGCAACAGCTTTAGCAATCTGAATGAAGACAAACACACAGAATCATTTCGCTGACAACCTTGGATTGGGACTTTATGATAAGCATGTAAAGCTCAAACTTTAAATCTACTTTTAGTTCTTTTCCTTTCCCGTCTTTGTTCATGCACAGGTCATACTACCTGGCTTTTCGCAGGCTCAGGGGTTGCCTGCCATCCACCAACCCATCAACCATGTACTCATGAATAGCCAATCTTTGCACACCGCTGTGGTAAATTTACAGCTCTCTGATGACATTATTGATCTGTTGGGCTGCCAGTTTGATTATTAATACCCTTCTCATTGACTGTAATTTTGAGTCACATAGAAATATGGACTATTGGATGGTTTAATTTTAAAAGTAAAAGGCTGCGGCAAAAAGCAGCCACTGTAAATTCCTTATACATGGTTCTTTTTATCTATTTATTATTATTTTATATTAGCTCACTTTCTTTTCATGATATATTCCCAAAGCCTGTTTTAATTCTCCTTTTGGTTTTACACCATATTTTTGAAATGGAAAAAGATTGTCTGTACTTTTAAATATTCATGTGCGTATATTACATTTTTCAAACCACCAAAACGTGGGATTTTTAACATACAAGGCAGTTGTATTTTATGGTCATTATTTGTCAAACTGAGAAGATTTCTCCCATTCCTCTCAAGTGACTTCTGGGCCTTGATATGAACTAATTTGACTGAAAAGGTTTGCGTTGTCTGAGGTGGTTTGTCAAAGTTTGATGTGGTCACTTCTACACCCATGAAAAGTTTGGATTTTGAAAACATTGAATAAAATTGAAAAGGATTATTGAAGTAAAAGTAGTCATCAGAAAGTTTTCTTTTAATGAACGTCTACATGAGCATCACTCATCAGACGTATGTTTTTACTAACTCAAACTACATTTTTTTTCTGTTGATATAACAGTTCCTGAAAAATGATCTAAATGGAAAATAAATAAATGTTTGCCCATTAAAAATATGTAGTACCACTATTCGTCACTAGATGGCAATAATCTCACAGGATATTATTACCCACCAGTGGAGGAAATCAATGTATGGGAGGTAGATTTTACTATAATGGGACAATATGACAGTTATGTTGTTAGACAGACTCATGTTTTATGTTCAACATCAGCTAAAAATATCTTCCTGCACCATCACTGATGCTCTTTCCTGTCACAAACAACTTGACAAACCTGGTGCTTCATTCCTCCATTAACTTTAATAGTGACTTTCATCATCAGTGCTGTGACATAGCCTCCGATATCTCGCTTGGTTTCAAGGAACAGGAAATTCTTGATGTTACAGCTTTGAAAAGAAAAAAAAAGGCACTTAATCAGCTTTCTCAAGATCAGATATTATTCCATTCAGCAAATTTAAATTGTGTACAGTATGTGAATATTGTGACTGAAATTATGATGGATTGGGCTTTTATGAATTAGTTTGAGCTTTGTTTGGAGAGTTTGATTGTGTCATAATGTAAATGCAGCTTTTTCAAGACTTTTTTTCTAATTATTATTAGATTAATCTAATTATTAGAATACATTAAATTAAATGGACAGTGTGCTCCTAAAGGCTATGTTTCTTCTGCTTAGCATCCCCTTGGTTTCAGGAATCTAGATAAAGCCTGTTTAAAATAATTTCTGTGAGAATAATCGTCTTCAAGTAAGGAAGAGCATGCTGTGAGAATTTAGGGAAAACATTTCCACCCAATGCCCCGAAATCATAAAGAAATTTTCTCAATCTAAAACTGTTTTGAGTGACTCACAGAACTGTGTCAATCTCATTGTTTGTATTTGTTTTGCTATAAGGTTGATAACTGTTGCTTTGACCACTCGAAACTGGCAATATGGCAGAAATCAGGCTAGCAACACGCTTGTGGTCAGAGTCATTTGTCTGGAGACCATGACCATAACTAAGCTCTCCTCGGGGAACAATGATTTATATAGGTTGTACCATTAAATCTAGGGTTACGGCAACAGATTCACGGGGATGGGAATAGGGGCATGTCAGTTCAGTTGCTAGGAAACAAGTGGGAGGAAGACAACAGTAAAAGGCAGAAATCTGGGTTGGTGTAGAGAGCGAGAGGGTAAGACAGCTGGAGAGAGAGAGAGACAAACAGTGAAATCGTGCTGCAGGGTAAATGTGTTTCATCAAATTTCCTTCAGGCACTGATCAAAGCCAGGAAAGAATTAACAGTGCTGCTATTTGCACGCTGTTATCGTGGAGAGATGACTATTGATTCTGTCAAACCCATTTGTAATTAGTCCTTTTTCTATGATCAAAAACAGGTTTTCACTGTAAAGCCCAAAAAAATCAAATGGTGGTTGGAGCATTTACAGTGCATCACTAACACGCACCCAGACACACACAAGCGCACTCAAAAATCCTCTCATGTTCCAACCATTACCATCTCAATGAAGCTAAATATAGTCCAATCTCCCGGCCCCTTCATCTCGCCACATCAATAGGTCTAGCTTTGTCGTCTGTCTGTCCTTCCGCATTTGCCCTGAGCTTTTCTGTGTCATGCTGAAATATGGGCTCTGGCTGATGTCACGCTGACCCAGCAGAGTGGTTATTTTTGGGGAACCTTTATTTGATTTAATGCATTTTTTTAGGTTTGAACAACACCCAACATGCAAGAGTGTTTGCTCTCATACATTATGGTACGTTGTTGATAGAAGACACTTTTGTAGTGAAAGTGAGTCATTCTTTCAAAATGTTACATTATCATTGCAGTTGTATCAGTGGTTTCAAACATATGTTCATCCAGATTTCCTCAATTTCAAAAATCCTATCATTACATTAGCCAGTTTGGATATGTTTTCATCCCTATTAATTAGTTACATACCTCAGCTGTGTCCACATACTGCGTGGACACAAACAGACTTGATGTCAGTCCTCAATAGTTGTCTCAGTCCACCAACACTGAATTTGAAATGCAGTTGAAGCAGTTGATTAGCAAGGTCTGTCCCTCCTAGTATTTTATAGTGAACACCATGCAAATGACATGGGAAGTCTGTTTAACTGCTCATTCACGTTTGTGTTTTGTGTGAAATCTTTGGCTCCAAAGAGCAAGTTTCAAATTTACACAGGTATGAGAGACGCCTGTGGTGGTGAAGAGAAATTTAATCAACCAGCATTCTTCAGAGACTTGCAGTGAAACGGAGGGAGCAGAAGCTCATAATGAATGAACATAATATCTGACAGTATTAGAAAACAAACAGAGCAGACAGGGAGTCAAGACTCTGTTGTCATTAATCTTCAAATTGAATTTGAATTTGATGTTCATTGAGCTGCTACCTTTCTAAAGCTTTGGCAAATGCACTCATGGGATATATAATGGATTTCCAAATGCATGATGTCAGGCACAGTGCATTGGCTGACAAGTGAATGTCAACTTGAACTTTTACCTCGTTTACCTTTTTTTTTGCGGGGGGATAAATGTCAGTAAAACCATTTTGATGTCCACTCTTTTGGCAGTATGTGTAAACTGGACAACATCATCTTCATGATGCCTTGTTGCTATGGAAACAGTAGTGGCAGTGACAGCTAGGAGTTTGGAGCAAACTTAATCTCCTCAAATGTGCAATTTAAATATATCTGGATAATATGATTGTTGGGTGCCATTAAAGTTGCCATGCTTATGGATTGTGAAGCATTGAAGACACAACACTACTTGCCACCCATTGTGTCTGTATAGACCCCCCTAAACTAGATTAAAGGTAGACTGAAGATTAGACTAGAATGAAAGAGTGCTGGCCTGGCCTCATAACTTGTTGACCTGTTATGATCTCACACGAAGGTTCGGTGTGTTTTGATTCTGCTCTTATATACCTCCACAATTAAAGCTCCTCCCCGTGTGTCAACAAGCTCACTGATGAAAAAGTGTTGACACGTCAAACTCAGAGACACACAGATTCCTTGTATGACATTTCTTTGCCTGCCTGTCCGTCTCTGTCTTGCAGTATTGTGCAAATAATGTGTCTGTAGCATTATTGAAGGCAATGTCACATAGATCAGGGACTTAATGTGGCCTGTTGAGTCGGTAGTCCATGAAAAAACAAAGACTGTGGTTTTATTTGCCAAAAAAGTGTCTGAGCACGGCCCTCCCCCCAGATATTCCAGCTTCTTCATGCAGAAGGAAAATACCTGTTGGCATAAATGTGATTGTCAACGGTCGTCTGTCTCTACATGTCAGCGCTGTGATAGACTGGTGACCTCTCTGGGGTATACACTGCTCTCACCTGATGTTAGCTGGGATTGGCTCCTGCCTTCCCTGAAACCCTGTGTGGATAAGCGGTATAGATAATGGATAGATGGACAGTTCACCCACACAGCTTGGTTTCAAACTTCAGTCCTCCCATAAGAATAAAAAATAGAAACAATAATGACTACATGAAATCCATCACTTAGTGTTGTATTTATCTGTTCTGGTTATGTGTCCTGCACTTCTCTTTTGCAGAGTATATCTCGTATTGTAGTTCTTGTTGGGTTGGCATCTGTCATATCATAAAACTGAACTTGTCGTGTTTCTGAACCGGATATTTTTAGCAGATCGTCTAAAATTGGACAACAGTGTCTGTAACAGTGCCTTTACAATGTTTATCTTCAAACTTGCTCAAAATCCAATTTGGACAAAGTTTCACAAATCACTCAAACTGTAGTGTCAGAAATCTGAATTTTTATCAGGGATTTAGTGTCTTATTGAAGATGAAGGCTCCACAAGCTTAGATGCCACTACTTTCTAACTTCCATTGAAATTTGGCTTCATTATCTGTAGTTGCTAAAACAGTCAGTCCTACAATCTAGTTGAAAGAATCTTTAGTTTGTTTGTTTTTTTAAATCAGAAGTAAACAGTCACATAAACATGCATAAAAATAATCAGTGTTCAAAAGGAATCTAGTTTATGAACGTGTTATTGAGCTATTGAAAGCAGGTAATAAGAGCATCACTTGCTTTTACTCTCAGATAATAAATGTTTATCAGGAATATCTACCAATGGACTGACCATTAATACTATTCACACCTGCAGACATGAAGAATGAAGATTAAATGTTAAAACTGAAATATAATGTCATGGCTTATAAGAAGTTGAACCCATGAGCATAAATGAATTGAATGATATTTACTACAAAATAGAAATTTATAAATGCCCACCAGCCAAAGGGAGTTTCTCAAACTGAAATCCAAAAGCTTTTGCCCATTTATAAACATATTTATAAAGCTTTAGTAATATTACCTTACTAAAAGTCATGAATTACTTAGGAGACCAACTAACTGGAGGGCCTGTGGTGTAAATTTCTTTTTTTGTCTGTTTGATTGGTCAGAGACTTTTAACAGAAACACTCATTGGGTTTACAGTCCTTCAGCAGTGTTAGTATTACTTTGCTTCAATTATGTTTGGGGCTTTTTTTAGTCGAGAAAAAACATCCTGACTCAAAGCATTGTACACAATAGAGAGACTAATTCCTCGCTCTTTGTCTTTTTTACTTGAAAGAACCATCACCCTTCCACCATAATCATTCCTTTTACTAACAGCTAATTACAATAATTCACCCCTCACTTCTCAGCCTGGAACGCGGTGACTGCCGCTGTATGCTCTCATTCTGGTAGAAAACAATGTAATGGTATCACATGTTTACTGCTTCTGCACAGAGGAAGTGGAAAAAAACATTTATATCAGAGACTGAAATAACACGAAGTGAAATGTGACTTTTTCTTCCCTTTTCTTGAAAATTTGTACATATCATCTCACCCTGTGTAATGAGCAGATGTCACATTTCTGTCTGTTATGTGTTCTATTTTTAGTGCCCGTAATGTGTTGGAGCACTAATGAATTAGAGGCCACACACCATTGATCACTGCCTTCGTCATCCCACTGTCTCTGAATACCCATCAGTGTCAGCGACAGGGTTAACGCTCTCCTGTGGTTCTTTCGTCTTCTGTTTCCTTCACCATGACTTCACTACCTCAGTTTCAACAATTACATGATAGTAGCCAGTGAATTTTTCTTGACAGACTCCTAGCTTGAGTCGTTGCATCTTGTTTCACGTGTTTTCAGGGAATGGCTTTTATGTGTTTACAATTGGTCAGTCTTAGGATCTGAATTTAAAGTGTAATAACCGGGCATATTTCCTCCTCAGATTTAAGATGAAAAGAACAGAACAGACTGTGTGCATGAGTATGTGAGTCTAAGTTTCAATGTACTTGACTGTTTGCAGGGACAAACCTAATGTGTTTACTAAACAGCAGTGGAATCTGTGACACAGAAATAAAATAAACCTGGTTTTGATTACAAGATGATAATTGATAGCAGAATCGTCTCTTTGAGCGCATCTGACAATATAGAAAAAAGATTGTTACTAGAATCATTATTGCTTCCTGTATAGTCATGTTTCTCTTATCTGACATTGGTCCCTGCCCCCCAGTCTCCACCTCTTCATTGTAAAACGCACATATCCTCATGTGTGTAGATGTGATGACTTCCAGTCTGCAAACAGCAGCATGACTCCCCCTCACTATCCCGCCTTGCAATAGAAGGTTTTGAACCCTGTAATTAGCCAGAGATGCTCGCTGCTGTCCTCCTGAGGGTCTCGCTGGCGCCTGGTATCTTACAGCAGGTGTTAACCCCCGCCTCCCCTCCAGATATGATACGTGACTGGCATCCAGTTTGCTTGCCCTGAGGCGTGACCAAAGTCAGGTGAATAACAAGTCATAGCACAATTTCACAGCCTGGCCTTTCACTTCAGTGGAGTTGGGCAATGTCATAAAAAGCGGCACTGAACCTGCAGTAAATCAGTTTATACACAAACTTAAATTTAATTTAAAGTTTTAATAGTTGAAATGACAGATTTACTGGATGTAGGGTATTAAATATTGTTGGTTTACATAATCCTCATTTATGATTGTGAAAGCTGTTGCATCTAATAATTGTTTGCATTTCATTATGACCTGATTGATTCCATGTTTAGTTTTTTGTTTTTTTGGGGGGTTTTTTTCCCTTGTCTTTTCTCTATACACACGGTTGGTTAATCTATTTTAAGTGCCTGGGTCGTGTTGGACAAAGAGGTGTGTTGATCTTGCAGCGTTTTAGGAGACACTGTTGTTTCCTCTCCTGCTCACGCAGTGCGGGGTGAGAACAGGAGACGCTTCCTCCCCAATCCCACAGCAGACAAGGCGGATAGAGGGTCGCCATTTCCTCTGTGTGACTCCCAGTTCTGTTCGCGTTGTTTCGGGAGGGGGGAAATATTGTGGAAAATGCCAAAGTTGTTCTCTTTACCACCCCACCCCCCCTACCCTCGTCGCGCTCTTACAGACGCAGTTGGATAGTGTCCCTTTGGTGGGTGGTCAACAGAAGAGAGGGGAGACAGGGGAGATGCGCACTGAGTCAGGCAGTTTCTAGTTTCTTTAGAAATTCATGAATCAACCTGCTCTGCTCGTTCAGAGGACAGAGGATGGCTGAACACCTGACCTGTTGCAGCTCCTCTCTCGCCTCTTCATGGTGTTTGGATCGTCAGAACGCTGCAAAAGGATTCAGTTTTCACCGCTTCGATTTAGACCACGGATCCGTTGAATGAGGCGCACTTTCTTTACTTTTTGGATGTTTCCTTTTTTACGCGCAGCGCACTTGGTAAAGGACATCAACACGCTGCTTTGACAGGGAAACGACTGGACAAAAATCTCTGATCTTGAAGTTTAAGGACAGTGAAGGCGGCGTTTATGCGAATATAGAAGTGGCGATGGACTAAAACTGATCCGGATCGTGCGCAGCACCGCAACCTGCTTTCAAGGAGAATATATCCTCGTTTTCCCTCCCCCCCCCCCATCTCACCCTGTCTTCCCTCCCATTGTGGTTTGCTTTTGACAGAATGGCCCGTTTTGGAGACGACATCCCGGGCTTGCTGAGCTCAGGGGATGGAGGGTCCGAGCGCAACCGCAACCGCGATGGAGCGGCGGTGTCCACAGGTGGCATCTCCCCAGTCTTCAAGCAGACCAAAGCGCAGCGAGCCCGCACCATGGCCCTTTACAACCCCATCCCCGTCAGGGAGAACTGCTTCACCGTCAACAGGTCCCTCTTCATCCTTGGCGAGGACAACGTGGTCAGAAAGTACGCCAAGAAAATCATTGAGTGGCCATATCCTTTTCTGCTTCATGGTGGAAATGAAGCGTTGTGTATAAAGTGTGAAATATACAAGCACACTGAAAGGAGTCATGCAGGAGTAATATACATATATATATAAAAAAAAGGTAGGTAAACTGTGACCCGTAGTGAACAGACAAACATAACGACCTTTTTCGTAATCAGTTTATGCCCCCAAACTGCAGACAGTTATGTTTGATTCCCACAAGTGTCATAATAATCCGAATACAGTCAGTCTGTGGGGGATTTCAGCACCATGGACAGCACACAGTCTGAGCCCACCTCAAAGTGTTGGGATGTTAAACTATTTTCTTTAGTTCAGTGATTGATTGATTGATTGATTGATTATTAGTAATGTAATCCAGCAGAGTACAATACTGAAACAAAGCTTGGCACCCAACCTTTCAAGGTTTTCATTTAACTATTATAGTAAAACGGATCCAAGAGTGGGTGAAATTAAATATAGCAGTCTGACACATTATAAATACGGCTATATCCAGACTAAAACTACTGCAGAAAGGGAGGAGCTGTCAATGCAAATGTGATTACAGAAACAGAGGAGTTTCCTCATGAATAGTTGTAAATATTTTGTCAACAAAATGCTGGAGACCTGCTGTCGCCATCATACTCTCCTGTCCAATTTAAGCAGTAGATGCATCAAATTCGACCAGAACGGCTGCGATTAGTTGAGTAATCATTTTAGTTTATGGACATAGGATTGATGAGCAATCATTTTGAGAAACAAGATATCTTTGTTGTACTTTTTGAAGTAAGAATGTCAAATATTCTCTGGTGCCACGTTCTCCTTTTTGAGGATCTGCTGCTTTTCTCTGCTTTATATTGCATATATTTGAATTGCTGATTGGACAAAACAAAACAAGTTGGACTTCAGTTTCAGACTTTAGTTATGGCTCTATAGTCCTACCTTTTCTTAGCTAACATTTTTATATCTTTTCAGCAGCACTGTTACATAAATGATTATTTGGCTGGTTTATCACAACCGAGGATTCACTCTTCCTTTGCTAAAAAAGGAAAGAATGTGTTCCCTCTGCTTGTTGCTGAGAAGGACAATCATACACAACTCTCTATTGGTGGCGTGTTTGTGCTGCTGCTGTGCAGCTCACCAGGTGTCTGGGCCAGGTGTGGGCTCTTTGCTCCTATTGTTCTGCTCCATTCAGCAGCTTCCTGACTGACTGACTGGCCTACTGGTGATTTTGAAAAACCCAGTAAATAAAATGAACACGCTTCCATTGTTGATCGTTGTCTATTGTTTTTATCTGGATTTGGACATCCACTTAGGTGATTAAAAATAGAAACAGAATGAATTTTAATTAAAAAAAACTGAGGGGAAAGGTTTGACACATGCGTGTGTGGTGGTTATTGCATTACAGATATTTCAGGCCTCCAGCAGTTGGGTCATTATCAATAATGATATTATAACAGCACCTAAAGGTGCATATACTCAGCTAGAATGCAACTGGCTTTAAATCAAAACATGATGTGAGCAGTAGTGACCAGAAGGAAAGTGGCCAGACTGAACAACCTTCAGGTTAATGTGCTGTTGTAGAGGGAGTGTCCTATTACATCTAATGAGCTCTACTGTATCTGATTAACAAACATTAACAGGAATTATATGTAATGATGTCTGATCACTGTGTCATGTGCTATTACAACCAGTCATTACTCACTGAGTCATACTATATTATATTGTTTGCTAATATGGTTTTGAAGGGAGTGAGGCTGAGCTGAGTGATGTTGTGATCTGGTCAATATCGACTATAGTTGTAATGAGTGGCTGAGCCCACTCTAAGGGAATAAGTTTTAAAGTGTGAAGATTCATGCAAGTAGGCACAAATATTAACATTTGCTACACATATAACCAAGTAATATCCTCGCAAGGACGTTCAATGACTGATTACATTCGTTTGTACATGGAAGTACAAAGGTACTACAAGGAAACTGTACTTAAAGGTTATATGCCAAATGTTTGGGAAATACTGTATGTGCATTTGTTTTCTGGATGAAAAGATTTTTACATATCCTAAGAAGTTCCATAAGAAATCTGACTTAGTTTGGCACAT
Organism: Remorina albescens; assembly: GCA_034769265.1. Taxonomy (NCBI): domain Eukaryota; kingdom Metazoa; phylum Chordata; class Actinopteri; order Carangiformes; family Echeneidae; genus Remorina; species Remorina albescens. The sequence continues at coordinate 22,773,570 of CM068489.1, read as the reverse complement.
CATAAGGAATGGAAACAGCTAGGATGCATGTTTGTTAAATCCATACCGACAACTGGAATGTACAAACGTCAAACTATGGATTTACAGTTGCAATGACGTCCTGGTTTTTTGCTGTGAAGTTGCCTGGCAACCAGAAGATGCTCTGACACACTCCAGTGTAAAAAACTGGTTATTTTCTTCACATATGCTTCTGGTTTTCAAATTCATAGTTATGTAGAGAATGTAACTTTTTAGTGAGAGGTGCATAGGATCAGAAAGTTTTGACTTTTAAACTCAAAAAGTCCTGCACGCTGTCCATGACTAGTGGTGACATTGATAGATGGTAAACTCACTTTTATCCAATGCGTACATGTGGTTGTGCTTCGAGCCACTCCCAAAAGTTGTCCGAGCACAGAACTCCAGCAATTGGTCAGTATATTAGTTGCTTGATTGACAGAAAATTAATAAACAACTATTTTGATAATGAAATTTCCATTTCAGTTTTTAAAGTGATGTTGTTAGAACTCTAATTTTTAAGTGGTTTTAAATAATAGTAGGCAGAATATGTTTGATTTCTGGCCTCGTATCAGCTAAGACATCTGCAGACGTCACAGCAGACTCTGACAAATTGGATGTGACATTTTGAAGACAAGACCTTTAATCGAGAAAATAATTGCCTTAATTATTGTTAATCGATAACAAACAATCGTTAGTTGCAGCTCTTCTCGTCTTAAAACTCCATGAGGTCCTCACAGAGATAGAAGTACAACAGGTACACATTGCACACACACATTCTCTGCAGGACATCTCGTAAAAGGTCATCCTTGTGTTTGGAGCACAACTTGCCACCATCACCTCACCGTAAGAGGCGCCTTTTTTTTCTCCAAGTGCTCAATTATCAGCAGATGATCAATCCGGGAATCATCCAGAGGCTTTATGTGGTTTGCCCGTGTAACACCGGAGGCAGAGACATCTGCTGTCTTATGAAAGCAAATAACACTTTGCTCTGATATGAGTGCAAGCACATATTCTTTCTTAAATTCCCTTTGTGCAAGTTCTCAGGAATAAGAGGTGATTAAAAGGTTGTGCACATATAGGTGTGAGCCCCACTGTCAGTCTTTGTGCTTGAGGTTGCGGTCGATGGAGGCTGATGGATGCCTGGCAGGGAAGAGGCAGAGCTAATGAAGCACATAGTCTGAGTTTATTGTGGCAGGCCTGGTGAGGACTGGCAGCTGCTCCTCCTGTCTGATCCCCGCTGGGATCCCCCAGTGGGAAGTTTCCCATTGAGAAGGTACACCTGTAAATAATTGATTGTTGGGCTTAATAGAATTTGTTTCATCAGGGTACACAGAAAAAAGCATGCAAGTGTAAACCACACTTTCTGGTTGACACACTTGACTTTTAACTATGAAACAATTAGGTGTTTTAGTTGTTCTCACTCAGAGGCCCAACCTGAATTTAAAATATATGTGTTGGTAATTTTATAAAGTTAGCATTTTATGTAACGAATTCTGTGCATATGGCTCTAGAGTCAACTTAAACTTGAGAAAGAGCATTAATTCTTCTCTAACTAGCTAAATTGCGTCCCTGCACAGTAAATGGAAATTGGAAAATTACCAAGGAAATGACCCTTGTGCCCCTCGTGTAGTCATGGTGCAACTCTCATTTATTTCCAATTATAAAAACAGTTTTTTCCATTATTGCTTTCTTTCTTGCTTCTTTTATCAGCTCAGAGTGAATGTAGCTGAAGGATATGAAACCAATATGCATGGGCATGCACTTTACAGCATGTGAAGTGATTCAGCTGTTTGCTGACGGAAAGTTCATATGACCAATCCCCAAACGCACAACAAAACCTCATAGCCATCTATCCAACTGCTTCTATATTTCCTGTCTGAGAAGGGTATATAACCTAAAGTATGGCTGCATGCACTGATTGGTAGACCAGTTCAACAAGGCCATTGAGAGATGGTGGTGATGTGGAATTGAAGACAGATTGAATGATGTTGGATGCGGGAGTCTGTTAAATCCTTTCAGTGTACTGCATCTTTTTTTCTGAGCCATATCTTAAAAACAGCATAGTTTATATTCTGAAGAGCGACTGAATTTGTAGTGTATCGATATCTTTCTCCTGCGGGTTTACACAGAGCAGAACTTAATTTTATTCCAACGGCGTTTGGATATTTGATGCTGTTCTGTGCCCAAGACACACATGCTGCAGATAATTCACAGATTTCCAATAAGCCCGGCTCAGATGCACATGATTCATTTTCATCTTCACCTCTATGTAATAATCACAGGGGCTTGCACCCAATCTGGGCTTGAGCGTATTCACCGACACGCAGGGCATCATGTCTCCATGTCTATTTTTACACGCATGTTTGTGGAATCGAGGCTGCTTGCCAGCATCATTGTGACTCACAGGATTGCTCATGAGACGCCTCACTGCTAAAACTGGTAGACAATCCGTGATCCACGTCACACACCACAGCACTGAAGGAAAGAATAGGTTTTTGGCACATATACTTGTTGAGTCTTTACCTGATAGAGTATTACATGAAGAGAATTTATTCAAATGTCCTGGAAGTCAGGTAGCATCAGTTATACAGTAAGAAATGAGTCCCATATGTTGTTGTTGGCCCTTGCGCAAATCTGTCAGTTTCTAGAGTTGCAGAGTATAGAAATGCATCAACCAGGGCGGCCACGACCAAATGCTCCATGAATGATAACACTGGAAAGGGTTTGGCTACAAAAACACATGCACCCCGTTCCCTAAACCCAACAGTTAGCTGTTTAATTCATCACTCAAAGACACTTGAGAAGAAAAAGATATGTTAGAAATATTCATTTATTCTGGATGGTTTGAAACATTGATTGGTTTTGACGTCCCAGACACCTGGTGCTTTATATAGATGGTATTAACTACTCCAACAGTCCGAAAACTACCACAGCAGGAGTGAAATATTCATATTGCAAAAATATTTACAAATTTAAGTATGTATAATAAACTAAAAACATTCTCAAAACTCAACCAGATTTTACAAATGATGCAAATCATAAATATTCTTTTAGGTAATGCACTAAAGTTAAAAATGTCATTTATTTTTCATTTAGTGGTTATATTAAGCACCTGTGTGTGTGTGTGTGTGTGTGTGTGTGTGTGTGTGTGTCAGAGATAGTTTGCTGCCCAGTGGCTCTTACAGCATTGACTTTTGGCTGAAAGAGAAGCCTGTTGCCGTGGATACCTCTCTCCTCTCTCCTTCTATCTTCATTTTCTGCCTTCCCCTTCTTAACCCCCCCTTCCTGTTTGCTGTCTGTGTTTGAGGGAATGTAGGGTGTGGCGGCTCGCTGAGAGCTCACAGTGAGGCTAAAGTGTTGCCAATTATTGTAGAGGAATGAACCAGAGGAAACAGTTCACTTCTCGAAAAGATAAAAAAAAAGTTTGAAAAAGACGTTCTGTCACTAAGCCACTTTTTCCAGATTGTCTACTGATTTACAAATTGCTCTTATGCCTTTGTTTTTCCAAAAGCTCACCGCAATTAACTAGCGAACACTGAGTCAGTCTGTGGTGCAGCCTGGGTTCAAGTTAGAACCCCTGTGGGCTGGTGGGAGTGAGATTGTATTTACTCTGTTTATTTAGCTTCTCGTCGCTCACATGTCCCTGAGTAACCCTGCTGGGTGCGTAACATCGATCTGTCCGGTGTTGATCTTATTTGGTCCCATCACCTCCTTCTCTGACTCCATCTGTAACTATCGTCTTCTCTTCCACCGGTCACCCTTCATCACTCTTATCACTTGCTCTTCATTTCATTCTTCCCTGTTATCTCTACCTCCTCCTTTCTTCCGCTCTTCCTCCCTGTCTCCTCTCTGCAGATTTAAGCTCCCTTCCTTCCTACCTCTGCCGCACATAACCAGGAGAAAGGGGACTGCCCACGCAGAGCATTAGATAAAGACCACATAGCTGGCTTAGCTCAACCCCAAAGCAGCAGGAGTTTAACTGACAACCAATACAGGTCCCATACAACAGGCTGCAATGCTGTAGTAAGAGTGACCCTGTTCATAAGATCACATCTCAGGTCCACCCACTCATCCCTCCTGGATAAACCCTCAGTTGGCCCGGTGTGTTTATGTGTTTGTTTGTTTATGTGTGTGTTGCTGTCCGTTGCGGCTGACCTCAGTTAAGGTGCAGCCTGTGTCTGGTTGTGTCTGCAGCCCCTGGGCGTATAACATGCCAGGTTAATTCTGTTTCATATGGAGGAATTAATGTCAGCTTGTCGATCTTGGCCTACATGACACTGTAATTGCACTGCTGAGCTTGATTTACTGTAATTAACAATAATTTTTTTCTAATCTTGTACTGGATCTTAATCTCAGTCTTCCTAAGAGAATAGATGCTCTCTGTGATATACCATAGTATGAGTTTGAGAGCTTTTTTAGAAACTTGTTTGCAGCGCTCTGTCTGCTTTTCTGTGAATACTCTGCATGTCTGTTTTTCTGTGTTTATTTTATTTTAAACAAAAACTTTTAATTAAATTTAGCATTAAAGGCAACATGTTCAGTAGAAGCAATCGACTAGAGCAGGAATATTCATTCAATTAAAAGTTTGTCAAGTTCCTTAACTTCAGGTTTCCACTCCATTTGAGTATATGATCCTTGCCACCATTATTGCCAACTGTATCGTCTTGGCTCTGGAACAGCATCTTCCCGGAGAGGACAAAACACCCATGTCCAAGAGACTGGTGAGATGTTTTGCAAGTTGCTAAAAGGTCAAAACTGCTTTTGGAAGAGTCTGTTGATCCTCAGAAAAAGGTTGAACATCAGTTCAGTGTGAGCCACCGATCACTCTGATCACCTCATTGCACTTTTGCTTTGCACTGACAGGAGAAGACGGAGCCCTATTTCATCGGGATGTTCTGTTTTGAGGCTGGGATAAAGATCATCGCCCTGGGCTTTGTCTTTCATAAAGGTTCCTACCTCAGGAACGGATGGAATGTCATGGACTTCATTGTTGTCCTCAGTGGGTGAGTTAAACTGTGTGTCTGTGTAGTTGGATGCAGATCTATGAAACAGGATTAGGAATTGAATGGGAAAGTGATTCTGTGAGACTGATTGTATTCTAAACACACACTGTTCGTGTCCTCTTCTTAATTGTTTGGGATTATTTTTGTTTTTTCGTATGCAGCTCACAGTTTGGTTGCTTAAGGATGAATGTCTGCTTCCTTGTTGCTTTTTGCTCTATAACACCTACACACTGAAAATCTTGTCTTTTTATTTTCGAGTTTTCACTTCCAGATCATATATGAGATGATATTTGTGGGCAGACGTCACACAAGGAGCAGATTTAAAGCAAGTTTAAAGGAAGGTTTGACATCAGAGAAATCTGAATATCACCATATTAACATGTACTGTATATATTTCAGTAGTTTTATTCATTTTACATCATCCATCTGTTCTCTTGTCAGTCAATAATTGTCAGTTTAATTAATAAATTAAACATATTTTTCCTTTGTTTCCAAAGAAAAATTCAACAGGGCACCTTTAACTTCAAGGTAATGCCCCTTAACAACATAATTTAATTTGATTTGATTTGATTTAATTTGAAGAGCACTTCACACCAGTCTCCTTCTCAGGAGATATAGGTGCTCCATCATCACAGCAGAGGAAGGAAATGTTTATGGTTCAAAGGAGGAGCTTTATTAGACAGCTGATTAACCTCACCACCTCTGTCTCACACACACATGCGCATAACACACATACATGCATGTATGAAATATTAATCAATTCAAAGCACAGAAATACAAAGGGTGGCAGACAGGGCTCTTAGAGAATTCTACATGATTCTGGCTGTTCAATTATTGATATAGCCGAGCTCGTGCTTCTTAACGATGCTCCACTCGCTGTTGGGGAGAAGAAGACTGCAAGGGAGGAGGAGGAAAGAGGAGGAGAGAAGAGTGCGGGAGAAAGATGGTATAAAGAGAAGCGTTGTGAAAGATAGAGCCTCCCACCTCTGTAACATGTTGATCCGTTGACATGACACTCAGCTCCATGGAAAACTAACTTAAGACCAAAATTAGAAGCTTAATTAAAACAAAGTAGGACAGACAGATGTTAAGTGATGGTTGTAACCTCACTTTCTTGAATCGTGACAGAAGGAAAGAGACCAAAGACTCCAGAGGCTCTTCCAATGGTGACATATCACGCTTTAAGTTACAGTGAGCTCTTCGTTTGGTCAGCCAGCACCTTTTCATGTCTTTGTTTCTTCTGGCTCGGACGTCAGCTTGTGCTGTGGACAACCTCAGTGCATTTGCATGTAATTGATAGCAAGCGTACTGAGAAATATTTAGAAAAAATTATCTTGAAGCTTTAAAAAACGGAAAACAGTAAAGGCATGTATACTTCTTTTACATGGAGGTGTGCTCAGAGTGGATGAAATAGCCTTTCAGGTCTCATTTTATTAATATTCAGCATGATGAAGTGAGCTGCAGATAGAGCCCTCACTAAATTATCATTCTGGCCACAGCAAAGATAAATTAATGAAAATGTTCTCTCTCTCCTTCTCCCTCTCTTTTGCTCTCTCTCTTTTTCAACCACACACACATGCAGAACATCAGTCGAGGTTTGCAGCCTTATTAGAGAGTGAATGGAGCTTATGAGATCTGAGATATTAGATGAGTCACCAGTGCTGTCTATCAGTTAGTAATGAGGAGGCCCCTGCAGACAGTGTCACAGACTCTGTTACAACTGCTTTACAGATCCTCTACAAACTCCTCACACATTCAGTACGCATAAATTCATAGCCCTAACCAATAGTAAAAAAAGTAAGCTAAAGATTTAAATTAGTTTTTCTATTGTTAGTTTTCTTCCTTATACTTGTATTACAGTATACTTTTTTTTGCCTTCGAAACAAACTTCAATCTATGTAACTCAAAAAACAATCTATATCATTGGTTATAAAATTGCCATGTTTTGATGAGGAAAAAAATTTGAATAGAAAAAAGTTAACTTAAAGTTAAACTTAAGTGAAAACAGATTAAAAGGATACAGGATTAAAAAAAAAACAGCCTCTAACTGTGACATAACAGTCATTAATTTTAAATTTGAGACTTTGAAACAAAAAAAAACAAAGAAAAGAAAAAAGAATTGGACATTAACAGGAAGAGAGAAAGGGACTGACATTAAAACCCACTTGGACAGATTTTGAAGTTCATGTCTGCATGAAGTCTGAAGTCTGCAAACTAACTCTTAAGAAAGGGAATTTTATGTGCACTGATTCACAAATTTACCTTTTACAGTTTTATAGACAAGGTTACACCCTGTAACTCTGTCAAAGGGGGTATAAAGCAAGAAAGCTCAAGAAGAAGAACCTGCAGTATAAATCTCAATTATGGAAAATAAAGTGACACTATGAGGCATATTAAGTCCAAAACAACGTTTATATCAGTGTAAGTCTATTTCAGAACATGCACACACTATATTGGAGCCAGCCAATGAAAATTCTTGTTTTTAAATGACAGAATATGTTTTGAGTTGTTTTTAGTCTTGGTGAGACTAAGTCCACAAAGTATCCTGAAAACATTCTGGGAATTATTTCCTTGGACACTAAAGCCCCCCTGGTTACACTCACGGGTCAACTTGACCCAAAAGAAAAAAAAAAAACACAATAGAATGAGAGAAGTCTTCTCACTGAGGTCTCTGAAAAAAAGTATGCCTTCAAGACAAGAAGTCTGAGGCATTTGTTCTCAAAGGTATTTACCGAAGGACTTGTAGGTCCAAACAATCAGTTTTGAGAATTTGAAATTGAACATTTCAATGTGCAGAAAACATCATGTTTTCTTTTTTATTGTGTTTTTTTTTCCTGCGTCTTCATCCAGCTGGAGTTAGATGTGCAGATTATCCAGTTCCTTCAACACCAACTACACATTTCTTAGTTTGACCTTTATAGCCTAAAGCTGTGAAGTACGTTTGGAGTAACTTCTATTCTTTGCAAAGCATATAATGTTCCTATAATGTTCATTCCTTCAGCTCAAATATCTGCAGTGACCTGACTCTGATTAAAGGCTTAGATTTCAGTTTGAGTCCTACAGATGGGAACCTTAATATAACTGTGTTGTTAAAAAAAAAAAAAAAAAAAGTAGCCTATGGAGGCATAATAAACGACTGTTAAATCAGACTACGTAGCTTGTGAACCTCTCCTCGGTGGATACCCCTGACTCACTCAACACTATGTGTGAACATGTGTAATTATGGAAGCTTTCGCTAACAGTGTCATTGCCAGAGGCCGTGATTACCTCACCAAGCTGCCTTGCTGCTTCAGGATGGCCTGTATTACACAGAAAGCATAAGTGGGAGGGAGGTATGCAAAGTCAGTTGGCACTGTTTCTTCATAGGTTGTTACTGTGCAGCTGAGATATTGTTGAAATTCAAACAGAGCGGCTGTCGGTTTTCTCAGGCCATCACACATGCTTCCCCAGCTGGCTACCGCTGTTAAAAAGGCAAGCTGCGAGAGAGAGAAAACAAAGCAGCTGATAACGAGGAAAAAACATGATAGGAGAGAAAGAAAGTAAAGAATAGAGAGCATAGAGATAGAGCTGGAGGAAATAAGAAAGATGTCCCCTATGCGTAATCGTACGTACTAATTGCCACTTTGGCAGTCCCATTTGCTGGCAAGCCGTCCATTAGATTGGCAGCAGTTGGCAGAGGGAGACGCCCACCAATAGTTTGTGTCATCGTTATGTGCCAGACACACGGGGGGGATGGGAGGGATGGCGTTAGCTCACATGGACCTGATGAGTGTAGAGATGAGGAGACCGGGGAGGAAAAAATGTTCCCTAATACTACATCATTGTTTAAGATTTTAGGTGAGATGGGGAGGAGGATGTTCAGAAGAATAAATGTCTCACAAATACATCAAGATACTGTGTCTTAGGGACTTTGAGAAAGTAATGGTAAAGACTGAGTCATAATGTGTAGCAAAATGCATTTGTGATATTAAATGACATGTAATGTTATTATGAATTTTTGAAAATGTCTCAAGACTTACTTGTCTTCTCATTGCAAATTGGCCCAAATATGGAAATGTTATCGTTTTAAATGCTCAAGGAAAATAGTTTATTTTTTAATCAGACACTCTCCAGGAGACTGATGACATGAAACAAGACGAGAGAGATTACAAGCAGAGATAACATGCTGTGAAAGTCTCCAGCGTGAATCAACTCAGGGAAGCAAATTGAAAGTACTAAAGGGTGAATCCAGAAGAATTTTCATGTTGTTTTTCAGAAGTTTTCAAAATATCTTGCTTTTCGAACAGTAAATTTCTCAGTTGTAGCTCGAGCTGAGCAATTGATGGAAATATCTTCAGAATCATAATAGTGCAATACCGAAATTGCAGCAGCTGCACTTCTTGTTTCGTTTTGTTTTTTGATGAAGTTAAAAAGTGTCACAGCAGACCATAAAGGCCCTCGGCCCACCATAACGGTGACTGAGGCATCGCTGCTGCAGAATCTGTCTTCTCTTTTTATTTCTGGTGGGGGGGGGGGCTGTCATTGGATATCTTCTACATGCGGGATCTTGCAGACCTTTTACACATCTGTAGTGAATTGAAGCAAGAAACTATGTCTCCTTTCGCTGTGTGAACAGATAGATAAGTCCACATTCCTCACTGGATGTCACAGAGGATGATTATTTGTCCACTGAGTTTTTAATGTTTTTATATTTTCATTCAGTCCCTTTTTTTCATGCCTACTCCTGCCCGTGGTACTCCGCTGGTCCGTGGTTTCCCTCGTTCCTGTTCTCGTTCCTGTTTACTTCAGCTTGAAGTTCTGTTGAGTGTTGAGCTGCACCATTTGTGTATATTATTATCTCAGACCTGTCGCTGGGGTGTGAACATCCTGTCACTGTACCTGACTCACTGAAAGCTAAAACCACAAGTTGTCTGGTGTATGATCGTTTGTGTGCGTTTATGTGCATGAACCAAATGTGCCACTACTGCATGTCTTTTAGCCAGAAACACCGTCTGTCTGTTTGGCAGCCTGACACCTGTTAGGACCGACGACATCAAACTGTCACACACACTCTTTCGTTTACAGATACAGAAACAGACCTCTCCTCTTCAGTCTTATTTTCCATCTGTTGTCTGATCGATTGATGAATTCAGACACAGACAGAGGGACATGTCCCCCTGAGCTGTTACCGTGGTGACTGAGCCCCCGCCCCAGGTCAGGCTGTCACCCGCTTTCTGTCCTGCTGCCCTTCTGGTCAGTGTCTCTACTATTAGACCAGACTAGGGTTTATTTGATAATCAGTCATTTCTTATAATTTTGTTGGAGAATGTGGTTATACACTTGTTTTTGTCTTGGTGTGTGTATGTATGTGAGCAGACAGAGTGCTGGAAACACTTGTCTTTCACTTTTCAACAGGCATTTGTTTCACAAATGAACCAAAGAGAAACATGAATAAGATGAAGAAAGAGTGTGTGAAAAGGAGTGCGTAGTTGGTGGCAAAATTATCTGTGATCCTGAATTAAGTCACTGAATAATGATGATGATGGTGTGACAGAAACTGACTGCCTAACAGCCCCGTTTTCTGTCCCTGTACGCTTTCCCTGTCTTTCATGAACACCATCTGTATAAAGGGGCTGAGTGGGCTGTGATACAAAGACTGTGTCAAAGGGTCTTTATGTAGTCTAGTCTGGTATCTGATGGGAGAAGATAAGGTGCTAAATTGAGATGAAAGCTTAGTCCTGATGTTAGATGGAACTCAAGTCAAATTAAATTTAGTTCAGTTGCCAGGGAAAGTTACTGGAAAGCAGGTGGAGCTGAAATTCTCAAGAATGTTCCTCAGTTACGACGCTATAGTTTAAAATTTCATGCAGACAACCGTTAAGTAAGGTCTCATTTACACACGTGAGTTTTGGTTTTCAGTCCAATCTTGCTTGAATTTACCCTCAAAATAGAACAGGAACGCAGGCTTCTGTTAACTTAAATAGGAGTTTCATTTTCATTTTCAAAATTAAATTGCATGGGCAGGATAGAGCGTACACACTGCTGAATTGTGTTGACAGGTTGTAAAAAGAGGCCAGATTACATTGAAATCTACGTGAAAACGGTCTCACTTCTCATTTCATTTACTCCCTCAGTAACCATTATCCTAATGAGTTTATGGTCTCAGTCTCTAGGTTCAAGTCCTCTTCAATACAACATGATGTTCATTTTTAAAATGATGGTCCCTTTTGGAGGGAAGTGGACTGTAAAGCAGGGTTTGCTTTGTTGATTAACAGACTGTATGATATATTGATACAAAAACCTCTAAAAGGCCTAACCACAGACAATTTTTTTGGGTTTGTTCGTAAAAACAATTATTTGTTTTTGGTGCTGCTGAGTTGGAAACACATGAGACTGAAATTTCAGGAAGAATCAATCATCAGCGTGGACTTCTATGATAATGAGATAAAAGCTGTATGGCCTCTGTCTTTACCTGATTAGTGGCTGGCCTGAATGGATGAGTGTCCACAGGGGCATGATGTTAAATCGACCAAAGAGAGCAGGTACTGTGAAATAGCACCAGTCTTACATTAGTGTAGCAGAAACTGTTTGTTTTCATGTAGTAAAGCAATAAAATCCCACCTCAGTCACTTATTGGGTTAAAGTGGAAGCTGAACATCCATTGAGATTAAATGAAGCCCCAGGACCCATTACACATCTATTTATATACATATTTACAGTATATTTCTTTAGACACCCTGCCCTATATAAACCTCTTTTGAACTCTGCAGGACTCCAAGATGTTCCTGTCAACCAACCATAGATTGGCATCAGTAAATTTATCACATCGTATATGTCCGCTCTTCAGCCTAACTTGTGAAACAGCACTCTATTAATCTCAATTAGGGTTTGTGACAAACTAACAATTGTAGGGGACATTAACTGATGCACAGCATTTTCTGGGGACACCATGTTTAATGAAGCAGCTTCTGGAGCTCTGTTACTGCATGTATCTTTGCCAGAAAGCAGTGTGTTGCATTTGGCTTTGACTGTCTGCAAGAGACGAAACAGGGCCGTGAGGCAAAATCTACCCATCTTTATTTCTGTTTACTGCAAATAAAATGTACAATACAAATACGTATGATAGCAACCTTTGGTATCTTTGGCATTAATTTTATATGACAAACACGTCAGAGCATAATAGTTTGGAGGAATTTGTATAGAATGATGCACAAGATATCTGGAATATTTGATCTTTATATGACAATGTTTGACAGTGGGAATTAAGAGAAATTTAAAACCCTTAAAGCTACTAAAGGTTAAATGTTTATTTGTATTAAATGATGTGGATAACATTGTTCTAAATGTTCAACTTTATTATTCATGTGTTCTTGCCTTTGTTAGTGTTTATTAATACTCGTGTGGAGGCACTAACATTTTGAAGCTGTAGATGAACTTTTGTGACCAAGAAAGAGTTGGTGTGCCAACTAGTCATCTCTGCAGTGTACCAGATAATTACCTCGCTCACACACTCTCTCTCATTGTGTCTCTATGTCTCTATCTCCCACTCTTTCTCTCCTTTTCTCTCTTCCAACAGATGGCTAATAAATCATTTACCCAACTCAATTATTCATTCATACCAAAGAGCAAACATTTAGCTAACGGACACATAAAACAATATGGAGGGTGATATGGAATTAAAGTGATAACTGACTCACAGAAAGTCAGGCCAGTATCTCCGGCTGTTGATATAAAGAGCAGCAACGTTTGATCTTGCATAACAACTTGAATATCGTCTTCGTCAATGCAGGGGGGTTCACTGTGTGTGTCTCAGAGAGGAAGCATAAAAAAGACAGATGAGGGGGGAGTTAAAATGAGAGAGCACACTGTGGGAGGCAGAGAGGCTTATATCCACTAAACCAACCAGAGCAGCAATGTAGGAGTTGCTCCACACAATTCCTTAATCTGTCAAGACAATCCGCTGTACACACACTCACACACACCACCTACTGCACTGTGGGCCACCAGAGTAGTTATTTTAATTGACTGTGCTAAAGAGTCAGAGGTTTCTATAAAGAAGCTTTGTGATTTGTCATTATTATTTTTAATCCCAACAGGCAAATGCTGTTAGATTGTTTACACCCTTCTACAAACATGCATGAATGTTGTGTACTGACCGTTAGTGCAGATCTTTGAGGGACCAACTGAGTGTTTTAATCAATAAAATGTGCGATTTTTTTGTGTTTAAAATCAAGTCAGAATGATCCATTTGAAGAGCAAAATTTATCTGTGGCTTCAAGAGATTAAGCAGATTTCTTCACCATAAGAGCTGAATGTTGCACCGTGTTAGTGGTACATCTGCTGTTATCATCAGACATATAAAGGTTTCTGATCTGAGGAAAAAGCTCCCTATCAAGTTTATAAGCTGCAGAAGAAATTCATAATTCTTTTACAAAATCATTACTGTGAATGCAACAGCTGGTGCTGGAGGCTTGTGGTAGTTATTGAACAAAGAGTTCAGGATAGTATGACACTATCAGCCACCACTGAATTTAGCTTTTTAAGTGTATTCCCTTAATATTATCTCACCAAATCTTCCCTAAACATCAAATCAGGGGCCCTTTTGAAGGAAAGTTTATCTCTGCTCCAGCCTGTGTGCTTGTGATTCAACTTCCAGTTAAGTTTGATCTTGTCATGGTGTGCGTCTTCATGGTGCTTAATGCAGCTGGATCCCCATTTCCTGATGCAATCTGCTGCAAACCATCCTGCTGGATACTTGAAAACTAAAACATTAATGACGATATTTTGTGCTGTGTATTACTCCATTTGGCCGAAAACCTCTCAATTATCACAACTTATTAACACCCATCAGGATCAACACCATGTGGTATCACCAGCTGACCTGCAGACATGCAACCTGCCAGAATAGGCCCTTTTCCAAGCAGATGATTTGGGATATCTTTGTAGGAAATTAATGGTACAAATATGAACTCTTTCATTTAGATAAGACGGTTACAGAGGCACATTGAGATGCACATTTGGTGACCAGTGGTTTAAACAACAGGTGCTAAATAATTAATGAGGTTACAATAGTCAGGTGAGCTCATGTCATATTATTCAGCAGCTTGACAGTTACATGGAGCATAAGTCACAACGTTATCAGTATCACGGCATGACGATGCCATGACAGATTTGTCACGCAGCACAGAGCTGTCAGTTCTGCTGGGAATGTCACTGTTACTACTAATCAGGGCTGACAACTCAGACCAGGGCACCGACTCAGTTTACTCCTGTGTGTGTCTCACATGACGCCTGTAGGTCCGTGCAGGGGTGAACAGGCAGGAGGTTTTTTCTGTGTGACAGCTCCAAGTGACTTTATTAACTTGTAGATACACCAGGCACCTTTCAGCCGTGTCTCTGTCTCAGAGATCCATTAAGATGTCCATAAAGTGACCTCCAGGCCTTTTTGTCTCTTGACAGAGAGTAAAGACGGAGACTGGGAAGAGACCTGTTTAACTCCACCTTAAGAAGGCTATAAAATGCATGTTTTTACATTGTAGGGTTTTTTCTGAAATGTACTATCTCAGTTTAACTGTTATCAAAATCTTTATCTTTTAATCTTAATCTTCATTAACAACTATGTCCTACTCAGATAAAAGCTTCAGGCTATATTTGTGAAGGAATTCTCATATCATTTATTGCTCATACTGCTCATTTCATGTCAACTTTTAGTCTACACTGTCTTAATCATGCTCTCTGTGGGTAAAATGCTCCTTAATGCCACATGAGTGATTCCATTTGAATCATAGAATAAGCCTAAGCTACTAAAACAAACAGATAAATGAACAGTCCTGCAAGAAGAAGAAGGGAAACTACAGGGTGGAAACAAACTGTCTGCCAAATTGTTTTTTTGCGCCAAGTAAGCCATGTGTTGTGCTTCCCTTGGATGATTTAAATCTGCCAGTTTCTGTGGCCAACCTTCAGCTTCCTTGTCTCCGTCATACGGGGGGAGGGGGGGTTGCCAATGTCCAGACGGCAGCAGTGTGCAGCATGGTTGTCACAGTGATGTTGGTAAAACACTGTGACAGAGAGAGCTGTAGGTTACTGAATGTTTTGGCAACAACTTCATTTTATTCTGCTTTATTTTGTCTTTTTCCCTTCAATAATTTTTGCCTGATCTGACCAAGAAGCCCTTTTCATCTTTTCCATTTAGTTTAGTTTCTACACATTTCTAATTTTTGCTGTAGAATTATTTCTCTTTCCTTTGCTAGAGAATATGCAGTCTGCACCATTACAGCCTCTAAAAATCTTAATTTTTTTAAAACCAATAGGCGCAAAAGAAACCCAAGCAGCAGTAAAGATGTAGCCAATATAAGAAAATATTTATTTTTGTGCTTGAGAAAATATTGTAGCTGGAGGAAGAGTGGGGAAGCAAGTAGAGACCCTGAGCCCAGCTTCTCATTTTGTAGACTGGCAGTCAGACCAGATCAAGTTCTCCTGACAGACACAGACATTCATCATGCTCACACTGAAGGCAATATCTGTTGCGCTAGGTTATATTTGCTATTGTTATTTCTTCATTTTTAGTTTACTGAAATAGGAATGTTTCCTTTCAGTTCTGCAGTTGTACTTTACTCCTGATTTCATCCAAACGGAGTAAGAATCCATGTAGTTTTGTAACATCTGATCTCACTCAGATATGTGTCCTCTTTGAAGGAGAAAAATAGGAGCTAACACACATTTATACGTGATGTTTTCCCAGACTCTACATAAAAGTGAATCTAGGCTGTAGAGCTTAAAACCTGAATTCTATTTAATGACTATCAGGGGGCAGCTAGTTCTAAAAAGTCAGGTTGTGTTGATGTGTAACAGAAAATGGCCTTACTTGTCAGTTGATTTATTACCTTAGTAAAAGTTTTCTTCAGAGAGGATAGAGTACAGAGCTGACCAGACCCACTGCTCCTCTCTCCTCAGTTACCTTCTCTTGTAAATATTGATTATTCTGGTTTAAAAAAGCCAAGATGGCAACGACCACGTTACAAACTCAAGGTTTCAAAAAGCAACTCATTGGGGACCAATGGGTGACATCAGAATTACCACTTGGTGTGTTGCCTGTGTATTGCATTTATCCAATCAATCAGTTTATCTCTTTAAGCCTGAAAAGAAAGTGACTTTGCACTTTTATCATAATTGTGAGTAGCTAGGAAACAAACAAAAATATAATGACATTGACAATGTGATCTCTAATTCCAAAAAGCCGATAGATTTCATAGCTTTGGTTGGACTTTGACTGCATCTTGCTCTTAGGAAACACTCTTAACCTTTGCAAACAGTCATTATTGGAAAATGGGGTCCAGGACATCCACTGAATAACAGCAGACTTGATGAGGAAGCCATTTTTAGACCCTCCATCCCATAGTCTCCATAACAACTAAAGAGCAGCCAGGATGGACTAATGATCTGCAGAAAGATGGAGAGACAGAGAAAGTAGGGGATGAAATGACAGGCAGGAGACAGTGGAGGGACTGTTTAAGTGGGGGGAGGGAAAAAGGAAAGAAAAAGTAGGAAGACATAAGTTGTTGGTACTGGGGTGAAAAGGGGAAAAAAGGTGGGAGGAAAGAATGGAAAGGGAAGTAGAGGTGTGAAACTCATGCGCATAATTTCATTTCTATATTTGTGTGCATGATGGTGAGCTATTTTAATCTTTCTCTCCCTCTCCCTCCTTTTCTTTTCTCCTAATTAAATCAGATGACACTTTGTGGCTCCTAATTCTGTAGACAGGACTAATTCTGACCACCCTATCACAGAACTCAAGCATGCAATTACTGCAGAGCAAATCACTTCATATTAAAGAAGCCTTTTAAATCATATGTTTACAGTCCTCCAACCATTTTACACCATCCACACCACAGACTATTAACAAAGATGAAGGTGTCTCTGTGATGTCACTCACAGGTTTCTGAAGAGTGAAGGTGTGCGCACCCTTAATTATGCAGTACTTTGAACCTTAAGAAAATTCGAATATGAGAATTCAGTTTCAATACAGCTGTCAGGAGAGAGCAGGCTGTAAACATTTTAACATGTGAGTGTATGTGGCTTTATGGTGACCATCGGAAGAGTAAACAAACACTGGCTTCATTTATCACCCTCAGAGGTTTCCATGGCATCCACATATCATGTTGTTGCCTTCATCTTTGTCTTCTTCCTGGTTAAAATGAATTTAATTAGTGTTTTATAGTATATTATTCAACAACCATTGGCGTTGCCGGGGCATTGGAGCAGTGTGTGCTTACTTGATAAAGTCATACTGCCACACAAAAAGCACACTCTGAACTCGCCCTTTGTTATTTTCCCTTTCCTTTTTTTCTTTACCCCAGTTCTCCATCCATCTTTGTCTCTCGCTCTCAGTGGGCATCCAGGTGAAGGGGGAGTAAGATGTGTTCCAGAAATTGCAGAAGTGAAGTATAATTGGGGAAGGGATTGAAAAACAGGTGAAGGATGAGGAAGGTGAGAGAAGAGATGTTTTGGGATGAAAACCATATGAGGGTTTTAAGAAATATAAAAGGGGGGCAAGAGAGCAGACTAATGAGGAAGCTTTTCCTCTCATCTGTCTGAGGGCTGAAGGCCACAGATGTGTAATTACACAGTGAAGCGACGAGAGGAAACACAACAGGACAAAGTAAGGATGGAACCTGTGAAGGAGTCTGGCTTTGTGTAACAGATGAGTGTTACACAAGGCTTCCTTAAGATGATTGATGTGTCCATCCCCATGAGCTTCATGTCTCTCCAACCTAAGGGTGTCCTGCCTTCCCTTCGTGGAGCCGCTTTCTTTGTTCTCTTTCTAAATAACAGTTGTCACAGCCATCCTCCCACACACAGGGAAACGGCCAAAAGCCCCAAAAGCATCCTTGTTGTTTTTTCTGCCTGTTGGAGACCCTCAGATTTTCACATTCTGTATCTAAGAACTGCAGCCCTCCTCCAGCATTGTGCATTATGGCCTTAATGTGTGTGTGAGTCTGCTTTTTGACTCAGACTCAGATTAGAAACCATGCATTCATATACATCTGCAGGACACAGGCAAATGTGTGCATCAGCTCTCTGTCTTCTGTTTGTGTGGGTTTGCATTTGGACATTTTGATGTTGTGTGTTCTTCTTTAGGATCCTGGCTGCAGCAGGGGCGCATATGAACATCTCAGTGGACCTGAGGACTTTAAGAGCGGTGCGAGTGCTTCGACCCCTCAAACTGGTCTCAGGCATCCCCAGTAAGTAACACACCTTTTTTTCTTATCACTGTAGTTTTCCATTTTTCTTTCAATTTTAGTCCAATTTCAGAGAAGAACATGCTGACATTATATGTGGTCATGACAGCAGACCATGTTTTGAGATACTGGCTTTTGAGATTCCTGCCACCACCTCAATACAAGGAATGAAGGAAAAACCCATTGTGATGAACAACAGAAATCTGAAAAGCGTTACATTTCAAATACAGACAATGACGGATCACTGTGTGCTTTATTTCCAGGTCTGCAGATAGTCCTGAAGTCTATAATGAAGGCCATGGTCCCTCTGCTGCAGATCGGCCTGCTCCTGTTCTTTGCAATTCTCATGTTTGCCATCATAGGCCTGGAGTTTTACAGCGGCAAACTGCACTTCACCTGTATACCACAGCCTGGAATACTCGGTACAGACACCCTAATGGTTATTATAGTAAGCAGGACACAATGTTACACACAAAACTGAAGGTGTGTGCCCAGTAGTGCTTATTTATACAGCAACAGTGTTCATTATCTTGTCAAGAAATCGACCATTTTGGCTCCAACAGCACATGCTCTTAGCTCTGAGAAGCTTCTACATGTAAGTGATATAATTACACACACAGACAGATATCTCTGCTGTTTTACACAGGCAGTAAGAGGAGAAGATGGAAACATCAGTAAATTTGTTAATTGGCATAATTCTTCACACTACTCTACCCGTGATGGGAACCAATTGTGGCATCCTGTTGTTACTGTGAATCGAATGTTTTTATTCATCTTTAACCAAGATCTATTATGAATTGCATTAGAAAAAATTGTCTCGACGTCTCTGCCGCAGTCTGATGGCATGGATGGAACAAAAGAGAACAATTTGTCGAAAGGACCTCACATGGTTGTGAATAATGCATAAATGTGAACAAATAAAAGAATATTTTAAACTGTTTTTGACAACTAACTGATTCACAGGGTATAAAATCAAAGAGACAGGACTGAACTCGGTCTGCTGCTGCTGTCATTTTTCACTTTTTGTGTGTGTTTGTGGGTCTATATCAGGTATTTTTACGTAGCTCTTTAGGAAACGGCTCTATTGTCATAATCACCAATGCATACACAAACAGGCTGCACCTGCAGACTGGATCAAACCAAACAGTTTGCAGCGTTTTCCTGTATAATTAAATCCAACAAATCCTGTGTGCCACAATGGCTCATTATACATTCACTGCTGTCATTAACCTCCTGTCACACTGAAGCTGAACGACAGTTAGATAACACAGAGACAAAGTATTTTCTGTCAGTGGGTGGTCATGTTGCTGTTCAGACAGGTACTCTGTTCTTCGACATTTTTTGTTTCTTTTTTTATTACCATAGTCTCCGATTTATTGTTTCTGTACAATCTGAGATATGGCTTGATTGAAGATTTAGCCAGTTATAGGTTTTGAAGGCTGTGAGTTCAGTTTCACACAACTGAATTGTCAACAAAACAAAAACTTTGTGTTCTCGAGCTTTAGGACCAGAAGACATTAAAGCTTTGAACCCTCTTACTTCTTGGTTCTGTGTTAAATCTTAATTATATGACAAATTATAGTGTTCACTGTAGTAGTTTTATTGTTTTATAGTTTTTTTGTTGTCTGCAGTAGACTGAACATGGCAGGTTTGTCAGAAGCTTTGTCTTATATATATCTTCTAAAATAATGCATTTTTGCACCCTTTTCTCTGTTTACGCACCTTCTGTGCTCAGAAAACGAGACGGTGGACTCCTCCGAGTTTGAGTTCCCGTGTGGCGTCCGTCAGTGTCCAGCCAAATACACATGCAATGATACCTGGATCGGCCCAAATGACGGCATTACCCAGTTCGACAACATCCTGTTTGCTGTTCTCACTGTCTTCCAGTGCATCACCATGGAGGGATGGACCACAGTGCTCTACAATGTAAGACTCAACGCTCACTCACAATATTTTGGGGGGATTGCTGCAAACTATTGAGGTGCAGCAGAGTTTTATTTAAATTTAGACTCAACTAACCCGAATGAACAGAAGCAGCTTTGGCTCTAGCTCACTGATGGCTGCTGAGTGGATTTCTTGCTTCCTCATCTCTCATACTCTTGCCTGTGGGTGGAGGACACGGGCAGGTATTTGGGATTTTAGTGTTGAAACTGCATAGTGCTATATTAATTCCTGTTTTGCTCTCAGTTTGCCATTTTTATTCCATCAGCCTTGAGAAATGTGTAACCTCTTGGAACATGCTGCGAGGCCTGAATAGAGATTAGACTGCCTACCTAGAAATGTCATTTTAATTAATTTCTTTGTAAACCTCAGCAAGCTGTGAATGCGAGCATGATGAGTAGGTTCAAATATGTGTTTATGAAGATTTTCAAATCAGTCAATACCAAGTTGTACAAAAGTAAAAAGGAGAACATGATATGTCGTTATATATGTTGTGATGCATCTCACGGAGTCGTGCCTTCAAGTAATGAGCATTGTGCACAATGTTAATGTCATTTTCTGCTGCAGAGTAACTGTCAGACATGGATGAGATGCAGCGCTGTTTTTCTTTTCACTGTGTCAGTGAAAGGAGCAGGCAGATAGATGCACCCAGACAGTGTGTAGACAGAAAGGCAGGCAGTGGCACCATTTGCTAAGTTAATGTAGCTGTTGCCTGTGTGACCAGTCAACAAATCAAGCCTAATCATTTTATCTCAGCCTCTAACAGAGTGGAATTATGAGATTATGCTCGGACAGGAATACAAAAAAAATTTCACTTTAACAAGCCTTTAGAAAAGCATAAAATAAAAAGAGAAATTATCACTCTGCTCATGTGGGCCTTTATAGATATGGACTTACTGAGCACTTGAGACAGTCAGCCACTGCTAATTTTCACATTAAAATCAGAAGTTGTGATCTCAACGATCATTGGTGCCGGTCAGGCTGTTTTGAATATTTTTCAGATAGCCCAGAAATACTTCCACACACAGCAGTGAGTTTTAGTCACAATGGAGCCAAAAACAAAAACAAAAAATCCCAATCCAGCTCTGTTGACAGGAACTTTTTGATGACAGAAGAGATTGGCCACACTGGTTGGAGCTGATAGGTGACTCTGACACCCACGCTCACAACTGTGGTGAGCAGAAGAGCATCTCAGAATGCGCAACATGTCGAAACAGAAGTGGCAGCGTTACAAAGCCCCGCCGTGTTTTTTAAGCTACAAGAAGTCAAATTTTGGCAAAAAGTTGTGACCTAAGAAGGAGTGAGGGATGGATCTGATCTTATCTGTCTTTTATCAGACAAGTCGCCCTTTCTGGTAGTCTGTCAATCACACGCTAGCCACACCCTAATTCGTATCCTGCTCTGTGGTCTATTTTCCTGTAAATGGAACAATAATAATAATAATAATAAATAATAATAAAAAATTGACATCATGTTGTTTGTACAAGACTTGAAACTAGTGACTGAGACAATGACAACATTCTGAGCCAATAGAGCAAGTGAGAAGGAGGGCCATAATCCCAAAGGTTTCAATACGGTCTGACTTCTGTTTATAACCAGTGGAGTCGGCCTCTGATGGTCATTAGATAGAATTCATGTTTTAGGCTCTTCAGTATAAGTATCGAGTAGTTACGTCTACAGTTACTTCAACATGGAGCTGACTCATCAGAGTCTGTTTCTCATAACTTGAAAACAAAAACAGACTGCAGAATTTACAGTACAGACATCTTAGAGACCTTTATTTTTTGCTGAAGTTTGCTTTTTCTTTTACTTTGTGTTATTATAGTAAAGCAACAATCATGAGGCCACATCATGAAACCCACAAAGTGCTGAGGTAGGGTATAGATTGTGGACAGCTCCCTGCTCTGTTTTTATTGAGATGGATGGCAACAGATGATTTGCCATAATGATAATATTGTGTTTTCAGAAGTGATGCTAAATGAACAGCACAGATAAACAAAGACGGACTGGTGACAGACAGGCATCGCACTGCTACTGTGCTGCTGACCATATGGACTTACTCTGAAAATATTGTGCACATATACTGAAAGACACTTCTCTACAGTGCAGCTATAAATTTGTTTATGTGTAGATCCCAATCCTGGGAAACAGACTCACCATGTGTACTTCCTCAGTTTCAGCTGCTTTTAGGTAGAGTTGAAGTACCCTGGTTCTATATTGGCTTCACACAGTGGTTGCTCACAGAATACTTTCACTCTCCTCCACACTCTCTCTGTGAGGCCGGAGCAGATCGATACACCTGATGTCTCTGTTCGGAGGCCTGCTACCACTCAGACTCGAACCTTCAGCAGCAACCCAAACACCTACACTTGTGTATTTCCGTCCTGTATCCCAATGGCAGTATGAGTCGAGTCTGCTCCCACTTCACTTTATTTAACTGGGTTTCAAACTTTGATTTATTTATTTATTTTTATGTTTCAGACCGACGATGCCTTGGGCCCCAGCTGGAACTGGCTCTACTTCATCCCTCTCATCATCATTGGATCTTTTTTTGTCCTGAACCTGGTTCTGGGAGTCCTCTCCGGGTAGGTTGAGTGGAGTTCAAGTTCATTTCAAACTCATGAAGGCATCTGCCCTTGATTGTCAGACAGACTTGGACTGTCTCCCAGTGAAGCGCCAGCTGCAGCACTGCGGTCTGTTGTATGTCTGTTGCGTTGTCCTTGGTGTCCCTAATTTTCCACTGCAGTCCATTACATCATGGTCAGTGGTTAAATGGTTCTTCTCCACAGGCAGTTATGTCCTCTGGTGAGGTGTTTATAAGTTATTGCTGTATATATAAATATACTGCATTTATACTGATGTGGTCATCAGTCACTCCATGACATCAGAAAGTGTTCCTGAGGAGACGTGAGAGATGGATCTGATTTACTCATTCCTGATTGTCAGGCAGGTCACCAAGTTAGTACTGTCTGTCTATCTCACGGTAGCCTTTACAGTCCTGAAGTCAACGTCCATTTTTATCTACTTTCTGTGGTACGCAGGTACAGGTAGAGTGGATGCCACAGAAACCACGGCCAAGCAAAGTCATGTTGGTTCATCATCTGGTGTCAACGTCTGGACAAGTTCATTTGTTTTTAAAAAAGTTTAATGTGGGAATTGTTCTCTGATCATTCAAATGGTCACTCTAGTTAAAGAGAAAAGACTTCTCTTCTGCTCTCCTCTCCACTTTGTTCCCCTGACCACAAAATCCTGTACACTGAGAGAGTAAATAAATAATTCTGTGGTTTGGTTTGTTTTTGCAGGGAATTTGCCAAGGAGAGGGAGAGAGTGGAAAACCGCAGGGCCTTCATGAAACTGAGACGGCAGCAGCAGATTGAGAGAGAGCTCAATGGCTACCGGGCCTGGATTGACAGAGCAGGTGGTTTAAGTCCCAGTCACAGTTCAGGGAGATCTAATAATTTGGCTTTTGATGAGAAAAGGAAAAAATCAATTTTACTGAATATGGAACGTAGGAATATCTAATGCAACCTGTTGTCTGTCAGATGGTCTTTCTGCCACTATATCTCTTTCCATTTGAGTCCTCATCTGCTGCTCATTTTCTGATCACACTCTGACTTTCCAGAGGAAGTGATGCTTGCTGAGGAGAACAAGAATCCAGGACCTTCTGCCCTTGATGGTAAGAAATGTTAGTGTTTCCTTGTTATATTGTGCATATTGTCTTTTTTCTACCCTCACATTGCTTTACATTCTCAGGATAAAGTGTTAAATGTGTTGTATAGAGTTTCAGGTTTATACTACTATAGTATGTGTTGCTTCAATGCCATCAATGGGGATTAAATCTGATACATGCATTCATGGCTCTCACAGTATATCTCAATGACTTTAGACATTATGATCTTTCTTCTTTTGCACCCATGTTCACATTTGTCGTTTGGAACAAAATGCCTCAACCACTATTGGATTAGTATAAAATTTAATATAGACATTAATGTCACGAGCAGAATGAATCCTGTTGAGCTGATCTTTTTAACTAACTTTCACTGAGTGCTAATTCCACTTTCATCCAATATCTCACCTCACCGTTTACATCAGGCTAGGTTGTACTTGGTGTTTAGAGGTAGCAGTCTAGTGTGATATGATAACATCGCTGTCTTAGCTTTTAGCCCAAAAGCATCTCAAATGTCGTACCAACATCAGGTCAAAATGATTCAATGATATGTTGGTATATGACCAAATACTTGCAAAGTAAGAGCATCAGGAGCTGTATTTATATTTGATCTTATATGTAAAGACTACCAAGGCCAGTTAGATGGCTGTAGATGCCTGATTTTATCTTTCACAACTCAGGTTATGAGTTGTTTGTTGTTGTCATGGTGCACTCACATAGGCTCACTGTATAAATCTATCACTAAATCTGCCACTTGGCCCGATCCTTCACTGACAGCTAAGTACCTGCTCTGATCCTCTCAACTCTACTTTGACCTTTCCTCCTCGCTAAACCAGCAGGGCTTTTATTAAATGTTGATTGATTGGCAGCTCTCAGGAAGCTGCCAGAGTGGAGCACAGGTGGTGCCTATGGTGAGAACCGTCCTCTGCTCTGCTCTGCTGTCTCTCACCAACTTCACAATCCATTTTTCTCACACATTTGCCTCAAATGAACGCATGCACGCACTTTAGACAGAGAAAAAAAGAAAACAAATCCGTGTTCAGGTCCAGTATGTTTGCAGCGCTTGAAGGACAAAGACAGTAGTACAAGGTTAATAAAAAAAAACAAAAAAAACAGATGGACAATGGCTCCAGTTGTTGTGATGGAAATAAATGCAGAAGCTCTGATAGCTTTGACTAAAAAGAGAGGTGGTGCACTGCAGTTGCCTTAGCAACCTCTCGTCTGAAAAGGCAGCAGCATGTGTGTGTGTGTGTGTGTTTGTTTGTTTTTATGCTGACAGGACTCTGTCCCTGCCTTTAGCAAACACTTCTGTGCGTGTGCAATATTTGTGCAATATTCTTGTTTATCTGTAAGTGTATGTGTGTATTTGATCTGTGCCTTATTAAAAAAAAAAAGTCACGTAAATATTGACAGCACATAAATTCTGACATTAAGGTAGTGGGTGAGAGTGAGATAAGTAGAAAAGGTCAGAACGCACTCATACTCATCTTGGCATGTACACACTGCACGTTGTGTCCCCAGGGGACAGTTTCCCCACAGTGTGTCACTGTATGGTGGCACATGGCTCAAACACAAGAAATGCATGGACTGTCAAGTCGCCTCAGAGCATGATTTACCATATCAGAGATCATAAAATAGAAGCGGAAGGTTTGCATTCCGTTGTTTGGATCATTACACAAACATTAAATTATCATTTTTGTCTCATTCAATTGCAGCATTAATGAGCTCAATGTCCCCTTTCAGCTGAAATAAATGCATGAGCTTGTCATGCAGAGGATCTTAATTTCCTTCATCATCATCTTTTCATTGCATTATCAGATCTCACACTTGCATATTACCCAACACTGTCTATGGCTGTCTTTAAAATGTAAGGGCGGTCATACACAGTGCAGTTTTCTGGCTTCTGTTGACTCAAAATGTCTCAAATGTATTCAGTTACTCAACATATAATCATCAAGGCAAAAATACTAATGACTTGCTCAGTCATTTTGCCCAAAACTTGGCCATGTGTCACTGCCCTCACAAAATACTTCTTGTAATTTCACGGAACGTGTTCGTTAAAGTGTTTGAGCAGCTTGTCCTGGCCCTTTTTATGTTCGTCCACAGTACTGAAGAGAGCCACCACCATCAAGCGGAGAGGCATGGACGTGGTGTGTCGAGGACAACCAGGGGAGGAACAATATGGTGACATTTCCTCCGTGGGTGAGTGGGAGTCTTGACAGGCTCATAAATATAGGCACAAAAAGTGTGAGGCACAGTTGAGATTGTTGTAAACATCAGTGTTTGGGATTTAGAGTGGGAACATCTTGTACGAGCACTGTTAGACCACAGGCCTCTCTCCGCCTCCCAAGGCATTCCCATGGCAAGAGCAAGTATCAGGAGTGCCAAGCGAGGTCCTACAGCCTATTTTCGCCGGAAGGAACGTCTCCTGCGCATCTCCATCCGCCGCGTGGTGAAGACACACACTTTCTACTGGACAGTGCTCAGCCTCGTCGCCCTCAACACCCTGTGTGTGGCCATTGTTCACCACAACCAGCCCGTCTGGCTGTCCAACTTCCTCTGTGAGTCACACCTCATTCAAATCGCACTTTGATATATGGAAAGTGCTCCAGCAGTCAATAGATCTCTTTGTCACCTCTGTAACACCTGTTAAAGATATTTATCAAGTTTTTTCAATTGTCAGTGCCTCAGATTGTCACTTTTTGTTTCTGTTCCAGACTATGCAGAGTTTCTGTTCCTCGGTCTGTTCCTGACTGAGATGTTCCTGAAGATGTACAGCTTAGGACCACGCCTCTACTTCCACTCCTCCTTTAACTGCTTCGACTGCAGTGTCAGTAATCTGCCTCCTTCTCTGTGTGCCCGTTGAAAATGCACCTAGTTTGTTAAAATAATGCAGCAGCTCTCACTTCCTCTGCCTGTGTGTGTTGCATGTACTTTTTTGTGTCTCTTCTGTCCTCCCTGTCACCTTGTCATAACTGCTGGTGTTCTTTGCTTTGTTATGTCTCCTTAGGTGATTGTTGGCAGCATCTTTGAAGTGCTGTGGGGTTTCTTCAGGCCTGGTACTTCCTTTGGCATCAGTGTCCTGCGTGCTCTCCGTCTGCTGAGGATCTTCAAGATCACCAAGTTAGCCTCCACTCTTTGACATCTGCTGAAATGTTTACACTGAACATTTTGTAACTGACAGAAACTTTGACAGTCTGATGTATTGGTGTGATATAATTTTTTATCTGTTTAAAATTCATACTGAGTTCCGCTGCAGACAACCAAGTGCAGATAAATTGTTTCTCCCAGGACAAAACAAATTCAAACCAAAAAAAAAATATTGTAAAAGATATTACATGAAATTTATGTTCCATTCCTCCTTAGTATATAAATATATAACTAAATACATAGCAACTATACACACATTCACATTGCCTTCAAAGTATGAATCGTGGATTACAGGATTAGAATTATTCTGTCTCGTTTTTCCACTAAAATGACATTTTGTGACTGTAGGTATTGGGCGTCTCTGAGAAACCTGGTCGTCTCTCTGATGAACTCCATGAAGTCCATCATCTCCCTCATTTTCCTTCTCTTCCTGTTCATCGTCGTCTTCGCGCTGCTCGGTATGCAGCTCTTCGGTGGAAGGTAACAATAAAACCACAAGAGCAATCATCCGAGTAAAAATACTTGTGCTTATAGCTCTGTACTTCATGTGTTATGAGTTCATGAACAATGGACTGAAAATGAAGCAGCAGGGCAGAGAGAGAAAACTAATCAATCTGGCTGATAATAGGAACAGTTTTTTGGATGCATGCTCAGCTGCATAGACCTTTCCTGTGGTTCCCGTACAGTAAATACAAACACACACAAACCAAGCCGAAGCACACATCATGGTTCAGTAGATGTCTTTATTAAATACAGATCAAAAGAGACAACAGATTGCCCTCTAGAACACAAATGTTTTCATTCTACCAACACAGTATGTGAGCTTGGTAGAGTCACACACAGCCACTGTTGCTTGGTTTTCCCTCCAGTTTAAGGATGTTTCCCACAAGCTGTCCCTTCATTAAAGGCTGAGCTAGACAAGCAGGCTTTCTGTATGAACTGGCCTCCAGAATACAAAGCACACAGAAAAAAACTCCATCAGGCAGCTGGTCAGAGAGGAGGAGGGTGGATTTTTCGCTGACTGCAAAAATAAAATACTAGAACAAGCTCTTCTTTTTAAACATACGTGTCACAACTTTCTCACAGGTTCATCTTTGAAGACTACACCCCCACAAACTTTGACACCTTTCCTGCAGCCATCATGACGGTCTTTCAGGTCTGAAAATAAACCTGACCTTTACTACAGTGAATCAGGGTGCACCCCTGTCTTTTAATGTAACAGCATTTTAGCAAATGGGTTTGTAGGAAAAGCTCAACAATCGTGTTCTGAATAGTTGTGTGGATAAAATTCTGTGTGATCGTGGGTTTGTTTTCTCAGATCCTCACTGGAGAGGACTGGAATGAGGTTATGTACAACGGCATTCGCTCTCAAGGTGGAGTGAAGTCTGGCATGTGGTCCTCCATCTACTTTATAGTGCTCACACTGTTTGGAAACTGTATCCTTCATCAGTCTTTTCTTTTTCAGATGTCGATGCTTTCATTGAAAAATGCTGTATTCAATACTTGTAACCTTCTTTTCATTATATAACTTAACTCATTCATTATCAAGTATTTAGTAAATGTTTTTGCAATTTTCATTTAACAGCTCTCTCTATTTCCTCTTAATGTTCATTTACTTTTACCATCAAATTGGTCTAAATCACTTCTAGTGCAATACTTAACTTTTCCTGGTGTTTAGATGGTGTTTTATATTACTTATAAAGAGATTGCTGAAGTTATTAATCTATTTCTACTAATTATATATATTTGGCAAAAAACTATAAAATAATATCATAAGTAGATTTTGATGTCCACCAGAGCATCATGGAAAAACAGCAACGTCTTCTCCATTTACCTCAGATATTTGTACTGATATAGACTTTTCTTAGAAATAGTCTAATAATAAAAAAATTGAAATTATGTGGATTAGGTGGAAGAAATGGATTTTGTGGGAAATAAGTTAAATTGTACATTTTTTTGCCATCTTTCTGCCAAGTGCTTCTGGCTAACAGGGTTAAGAAAAATTTGCTTGCATGTTTATCCTGAAGTTTCTATGTTTCTGGACACCTGTTGAATGTGTCGCTCATCTTTGAGCCCAGGTTTAGCCCGCCCAAGAGAAAAGTATTTGGGTCAAATCCTTGAGCTGCTTCACCAAACATTTCATGCTGAGGAGGTAACACGGTATGCAGGCTACCTTTATGAGCCTGAGATCTAAATGTGACTGCCTGTGATCTGATTTTATATTTGGGTCACATAACATGAACAGTTCTTAACACAGGTGTAACCAGACACTCTGCTGAATGTCTTCCTGGCCATTGCTGTGGACAATCTTGCCAATGCCCAAGAACTCACTAAGGTAGTAAAACAGGGATTAGTCGGCCTTGATGCTTTTATTCTTGTAAGAATCTGTTAATGCTACACCGTTTTAATAATCTCTCCACTCACATCATGTCCAGCTCTGCTCTTTCCTCCTTTTCACTTAAATTCTGTTGAATTATTTAAACACCACAGCTGTTCAGTCGCCTTTTCCTCTTTTGATCAGGACGAAGAGGAAGCAGAGGCAGCATTCAACCAGAAGCACGCTCTCCAGAAGGCGAAGGAGGTTGGACCGTTGTCCTCCTTCATGTCTTCAGAGTAAGTGTTTAGTGCAACCGCTCTCCTGCCTGACCTCCTCCTCCCGCTGTCTCCTCTCCTCATCTCCTCTCCGTCCTTCCTTCCTCTGGGAGTGTCAATGTAGGAGCAACACAAAATGCCAACACTTTGCACAAGTTGCTGTAGCCTCCAGCGAAGAACAAGTCTATCATTTGGTTCAGTAGATTTAGATAACTAATAATGTGGAGCAGTGATGGAGAGTGGTTAATGGTCATCAGTACAGCGCGTCAGGTTGTGCTGCTGTGTAAGTTCTGGCTTGTAGCACTTACGCGTCACTTGGAGTGTGCTTAGAGAATCTCTATTTGTTGCTGTCCCTCTGGACATTTATTGATACGACTCTGAAAGGTCCACTAACTAACCTCCGCCTGCTCCCAGCACTGTAATTGCCTCCAAATTGAAGTGTATGTCTCCATGGTTACTGGTCCCACACCGGGGTGGGAGGTGCTTACATTGTTGTCATGGAGATAGGGTTACTCCAGTGTCCAAATTAACATGGTGTGTCCATTACAGTAATACTCTTCTCTACTCCAAAGTGGATGTTGTGGCTACGAGAGAGGGAAGTGAAATCAAGTGTATGAAGGCTTTGATCTGTTGAAGTGCTCTCAATTGTGGAAAATTTGACTCATAAAGTAACGTGATCTTGTTTTCTCAATGCCTAGGTTTCCTGCTTGCAGAATAGATTGGAATTTTTTTATTTTTTTATTTTTTCATTATTTTTTTTCTCAGGGATTGATTGCTCAGTGCTTTGTCATAGGTGGTGGAAGTGCATGTGCATGCACAAGAGTGGGGACCTCTGGCTCAATATGCACGCTGTGTATTGAGAAACAAGCAGTTTGTTGCATGGGCATGTGGATGATTTCACAAAATAATGATTTATTAAAATTATGTTATGCATATAATTCTTCTTCCTGTCTTTCTGTCTTTCTTTCCCTCCATCTTTCATGAGGCCTTACCATTTTCATAGATCGTACTTGATGGAAATTAAATTACAGCAAAATGGATAAAACCAAAGATATGAATTAGCGTCAGTTGAGTCAGTTTAGTCAGCTGAGGGTCTAGCCCTTGTCAGAGCCCATAAAGAAGACTGGAATACCATGGAGTCGCCTGGGCTGGTATCTGTATTCAGAGAGGACACTCTGAACTTTAAGGATTTCTAGTCTCAACTCTGATGTCAGCTATAAAACCCCGGCACTGCCGGCCCCAGCTGACCCCGAAGAAACTTGCATGACAGCTTTTGCTCAGTAAAAAAGAGAGATGCAGCATGTTGGAGTCTGATGATAATTTCACTTGGGGAAGGCATGTATTTGGTGAGCATGATCAAAGGAAGAAAAACAGAGATTACAGACAAACACTCACTGAGAATGCTCGTGAAATTCAACAATGGAGACTGGGACTGTAGCGTTTGGATAGTGTTTTCAGTGTGTGTACAGTTTTTCTTCCAGTCTGAAGTTTTTAAATCCCTCACCCTGGTGCTGCTGGATAATATTTTGAAGTTCCACACATGAACTTCCTGGTTTGGCTTCACTAGCATGTCCTGTGTGAGTGCTCTGAGTTGGCAGTGATGTTCAAGGCTGCATCCCAATATGGTGGTTTTACTTAAAGGATTTTCAAAGATGTACTCCCTCCCTATGTTTGCTGGTGGAGCCCATCTCTGTGTTTTTTTTTTTTTCACCTGTTCCCATACTGTAGCGCAGGCTGTCTAATATCTAGTAACAATGTCTTCTTATAAATGTTGCGTTCACTGTTGATGTTTATGAATGTTGTTTCACTGTTTCTAATCCTGCTACCATCTTGTTTGTCAATGTGCCGCTTGGCTCCAATGGAGACACACACCAAAGCATCAAGAGTCCAGTCAGTTTTTAAACTTCCAGCTGAATCTTTTAATCATGAAAAGGTCTAAAGACTTTAAGTTTGCAATGGAAATAATTCTACTCCAAACAAGTTGCATGATATAGCAGTTAAGTAACAAGTAATTGATCTGTGCGTGTAGTCTTCTAAAAGAGCCGGTTTACCCTTAAGCAACGCATAACAAATTAACTAAATAGACATAACTGTCTTTTTTGTAGTTGGTCTTTGTGTAAAAGGCCACTTCGTGATCTTTGCAGTTCATTTGCTGTGTGTCTCCTGGCCATTTTTGTCTCTGCTCACAAAAGCACTAATGTCTTGTTTTCAACCAATCGCTCATTGATAACACGGACCACACAAGAGTCCTCGCTCCAGTAAGTAACACTGTCTGTTCAGCTCTCTGAATCTCTCACTAACCACCTGCCTGACTTTCTTAAATGGGTCTCAGACTCATCTTGTATACTTTTCTGTTCATGCTCTGTCCTGTCCCCTAAAACTTTCCAACTTTATTTGAGTCCTAATTTTTTCATATCTACTCCACTGATCTCATTTTGCATCTTACGCTTTTTGTCATTCAAGTCTCACAATTCCCAGCTTAGTTAATTTATCACCCAACATTGTCATTGATCCACTAAATTGCTTCATATTAATATGAAAAACCTCTTTACTGCTAATCAGGTTCTCGAACGTCAGACAAAAATGTTTGCGATGTAGTGTGATATAAATTTTTCGGGGGTTTTGATTTCTAATTTACATAAAACACTTTTTTTGACATTAGAAAAAAAGGAACCCTCGAGTCCATCAACGTCTATTTGGAAACAGCTTTGAATCAAATTTCCTTTTGGTGACATAAGGCAATCAAAGAGAATCATCCAAAACCTGGACAGAGGAATAATAATAAAAGCTAAAATAAAAATAACCATGGTAAAATGTATTGTATATGTTGTCTGCTTCTACACATTAACATTTTGTCTTGTCCTTCTTTCCTCAGGGGAAGCCGTAGGAGGCGGCCCTACCTGTACAGGAAAAGAGCCATCCACCGCAGCCGGCCTACCTACTCCTGCTCCCTGGAGGAGGCGCAGGGCAGCGTCAGGGAGGGCCGCCCACCCCCACCACTCAACCCCTCTAACTCTTTCATGTCCAGGGGAGAGAGAAGAAAACGGATGACCATGTCGGTGTGGGAGCAGAGGACCAGCCAGCTGCGGAGACACCGCCAGATGTCCAGCCGGGAGATCCTGTACAACAGCCCCAGCGAGGAGAAGGACGGGCCCCCTGCTTCGGTCCAGGCCCAGCACGGACGTCCAATGTCACTGCAACGCAAGACCACGCAGCACACCCCATCTGGGAGTTTGAAGTGCCTGGAAAACCCCTTAGCCTCCACCACCGAGAACCCGGCTTCAGGATCAATAGATATGCCTCTGTGTGCTGCCCTCTCTGGTGATATACCTGACCCCCCGCTGTCAGTGCCAGAGTTAAACACACCTCCACCTGGTGTGTCTGTTACCATACCAGAGCCTCCTGAATCTGAGCCTGCCTCAGAGAGCAGAACACCGGGCGTTAACCAGAGTCACAGCACCATCAGCGAGCACCGAAGCCCCAGGTTGAATGGCGATCGCCAACACAGGCCAGTGAAGAAGTTCAGACCACCAGATAACTTTGACACATTGACTCCTGAGATCGGAGATCTTGGCAGGATTCGGGACAGGAGGGCGTTACATCACTGTGATCATGAGAGCGAGGCCAAAAGTCAGGGGTCATTTCCCAGGAATGGAAGCAACTTGGCAAGTCGCTCGGTCAGCAGAGAAAGGAAGAGAAACCCAGAGATGGGAGAGGACAAGGAAGTAGAGAGCAAGAAGGAGGAGGAGCAGGTGTCCAAACCACAGGGGAGCAGGTGAGACAAGACCAGCTGCTCATCCAGCTTGTTTTTTTTTTTTTTTTAGAAGACGTGTTTGCTATCAGCATGAAGTCAGAAGAGACAGATGATTAGCAGAAACATTTTTGTGCCAGTGATTCCCAGTGAACTCAACATGACCTGGAGATGTTATCTAACAAAATACAAATCACTCTGTGTGCTTCATGCTCTCCCTCTTTGGTTTGTCTATTTAATAGCCTTACAGCAGAGATAGCAGAATGTCAGGAGAAAGGGGCGGCCACATTTAACAAAGATCCCAAGCCACACTTCAACGTGGGGCGTGGCAGTTATATGGTCACTGTCAGGCCTTAACACAGCTGGCACTCAGAACAAACCAGATTCACCTGTACTGTGAATAATGCACATGGAAATGTCTTCACGCGTTTTTCAATGCACACTCAAATCACCACCTCCTCTTGCACCATATTGTGGTGAACTGAGGAAGCATGAATTCATTTATGGAGATGTACATAAATTCGGACCAGCGGAGTCCCTGGGGTCACCTTTATGTAGTTTTATGCCCATTCCATAAAAAATTTGAACCCCAAATTTTGCCATATCTCATTAATAGTGGCCTGTACAGGAACCCTTTTTGGTCTGTTCACCAAAATAAGTGAACATGACTTTAGTCTGATTCAGGATTAGAGACAGAGACTGCTGTCAGCCATTCAAGGCTTTATATACAAAAGGGAGCACTACCTATCCTAACAGCAGCATGGCCATTGCTGTGGCTGGAGGAGTGGCCAGAGTGTTGGGTTAAAGCAACAGAGCACTCTGACCTTCACGGTCTAAAAAACCTCCTTTGGGTTGATTGAAAACTAAAACTCTTCAGATGTTATTGTTATTTTGGGGTTTTTCCACCTTTGGGGCCTCCAGATTCTCCGTTCAACAGCTCCAACCACACTGGAGCTAAATCACTGCCCACCCTGTCTGTCCAGTAATCCATCTCTTCCTGTATCTGCAGACGGGGTGACCAGAGCGAAGGAGGGGACACAAACCCTCCAGGCAACCAGAGCCGCACTGGTGACCAGCAGGAAGAGATTCACCATCAATCAGACACGTCTCCACCTGCCTTCCCCGAAGATGACAAAGTAGAGAAAGAGACAGAGCAGGACCAGGACAAATCTCAGCTCAGCTCCAGTGTGATCATCGAAGTGCCCAATGTACAGTCATGTCTGGAGCTTTCTACAATAACAGGTATGAGCACAGTTGCGTTTACTTTTTTTCACACTGTGCCTTGTGACGTTAGCAGTTTTAATCAACTCCACTCACATTTACATAAAACAGGTTTTTCATTACAAGAAAGTGTTATCGATGATCCACAAGGCTGAATGGTACTATGGTGGTGTGCTGGTGATATATGTGAACACTGGGTGAAGTCACAAAGCCCGAAAAATCCAAAGATCCAATGATTTACTGTAAATACGGCACAACCAGCGCATGAGATTTAACAACTGTACCATCCTCTCTGGCCAACTTAATGTAACATACATGATAGGACTTCTCCTTCTCCTGACCTGCTCTAGTCAACAGCAAAGACCCAGAAACCTGCAAATCTGAGAAAGAAGAGACAGAAGAGACAAATTCTGTCAGCACTGTGGCTCCAAACAGCATGTTCATCTTCAAACCTGACAACCCGTAAGTCACCATCCCTCACGCCTCTTGTTTCTTGATTGGATCAGACTGTTGCCATGAATTCTTGCAGCCTTGCTGAGTCTTTGCGGGTACATCTCTTCAGAATATTGTACTGGGGACAAATTGCCGTAGAATCCAGCTGCACCTGCTGCCATGAACAGTCACCCAGCTTAAATCTGCACAATCTTACACTCTCCCGACCTCTGGGTCAGATCTTCACTCTGCCATCTGTTCTCTCTCAGAGTGCGTCGTGCGTGTCACTATGTGGTGAACTTCAGGTACTTCGAAATGTCCATCCTGCTGGTTATAGCTGCTAGTAGCATAGCACTAGCTGCTGAGGACCCCGTAGCTACCTCCTCTGACTGGAATAAGGTTCGTAATTATCTATTTCCTAATTCATTTGGCCTGCACAGCTGAAAGATAATGGTTTAATAGAAGCGGTTTAACTAAATCACTCTATTAACTCCTGAGACGAGATTTCAATCACTCTTTATCTGCACCTTGAGTCCCGTAGCTCCCTTCATCTAATGCGAAGCAGCAAAATAACCGTAAAGAAAAAAGGAAAACATTTTAAAAATTTTAGCTGATGTGACTTGGTGGGAAGCAGTTAATTTCTGAATTAATTAATTTCTGAATTCTGAAGTCTGAAAAATTTAGCCTGTTTTTTTTTTTTTTTTTTGTTTTTTTTGTTTGTTTTGTTGTTTTTTTTATGGGAGAAGTGAGACTAATCTTATGTTGTATTGTCATCAGTCAAAGGGACTGTTTTCTTCCATAAACTACAAGCTGGGCGTTTGACCATGAAGTAATTTCAGATTTCATGAATTCAACAAGGAGAACAATTTCTTTATTCCTTTTATGAAAAATACATTTTTTGTTTTATTTTTATATCCGCATCTAATTTGTCTGTCCAATTTTTCTCTTTGCCTGTTGTAGGTTCTGCGGTATTTTGATTACGTGTTCACAGGAGTTTTCACGTTCGAAATGATTATAAAGGTGAGTTAAAATGGCACAATCGTAAAGATGAGCTTCATGATGTGGAGCTGATTTTTTCTGTTTCCTTCTGTACCACAATTAAAAGACCAATTTGTCCAACAAATAATCAAAAAACATACTTGTATGTCGTTTGACGTAATTTTCCAACATAACAAAACAAGTAGTTCTCAACTGTATTAACTAAATAGATAAATACCAAAACAATTTTCCATTTAAAATTCATGCCATTCAAGGAAACATTTTTATTTTTTAACTAACTCCCTTGTCTTGTCTGCAGATGATTGACCAAGGCCTGATCCTTCACGATGGCTCCTACTTCAGGGACTTGTGGAACATCTTAGACTTCATCGTCGTGGTGGGAGCACTGGTGGCGTTCGCCCTCACGTCAGTCACATGATTAATTTTAAATATTCACATGAACTTGTCATATGTCTAAACATCAAAGTGTCTCTAAACCAACCGTACTTTGCCTTTTTCACTGTCGATAAGTGTTTTGTTTGATGTGTTTGGGCATCATTGCTCCCATTTTTTTTATAACTGTTTATGTATGTGTACCTCTCTCCTGTGTTTCCTCCGTCTGTGGATGGTGCCCCTGTGGGAATGGCCAGCAGCAATGTGATGGGGTAAAAGTCACCAAAGTCTATCTCATAATGATTTTAGCATCTTAAAACATGCAAAATTCAGACTGTAACTGTAACGGTGAATATGTCATGTTTAACTTAATGAAGATGGATAAATAATGTGGAAAAACCAGTTTAAAAAAATCCAGGAGTGTCTCTAAATGTGTTTTTACTGAACTGCTGTGGGTGACACCTTAACTGTTTTGCTCTACAGAAATAATAAAGGTCGAGACATTAAAACCATCAAATCTCTGCGAGTCCTGCGAGTCCTCAGGCCACTGAAGACCATCAAGAGACTTCCTAAACTCAAGGTTGGAAATGTTCTTGGTTGTGTTCCATGTTTGTAATATTTGCATGTTTAGCACCAATGAGCAGGCTCCCAGAAATATCTTTTACATGTTAGAGTTTTTTCTTCTTAGTGTCCACGCACACAGACAGAAACACACACTATGGCTTAAAGATACGTCCTCATTCATTTCTCATAACAGGTGTAAATTGATTGGAGTGCAAACCAAAGCAAAAGCAAAATCCGATGACTTGTCAATGTCAATGAGTCAAATGAAACATACACAACAATTCGTGCTGCATTTAGAGAACATATTGAAAATAAAATATCTGACTGATAGTTTGACTTCCTCTTCTTGTTTGTCCCAGCAGGATCTGAACCATTGAACCTTGTTTCTTTTTCTAAAATCTCACGTCTTTCTCTTCTAGGCGGTTTTTGACTGTGTGGTGACGTCTCTGAAGAACGTCTTCAACATCCTGATTGTCTACAAACTCTTTATGTTCATCTTTGCCGTCATCGCTGTGCAGCTCTTTAAGGGGAAGTTTTTCTACTGCACTGACAGTTCAAAGGACACAGAGAAGGACTGCCAGTAAGACTCATTTACTTCTTTCACCTCTTCCTTTATAGCCTTTTTGATCTTTGTCTGTTTTTCCTCATTCTTAATTATTTATTTATATATATATTTTAAAATTTCATTTCATTCTTGATTTTAATTTTCGATGATTTCAAATAAATTTTCTGTTGTCTGCTGTTGCAGGGGTTACTACATTGACTACGGGAAAGACAAGAAAGAGGTGAAGAGAAGAGACTGGAAGAGACACGAGTTTCACTACGACAACATCATCTGGGCTCTGCTCACCCTGTTCACTGTTTCCACTGGAGAGGGATGGCCTCAGTGAGTGTTTGACCAGAGTCAGTGTTCACTGTCACGCTGAAAGAGGAAATTCACCAAGTTTAATTTTCCATTCTTTGAGGGCTCTTTACTTTTTATTGGCAATATAACATTTTAAAATCTGGTTTGGTCTTTGGAAATGGTCAAATTTGACCTTTTGATGAAGGAAATGTAATACATTTGATTAATTTAACGTAATTTAACGAAGATTTTGACCTTAATTATCCCACAGTGAGGTTACACTAATATTCTACTGACAGTGCTTGTGGGTGTGGTGCTGGTTCAGCCCTCGTTAATTAACTGCTGCTGTGGAAATAAATGAAAATTATCTTCCAGAAAACTTCAAGCATTCAAGCCTCACCCCAAAAAACAAACATATTTGACAGGCTCATAAAATTTTTTCTGTGTTTGGTTTGGTTTTTTTCAGGGTCCTGCAGCACTCCGTAGATGTGACCGAAGAGGACAGAGGGCCAAGCCACGGCAACAGGATGGAGATGTCCATCTTCTACGTCATCTACTTTGTCGTCTTTCCTTTCTTCTTTGTTAACATCTTTGTCGCTCTCATCATCATCACTTTCCAGGAACAGGGGGACAAAATGATGGAGGAGTGCAGCCTGGAGAAGAATGAGGTAAGAGAGGGTCAGTGTTCAAACACAAACAGACAAGAAACTGATGCTCTGTTGTTTTTTTCTGTTTCATGCTCATTGCACTCTCCTTTTTCTTCTGTATTTCAGAGGGCATGCATAGACTTTGCCATCAGCGCCAAACCTCTGACCCGTTACATGCCGCAGAACCGCCACACGTTCCAATACCGCCTGTGGCATTTTGTGGTGTCGCCTTCGTTTGAGTACACGGTCCTGGCCATGATTGCTCTCAACACTATTGTACTGATGATGAAGGTGAGGAAAGGGAAGCAAGTGACAAGAAGAAATCCTAGACAAAAACCACAACCTTAGATGAGTGATAACAGAAAGCGCTGCAGCATCATCTCCTCTCCTCTCTTTGCCCTCGCTCCTAACAATGACGTCATTTTCCACACAGCCTTGTTTGCTAACAGGAAAAACACACCTTGAATTGCTTCTCAGCAACATATTCTGTTATGAACCTGCGACTGTTAACACTTTGGTTTTAAAATAAGCCCAGATGTGTGACTCCTGACTAGAAGCAGGGATGTGTAGACACTGATGTGTCCTTTTTAGGAAGCGCAGGACCAACTCAACCCACTGTGATGTTTGCATGGATCTGCTGAAGCTTTAGTTATTTTTCCACCCTTCTCTCACCAGTATTTATTTCCTGAACTGGCCTTTTCTTGCACTGTCCCGATCCTTCAGACAGACAGACGCAAGGTGACTCAGCCTGTATTAAATATTGATCTAAAATGTCCAGGGGCTGCTATTTAACATGACCTCATTAACTGTGGCTGCTGCCGCCAGAGGAATGACTCCTTTTATAGTGCAACAGATGAGAAGTGCAGAGACTGAGACACTATTTATGGGTCTGGAGGAATCTTCCATCAACCTGTAGATCTGCAGGGTGCAGGGCTGAAGATCGCACTGATATCAGACTGGTATTATGACGTTGAGCTGGAGTGAATTGGTTAGGGAATATTCCTTTTTTTTTTTTTTTTATCTTACTCATAACACAGATGTCTTGGAGTTAACCCGTGGTCACCTTTCTATTTTCAGTATTACTCTGCCCCACCGACATACGAGGCTGTACTGAAGCACCTGAACACGGCTTTCACTGTTCTCTTCTCTGTTGAGTGTGTCCTCAAGATCATGGCCTTTGGTTTTCTGGTGAGACAAAAAGGGCAACATGCTGTCTCAGTTTGAATTCAATATTCTCTTAAGACATGACTCAGAGCCTCTTTGTTGTTTTTTATACAGAATTACTTTCGAGACACGTGGAACATTTTTGACTTCATCACTGTCTTGGGCAGCATTACTGAGATCGTGGTAGACCTGCAGGTAATAAGAAAAATATGAGCAGGTATTAGCGAACTCATCTGAGATTGTACCGTGCAGAAAAAACATGCACATGCACAGTTGATGGTACAATTTAAAGTGTTTGTGTTGATATGAATGTTGTATTGTTGTGCTTTTGCCAGTTTGTTGACACATTCAACATGAGTTTCCTGAAACTGTTCCGAGCTGCTCGTCTGATCAAACTGCTTAGACAAGGTTACACCATCCGGATTCTTCTGTGGACCTTCGTCCAGTCCTTCAAGGCCCTGCCCTACGTCTGCCTGCTCATTGCCATGCTCTTCTTCATCTACGCCATCATTGGCATGCAGGTCAGAGGCAGTGACGAGAAGCTCAGCGTCAGTCTCTCTGTTCAGACAGTGTTTAACATGCTACATTTACCATTTTTCTGATCAGCACCATAAGTTTGTTTGTTTCATGGTGGGACTCAGTGTTTGATGGCGACAGTGTTGATTTTGTAAAAGTTTTTTTTTTTTGCATATATGTGTATATATGTGCATCAGGTGTTTGGAAACATAAAGCTGAATGAGGAGACACACATTACCCAGCACAACAACTTCAAGACCTTCTCTGGTGCTCTGATGCTGCTGTTCAGGTACGAGAGCTGGGACACAATACTTTGTCACACTGCACTTTATCTCATCCAGCTGCTGAGCTTCAGTCCACCAGAGTAGTTAGTGACTTTGTGTTAGACTAGATGATGTGAGTCCTAACCAGGACCATGTGTGGTTGTGTCCAGGAGCGCTACAGGGGAGTCGTGGCAGGAGATCATGTTGTCATGTCTCGGGGGGCAGCAGTGTGAGACAGACCCATCTATTGGGTCTGACCAGGAGGGGGGCTGTGGCTCTGACTTCGCCTATTTCTACTTTGTCTCCTTTATCTTCTTCAGTTCCTTCCTGGTAAGATGAAGAAACTATGAATATGTAACATGTAATAGCAATTAGTTGCAAAAGGGATAAGTTTTATTGTTTTCACCTGGAATTTAAAACAAGAGGATAAACTTTACCATATTTTGTACATTCATCATCTCATTTATTTATTTTCTCGGGTAAAATCATTCCATCTTGATGTTCCACCTTCCACCTTTATTTATTTTATTTCCACCTGTCTATCTTCCGTCCAGATGCTCAACCTGTTTGTGGCGGTGATCATGGATAACTTTGAGTATCTGACCAGAGACTCATCCATCCTGGGTCCCCACCACCTGGATGAGTTTGTCCGAATCTGGGGCGAGTATGATCGTGCTGCCTGGTCAGTGTTCCTCAGTTTTGATGTTTCACAAACCGTCTGTGAACGTTCAAACGTTGATTTATTATTTGCATCAAATGCTAATTTCAATTTGTAATATTATACTCATAGTATACCAAACATGTATGTTAAGATACCACAAGTTTATATTGTGTTATCTTAAAAACATGACTTTGTCTGACACCAGTGAACAGCCATACACACATTGTACACATTGTTGCAGCATTACAATATTTTTTTTCTCACTCAACAAGAAGATAAGCCAGCAACTCTGCAGTATGTAAATATAGTGAATAAAATCTTTAAGGCAAGCAAATATACAGCACAGCTTGCTGTTGCCTTTGTAAAGGAAAAATTACTGACCCACAGGTTTAGTTTATTCATCAGTTTCGGAAAACAAATTCCTTTCTCATCTTTGTGTGTCTTGATTCACACTGGTGGGTGAGTCTGATATTGGCTGTAAAAGGCAGTTTTGGCATGTCTTGATGTGAACAAGCTCCAGCACAGAAAAAATCTACTGATTAAAAATAACTGTTAACAATGATTTTTCAGTTGTTTAAAAACGATCATATATTTTCTGAAGTTTTTAGACGTGTGGTCACCACAGTTTTTTTTTTTTGTTTGTTTTTTTTTGTTGTTTTTAAAGGTTAGATTTAATGTTGTTCAAATATTGTCTGATATCTGTTCGTCTTTACAGAAAAAGTGAGACTTCATTTAGGTCATTTCATCCTTCTTGTGGACAACAGGATGAAAAGACAAACAACTAAAGACATGTATGTTCTTTCCAGTGGTAGGATCCACTATAAGGAGATGTACAAAGTTGTACGCACTATCTCACCTCCCCTGGGCTTTGGGAAGAACTGCCCCCACAGGGTGGCATGCAAGGTTTGGTTCCCCCATGTCCACAAACCCTACCTCCTCTTTGCTTCATTCTTGTGGGATCCTACCTGACTTCCTTCTAGTCCTTCCTTCTTTCCCTCCACCAGCTGTCTCCGCCCTGCTTGACCTTAAGGGTGTTTTACTCAGGTCAAAGAATGACGATGCTCCAGTCTCAGGGTACTAAGGCACAGGTTGTCCCTCATTCACAAAGATTTATGATTAAAAAATAATTACTTTCTATTTCATCAAGCACTTTTTTGAATTTTGTAAGCCTCCTTTTGGATGACTTTGAGGGAAGCCGGTCTCTTTCTACCTTTTGGATCTGGTTTAAATATGTTTTAGGACTCACCAGCACAACACGACGTAAGTATTTGGTATGATGACCAGATCCAGTGAGGCTGTCATTCCTTTGTTCCTCCTGTCTCAGGTTTCCTCCTTTCCCAGATTTCTATGCCCTGTTGGCAGCATAGAAAGAGTACAACCTGTTTTATTTCTCCTTCCTTGCTCTTTCCTGCCTTGGAATAACCCTTTCTCTTCTATCTCCTTCATTTTTGTCCCTCTCTTTTTAATTTTTTTTTTTTTTACCCCTCGCCCCCTCCTTGCTTTTTCTCCTTTGGGATCGCACTCCATTATTCAATTTTTCCTCCAACCTCCAACATCATCACTCTCCCTTCCTTCCTTCCTTCCCTCCCCTTCTTCTCCCTCCCTTCCTCTTTATTCCTTTCTCTCATACCCATCGCCATGGCTACCTGGCACCCCCAGTGGTCGTATCCATTACACAGACATGTATGAGATGTTGACCAACATGTCGCCACCTCTAGGCTTGGGCAAGAAATGCCCCTCCAAAGTGGCATATAAGGTAGATTAAACACTGAAGAACAACAGGCACTGCCTTCGTATGTTAATCAACAAGGATCAGATGTGTTAGAGCTCATTTTGTGTGTCATATGTTGGAAAGGTAAAGCATTTTTTCTGTTGATTTTATGATGCAGTATTGCTTGTTTAAGTTCCAGTGTTTGTCGTTGGCAGACACGTAGCACCATGGTAACGATTTGCCTGTTTTGCTTTGCATCTTGGTGCAGTTTTATTTTTAATTTGAAAGATGTAAAACATCTACATGCTAAATCTTTGTGAGGTCTGCTGCCAAATGTTCTCATGTCCTTCATACTTACTTCTCTGTTTCTTACATGTTCCTGCCTGCATGTCCCTCCTGCCTGTGTCACATCTGTGTGTTTTTTGTGATTTGTGTCAGTGTATGTTCTGTTTGTGAGTGGGTGAATCTGTGAGCCTGCAGCATGCCTCATCGCAGACGAACGCTGCG
Organism: Remorina albescens; assembly: GCA_034769265.1. NCBI lineage: Eukaryota > Metazoa > Chordata > Actinopteri > Carangiformes > Echeneidae > Remorina > Remorina albescens. The sequence continues at coordinate 22,730,351 of CM068489.1, read as the reverse complement.
CTGTACAATGTGTGAGAATGAGTTTTTCCTCTTCTGTAAATCTAGACAAGCACCAGATTCTGTAGAGGAATCTTTTTACAGCAGGACAGCAGAGGACATGTGTAAAGATGGTTTTTGTTGACATAAATATTTTGTGTCTAAAAGCAAGGCACACAATATAATTATGTGTCTGTCCTCCTGCTCTTCTGTCGGTGTGATTCAGTTCAAGTTAAAGTTTGTTTCATTTTGCAAAACAAGCTGTTTGATATTGTGGTTTAAATGGAAATGCTCCTACCTGTTAAATTTACCCAGAAAGGCCATGTTTGTTCAGTTTCTTTTTGATTTGGTTATCCTATTATCTCTTCGGGGATTTTGCTTTCTTCTGCAACAAAACTTGTTTAAATGTTGTGTATAATTTAAGAAGAACAACCTCCCTGCCTGTGTCTGACCTTGATCAGTTGTAAAATCAGCCTTGTGTATTGTTGCCCTCAGTTGTGACTGATCTGATTCTTTCTCTGCCGACATCAGAGGCTCGTCCTGATGAACATGCCTGTGGATGATGACATGTCCGTCCACTTCACCTCCACCCTAATGGCCCTCATCCGCACTGCTCTGGAGATCAAGATAGCCAGAGGTTCAGCCAAATATTAAATGCTTGCCAACACATACTTACTGTGGTGTAAAATCATTTGTGCACAACATGGGTGTGTATGTGTATGTTGATATTTTTTTCCTCTGTGTTTGTCTCCTCTTTTTCCAGGGGACGAGGACAGAAATCAGATGGACCTGGACCTGCAGAAGGAGATTGGTATCATCTGGCCTCACCTCTCTCAGAAGACACTGGACCTGCTGGTTCCTATCCACAAAGGTGACGTCAGCATCATGCCTGCAACTGAATAGTACAGTAATTTATGTATCAAAGAAAAGTCAAATGATTCTTTGCTACTTCATTACAAAAACAACTCAGAGGGTCTTATCTTTGGCTGGACTGTGTCTGGTTTCTCCTTCTCAGCCAGTGACATGACCATCGGGAAGATCTATGCTGCCATGATGATCATGGACTACTACAAGCAGAGCAAAGCAAAGAAGCTCAGACAGCAACTAGAGGAACAGGTACCTTGAACTTCTCACTTCATTTCCTCTCGGTTTGTCTGTAGTTTGGGACAAATTTTATTTCCACAAAGCAACAACAGTCTGTTGATTAAAATTATTATTTTGTAATTTAAAATGATGAAAAGCCGGAGACTTTTTCATGTATTACGACCAACAAACACAGAGTTTTAACTTTTATTTATTAGAAAATTACAAAAACATATTTTAACAGGCTGGGTACACGTTAATACAAAATTTGTGTTGATTGTGCTAAGACTGTTGTGTTCACAACCTAGATATGGTTGATTTTTTACAATAACTGATTTTGCCCAGTTGTCTGTGAAGGCATCTTATATTTGAAGGGTGTAAATCCTGTGTGAGACAGCTTAGCTGTGATTGGCAAGTCAAGTGTCAGCAGGATTATATTGTTCCTGCTAATTTGGAGAGCAGAAACTGGTCTGGTGTGACGTGTGTTGGCAGAGCTGTTAGGTTTGTTTTGTTGCCGTAGTTGATGTTAAATCGGCAAGTAAGAACCAGTGAAACAAGCTACTGACCAATAGCTTCATTCATCCAAGGCTATTGCATGTCTACTGTAAAACAGCTGTCTGCTTCTAGTCGACGGTATTTTGATAGCAATGCTCTGTGTTATCTCATTTTTAATGGTTGCTTTCTCTCTTTATTTTTCTTTCTCTCCACATAGAAACATGCTCCAATGTTCCAGCGTATGGATGCCTCCTCTCTGCCTCAAGAAATCCTATGCAATGCTAAATCCTTATCATTTCTCAGACATAGTGCTGGATCTGCGCTGTAAGTATTCAAATTTTACAAAAAAGCTTACTGTTTTGTTTTTGCAATCACTTTCAATTGCCTTATGTTACCCTCATCAACACCAGTATGTAAGTGGGTGTATTTTACAGTTGAGCCTTTTTGTTTGTCCTTTCAGCACCAGAGGAGGTTTTGTGGCACTCAGCCCGATCTCTCCTGAAGAGATGTTCCTGCAGCCACTCTCATGCCCCAGAGAGGAGAAGGTGGAGGAGGAGGGACACGACAACTACCGTTCACCCTACCGCCCATACCAGCATTTACACACACTGGTAAAAATATCATCTCATAAGAAATGTGGTCCAGCAATGAAAGTAATTTTATGATAGTCTTATGATAGTTTGTCAGTTTTGTGTATTTGCTTTTTTCCAGCAGACTTTTGTGTTGTCCCTTCTTGCTAAGTAATGTGAATCAGGCCCACTCACGCCTCACGCCTGATATTTGTGCAGGTGCAGGATGTAGTGGAGTATAACCAAGTGATGCAACAGGCCAAGCAGGATCCAGTTGGTTTTAAATCTCCCCAGCGGACAGCATCTATTAGAGCATCCTCCATGCCCAGACTGGCTGTTGATCCACAGGTAATAATAACCTTTATTCAAACCCATATTTACTGTAGTATTGAAAGGTGCTTTAAAAATCAACAAACACTTTGAATTCACTGGAGCTACATTAGCTGGACTCACATTTGTATTAGATTAGAGCTGTTTGTTTGCAGCCATTGTCATCACAGTTCCTTGAGTTTGCTCAGCAAATAATGAGTCTGAGTCTGTGTGTGAGCGAGATCATGTATTTGTGGAACAAGTGTCATGTATTGTTGTTTAAGTGAGTCCTCCTCTGGTTGTTCTGTCCCTCTGTGTGTAGCCGGGGATGTCAGCAGACAATAAGCTGATGAAGCGCTCCTTCTCCACCATTGGAGACCAGTGTGTGAACGACCTATGGCAGGAACAACACTCCCTGGAGAGAGTCAGCCCTGACGGCACGCACAGATCCCGGCAGAAGAGCTACAGAGGTCGCACCCCACATGTTGTGTCACTTCCTATAGTCTGATAAATCCTTAAACATGAACATTTGAATTTGGTGGGTTTGTTTTTTTTCCAGGAACTAAAAGTGGGCAAAATACAAGTATCTTTTGAAAACCTTAAGCTGTTGTGTATGAGTTAAGCTGCTTTGGAATAACTGTTTACTTAGACACTAAATATAGTTTCCATTTTCTACAACTGAATATATAAAGTAAATTAATAATAAAAGAGAAATGAGTTCATGTTGTCAAAAGTTGTGTCCCACTTAAACAGACGTGTCCTTAAGTTGAATATTGAGGCTAATAGTAAAATAATATACTGGTATAATGAATTAGAATATTAGACTTACTTTGACATCAGTTTGATCTAATGTTTCCAAAATGATACTTTCCATCATCGTTATTATTGAATGTTATTTATATGGTGAAAGAAATCACAGACAGCTTTTAAACTGGAGATTTCTTTATTTCCCTTGATGTCAAACTGAGGTGGTTCTTTTGGAAAACATTTAACTAAGAGACATGTACCTAACTCCTAGGCCCCAGAATTAACCACAAAGAAACAAGCAGTCATGAGAGAGGTCGATCTAAGGAACGGCGCCACCTACTGTCTCCCGATGTGTCCCGCTGTAACTCTGAGGAGCGAAGCCGGGACCCCTCTTGTGAGAGGAGACGGTCGCGCTCACCGAGTGAAGGACCCACCCAAACCTTACAGAGACAGGTGTGGGAAAGTTTGCATTCTTAGCATCACGTCAGAGGCCATTTTGGACCTGTGACATGTAAAGTGAATACACTGTTTCTAATATTTGCAGGTGAACGCAACAGGCAGCCCCGCCCACTCAACCTCAGACTCCAACACTCCTCGTAATCGTCGCCAGCTGCCCCAAACACCTTCTCGCCCACGGCCTTACATCTCCTATTCCCCTCTTGTTTGCCCAGCTCACATCTCTCCCACACCAGCAACCTCCTCTGGGGGACAGACGCAGCCTAAAGACGGCCCTGATGGCTCCACAGAGTCATCATGGCTGGCCGACAGAGAGGGCCAGGGGTCGTCTGGAGGTCAGGTTTCAGGTCCAAGCCACCCATCTCCTCACCGCTACATCTCGGAGCCCTACCTCCTGTTCCACGAGGATGTTGCCGGTGGCGAGGCAGGGGGGAGACAGGAGACCCTTACCTTTGAGACTGCCATGGCGACCAGCCTGGGACGGGCCAACGCCATAAGCTCCGCCCCTCAGCTCAGACACTCCTGGCAGGTTCCTAATGGGCATTTCCGGAAGCACTTGGACCAGGCAAGCCCGGCTGAATCCAGCAAGGTGTTAAGTGACACAGACGAGGACGACCGCTGCTGAAACAACAGAGAGGAAGAGGAGGAGGATGCACAGAGCGACTGGGCCCCTCGGAGCAGCCTCACAGGGCGTCAGCTCCTCTGTGGCTCTGAGAGCCTTCATATCAGCACCAGTAGCATTTCAGACAGGAGTGAGCACCACTGCTATATATCTGGATACTTGGGTGTCTGTCTGCAACATGTCCTTGCTTGTGTCTCTGTTGTAGCTGGAAGAAGGCTACGTCTGTGAACATGGATGTATATTTTTGTGTGTGTGGTCTCAATAGAGAAAATTTGCCAAATGAAAAGAAAATATCAGACACCGACGGTTTCATGAGTAGCTCATTGCAGCCAGAATATGTCGCCAAGCCTTCCCACACAAATTAGTGTTTTGATTGTTATTTGAACAAAACATGGTGACACTTCGATCCAAACTGTCCAACTCTCTCGGTGAATCCATGAAACTGATTTAAGTGCATTTTGTGTAGGTGAACATAGAGGTAGCATGTAAAAATGTAATACAATGAATGTATTTTAGCACTCAGTTCTTACGTTCAGGTCATTTCAGAAGGTTGCTGAGTCTTTACTGTGTACATGAGTAAGAGTAGCAATGAATCAAGGGTTGATTCAGCCAGCCGCTGGAGAGCAGCCATTCCCAACAGGTCATGTTTACAAAAACAAATCCACACAGTTCATGGGCATTAAACAGTCACTAATCAGTTCATAATCAATACAGGACATTAAGTTGCAGGCTTTAAAGTGAGCTAAACTTCTTACAGTGGTTGAGTTATTTATCATTTTTCTGCCCTCATGGGAAAACAGAAAGTGAATATATTCATCTGCAGCATAGCACACGTTTGTCGGCTCATAAGATCGTAAACAGATTACACAATAGGAGGTGTTTTGTCTCAGGATATTGGACCATCCGTTTTGAAATACATGATCTAATGAAACCTTGAGGCGCTCCTCAGATATTTGACCTACAAAGAACAATTATAAATGAATAGTTGAGTCTCTTTACCTTATATGTCAGTCAGCATGATATGAATGAAAAGACTGTCACAAGGATGGAAGCAGTGGAGAGTTCACGTTGGCCCCGTGGTCCACATCTGCTCTGTTTATGGACTGTGGTGGCTTTGGCATGAGGACAGACACCCTGATGGGTGTCCGCTGTCCACACGTCTGTGCTGGACAGCCACTGTCGATGTGTCAGAGAGGTGACCGCCAGTGAACGCCATTTTCCTCCTGTACATAGAGCCAGGGATGTGTTGCCCTCTTCCATGCGATGACGTTAATGATGAGGAAATTTAATGTATTTTATACATGTGATGCAAATGATCTTAAACACATGATTTTACAAAAGAGGAATCACAGGCACAGTACGGACTGTGTCTTTGTCAACCGCCACCTTGTTTTCATCACATTGGAGTCAGTAGAAATAACCATCATGGTATTTTCTGTGTTCCAGAGTTGTAGTAAATTCCCACATGCATGATTCATGTTGATAATGATAATGGGAGATGTGTGAGACTGTCCTTTTTTTTTTTTTTTTTTAACCACCTCCTTTAGGTTTAATGTGATTTATTTAACCAAAAAAAGAGTGATTATGAAACACCGGGCGGAGAAATGTTTTTGCTTCATCATTCCCAGCAGGCACTGTCACCACCTTTGAACGCTTTCTAACATTTACTGATGCCCCTGAATAAGATGTATATTTATATCACGTGCTGTTGTGTTGTTATAATATGTTGAGTTTGACATGTTTTCTGAAATGTGAACACAGGACACGGGTGGGCTGAGGATCCACATGTCAGATGAGATGATCGTACCAACCTGCTGCTGCCTTGAACGGAAAGTTCCTGACTGAAAAAAAAAAGCTGTATTTTAGCAGAGAAACCTCCTCTGAAGTGTGTCCACTTCTGGGCTCAGTTCAGGCAGCACACAGGTCAGAGTTAAGGCTTCAGCCTGTAGCTCGTAGGAGCAAGCTTCACGTGTCCATCTGTACAGAACAGCCTAATCTGTGCCTGGGGACACTCGTCCAAAGAGTTCCCTATTAAGCCTGGATTTCATAGATAGAGAAGCTTTTTGGTAAATATGTAGTATAAACTGTACAAAATAAATCCATGTTTAATTTATTGCACTGTTTATAATTAATTTCGATCATGATACCTGTCTATAAGAAGTGTTTACATATCTGTTCAAAGGACCATTAAAGAGAAAGCACTTGTCTCTTCTGTATCGGGTGACAGTCCTGCTTTTGGTTTTCACTTTGTTTCTGTTCTGTTCTGTCAAAATTAAACCAAGGAGTATATCCTTAAGCTAAAAGGCAACCTCAAAGATTTTATGGTCATCCAACATTTGTTCATGTCAGGGTGTGTAAAATAATACAGCAAGTGGAATATTTAGGCCTGGGATGTTGACAAAACTGACCGTTTTGTTGCAACCAAATCCAGTGTGGGGCTTTTTTTTTTACAAAAACGTCTCTACTGGATTCTCAAATAAATGTAAAATACTCCCAAAATACATAAAATGAGTCATGAAAGGAAGAAAGAAATCCAGTGATAAAGCCATCAGCATGGAAAACTGTGCTTGATGCAAAGGAAAAACATGATGGGGCAAATTTTATTCTTTGGAAATTCTTTGTGTAATCATCGTCACTAATAAACACTAAAGCGGTATAAACCTGAGTCTCTTAAATCTGCAAATGAAATAGATTCTTTATACACACAATATTTCACAACACTGTGAGATCTCATAGTTCTCACTAAACGCACTGACTCGTTTGGAGAAAATGTGTTTTTGGTCGTTTTTGTTCTTCCCGAAATAGCCGAGTGTGAAAGAGGAGCAGAGACGGAGGTGAGATATGTCGTTTGTTGTTGAGAGATCAGAACGTTAGCTGAGTGTGTTTGTGTGAAGACAGGAGTGCCAGTTTGGAACAACCGTCCAGTCCAGATGTTCTACCAGCACCAGATCCTCCTGACATCCATGACAGGGCAGGCCCCCTCCTAAAGCAAAGGCTCATGGGAGGGCCAGAGGAACAGGTAAGCTACCACCCATTTTTGATGGCTGTGTTTGGAGTGCGGGGGGGAGGTCAACACTTCTTACCTGTAATTGCAAGAATGATCATATATTTCCCACGTTGATGCCCAAAGGGAACTTTATAAGATACAGCTAAACTGTTCCAGACGATCTCTTTCAGTGAGCGTCCCGTCTGCCTCCATCCATCTCCGGCTCACAGAGTTCACCTCCATCTCCTTCAATATCATACAATCATTTCACATTTGTACTTTGTAAATTTCTCATCGGAAGCTTACAGAGTCTGTAATGCTGCACCGTTTGACTGAGTAGAATCAAGTTTAAAGTCACTGGCCAATAAGACGCTGAGTCCCTCCTTTGTGCAGGTTCATTGATTCTGGCTCTCAGTCTCGGGCTAGTTACTATTTTCAAATAAAAAAGTGAAATGAATGAACTTTTTTTTTTTTTTTTAAAGGTTATTTGTCCTTTTCAGTGAGTTGACAAGGTCAAATGTCAACTTGTTTATCCAGGGTGGATTTTCTTTACAGGATGTGTTGGTTGAAAAGGATTTAGCTGGAGGCTTTGGTGTTAAACTTGACCTTGAATGTTAAGGCACAGAGTGCTGATGCCGCCTGAATCTGTCAGCTTTGTGATACACTTTACATTCTGGTGTGAAGCAGCTCTGTGTGAGGACAGTGTCTGTGTGACACCACCACCGTGGGTCTCACTTCTAGACCATCCAGCGTACACAGCTGTCCATCTCCAGAGAAGGATCCAGTAAAAACAAATGTGAGTCCTTGTGACGCATGTATGAGTGTGTGTCTGTGTGTTTGCGAATGTGTGAATGTTTTCATGACAGGTTTCCAGATAAGCTGAGTGTGATGGCGCGTCTGGAGTGTAGTATTGGATAAAACAATAACACACAACATTTTCTAATTAAACAGTTTGGTCACTTCAGGGATCCCTCTCTGTCGTTGTGTATCTGTGTCTTTCCCCGGGATTCAGCAACATTTGAAAAGATCTATCAAAATCGTATTTAAATTTAGAGCTGCTGGGGCGTTTATTTGTTGTTGTTGTTTTTTTTCAATGATATCAGATTAAATTGTGCGTTTGGTCGTTGTATATTCATTCATGATTGTTCAGGTTATTAGAAATAAACGTTTTTAGGGCCCTTAAAGGGGCGTCTTTTGACTCATCAACTAGAATATAACCTCACCATCCCTGTTGGGGGCCAGCAGGAATCACAGTAGGACATATTGGCAAGAAATAAATAACAACTCTAGAAACAATATTAGGTCATATTAAGGTGGATTTTGCGGTTATTTTGGACAGGGGCACTTTGCTCTACCATGAACTTCTCAGTGAGGCCTGATTTTATCTGGTTTTTAAACTTGCTGTGTGTGTCATCATTCTCATTATATCTCCTGATGTATTTGGTTTGTTTGTAGAAAATGAAACAAGGATGAAAACTTCAAATTCTACACACAGCTGCTTTAAACCAGAGCTAAGCTTTAATCGAAAAAACACCAAATCATTAGCTGTTTTGTTGCCAAATGGGGATCCCCCAGGTTTTTCTGACAGGCTTCTGGGTTACCAGAGAGCCCCCCCTGGTGTCCCGGCTCGGGACCACCGGTGAACCGTTTGGTTCATATAAGGAGGAGCTTCACACACCGTTTACCGTAAACTCCAACCTCAGCCATCACAGCTCTCCTCGGGCGGCAGCCCCTCGCTCTTCTGATCCAGGTGTCACATTCCTCACCTTGGCCACAGTCTTCCCCTCCTGACCCTGGACAACGAGGGGGGGGTGGGGGGGGCTCAATGTGAAGTTCAATGGCAGATGAAGCAGAAAGATTTGGTGGAAAATAAACCACATTTTATTAATTAGTTATTTTATCATTTTGGTAGGAATTTAAAATCTTCATCAGTGATACAAGCATCCAGGGAAAACCTTTAAGGGACAGCAGACACAAGTTGTGTAACGTTTTGGGAAACTTTTTTAGAGGGAACCAGGCAGTCAGATCTGTGAGTGAACTGGGCAGTAAGACGAGTGTTGTCCTTAATGTCTCACCTTCACTGTCCATCTGCCCAGAACTGTAATGGCTTGGACCACAGGACCACCAAAGGACCAACACCTGCTGTGTAGCAACAGATCCAGTGCCAGCCCACCTCAGTGTCTGCTGATGTTCACACTCTTACTGATGATTAAGTGGTGGACACTGACCTGTCTGACAATGTGATGTCACAGGAACCGGAGGGATTTAAATACAGTGCATGTGTGTGGTTGTGTATAAGAACTGTCACAGCGTGTGTTTGTGGGAGGCTCTGGGTGTCTGGTCTGGCTCAGTCTATGGAGGTCGTCGTCTCTCTGAGTGCAAAGGTGCAGTCAGATAGCACTGAGCCCAGTCCTCCAGGGAGGGTGGTGGTGGTGGTGGGGGGAGGGCTGGGTATTCCTAGTGCAGCCTCTGGATTTTTGACTTACAGACATTGAGGTGACAGCAGAGGAGCCCACAGGTTGTGTTACCAGAAGCCATGCAGGGTGCCGCCGTGGTCCTGCTGCTGCTCAGCTGCGTAAGTTTCTCCGTTTCATGCTTCTTAAAACATTGTTGATGGATTTTCGTTAAAAACTGTTTGAGGACTTGTGGAAGGAAACTAAAGATTTGTGTTCGTATAAAAAAGAAAAATAGAAAGCAATTTGAAAAGATTCATTATCAGAAAAACTGTTTCCTGCAGACTCCTTAAAGAGTTTAAGAACATCCCTCAGTTTTCAAACATCCTTTCAGAGCATTTGATAGCATCTGGGAAATTTTGAAGCGTTATCATGTTGACATTTTAAGCTCCATCTTCTTACTCCTTGGAAAAGGCTACAGAGTAAAAAGGCTGCAAACGTCACCATCAAGTTCCACCTTCAGTATTTTCAGTGGTTCTGTAAATGGAGTCATTACAGTTGGCTTTCCAGCAGTGCCATTGTGTGTCTGTGTGTGTGTGTGTGTGTGTGTGTGTGTGTTTTGATTTTTTTCCTGGTGTATCTTTGGTAGCTCAAATATTCTGCATCAGGTTTGAGGAGTTGTTTTCCAAGAGCATGTGAGAAGATGGGAGAGAGGAGCAAACCTCTTAAAGAGCGTGGAGAAGATGTCTCTCTCTTTGTCACAGTTGTATTAAGTGTTTCGTCAAAATGGTGCCCACATGGAGACATATTTAACCACAGCAGCTTTTGGGTTTGGACTTCATGCTAGCTGTGGTCAAATGAGGATGCAGTGTGACTACATGCTGACTGATTTATTTGTCCTGCATTTATTGTCATGCTTACTGAGGCCTGGCCTATTTGCACAACGAAGCTACAAGCAAAGCTGTAAATATTGAGCTATCTGCTTGTTTTGGATGTGGTCGTGTGGTCATGAGAGTTCCTCCGGTGCATCCAGAAGTAAAATTTTAAACAAAGACATTGAGGTTGTAATAAAGATCCCTACATTTCCTCTATTCTGTTCCCCTTTTTCTCCTCTTTCTCGGGGTGAAAAGGGATTAAAAAAGACAGTTATATGTGATCTACAGCTAAATAAAACCAATGAGAGTGGAGCTCAGACACACTCCATTTCCAAAGGAACCCCCCCCTTTTTTTTTTGATTGGCGCCTCCATAATTTAAATTTGACAGCGTGCATCAGAACAGTGGGGTTTTAAAAGTTCTGTATAAAGTTGTAGAAATGTTCAAATTCCCTGTCAGGTCTGATCTGAATCTGAATTTGTTGCCTCCTGGTGGTTATATTAGGAAAAAGACATACAGACTGACTGCTGTCATGAAAACAAAACTCATGTTTGAATTTAAATTCACCTTCTGCCTTATTTGTGTGTATTTTGGTGCATTCAGGGCATCATGTTTGCATCAGGAGATCCTTCAGCGGCCGAGCAGCTCTGTTCAGATCACAGCAACAGTTCAGCTCTGACAAACACACAGGTACAAAAACCTGCCGCACTTCAGTCAGCTGCAAAAAGGTGTCTAAATTGTAGGCTTTGAATCACAAATAATATGTCCTGATGGCATCGATTCTGCTGACAATAATAAACACGATTTAATTGGAGACACAGCCTCTTCTACTTTAAAATGGCATGTGTGCTTTTTATTTATTCTTCTGTTGTCTCTGTATATGTAGACACCGTTCCTGTCTATGTGTGGCAGCCACACAGCGTCTCTCAGCAGCTCAGCATCATGAAACCTTTGATTTGTTTTGGATACTAACTGCCTCTTGCACTTGTGTGTGATTCCACAGTAGCACATTTCTATGGGAGTGTTTACATTTCTCAACTCCTTTCATATAATCTGAGAGACGAATAATGAAGTGTAACTTTGAACCTGGAGGCCTCGTTGACATTCTTGTCTTTTTTGTGTCCTAGAATGTGTTCTTGTTTTAGAGCTATTCTTTACAGCGCCAAATGATAGTTTAGTGATAAAACTTATGTCTTACATCACTCGTATTTTATTCTCATAAAAGATAGAGGCTTCATCTAGCACAGTACATATTCAGGATATGCAGTAATGTTTTTCCTTATTTAAATCTTTCCTATGAGGTTGGAGCTGTCAATGAGCTGACTGCTCAGCCTGACCTGAGAGTATCATCCAGGCCAGAAAATTCCCCTCAAACCCCGTCTCTGCGGGCCGGTCTCTCTGAGCTGGCATCAAGGCTGGAGCCAGCGAGGAGCACCTCCCCACTGAAGTCACGTGTTTCTCCAGACACAGACGGAGGAGAGCCCAAGGCTGTAGTGAAAACCCAGGCTGAGCCTCTGAGCTCACCCATCACAGAAAAACACAAACCAGAGACTGTGTGTCAGGGAACAGGTCAAGGTGGATCTGAGGAGCCACAGCCTGACTGTTTGACTGATTCGGCCCCTGACATATCAGAGACAGTGAAGGAACCACGGAGAACAGAAGGGAACATTACAATAACAACTCCTTTAATAGACACACTTCAAGCCACTCAGCATCCAGGACTAGTTCATCGGCCATCAGGCGCAGCTAACCAGGGCTCAGAGAGTGATCCCAAACATGTCTTGGAAAATGTTGAGACGGCTATTTCAAGTCCAAACATTCAACCTGTGAACCCCACAGCTCCAGGCGTCACACCAGGATCCACAAAGCCAGCTGTGGAAACTGCAAGTCCTGAAAAGGCCTTCTCCAACAGCCCATCTGCTCTAATCTCAGGATCCACCACTGAATCTGGGTTTGATACTTCCACTGTTTCCTCATCTGAAGACAGAATCACAGAGACTCCAGCACCAGTGGTTGCTCCTCCAGTCTCAGCTGTCAGTAGTCCCTCCCTGAAAGCTTTTAAAGCAACACAACACATATTATTGGAGGGAGCTATGACTGAGGACTCTGATGCACCTCAACGAGAACTAGCCCCAAACCTGACCGCTATAATCCCCACACCGCAAAGCAAAGAAACACTGAGTAACAGGAATATAACATCAGAGACGAATAAAGGTTCAGATCAAGAGGTTAAAGAAGAAACAGAACTGGGAGACGAGTTGGAAAGTGTTTCACCCAAAACAGAAACATCAGTGAGAGGACAGCTTCCAGGGGCCGGGCCGGGGAGTGGCTTAGGGATCAGTGACGATGAGACAGATTTAAAGGTGGAGGAGGAAGCAGAAATACATGCAGAGATGGAAGAAAATTATGACAATGAGAGTGACAACTTTGAAAAATATAAACAGCCTTCATTTGGCTGGACCGCTCAGTTTAGCAATGAAGCCTCCACCGTCCAATCGGAGACTGAATCTGTACAGCAGCCTGTGGAAGCAGCCAATCACCTGCCTACGTACTCAGTCCGACATCACAGGGCAGGACTAAGACCGGGAATTAGAGGTCAAAGGGTAAGACATTATTCATTTATGTACAATAATCAAACCTGAACATCACGCTTGAAATTATTTGTGTCATTATTCATCTTCACAGCAGCATTGAGGAAACCTGTGAAACTCTTAATCACGTTTGTGTGATGCTCTCATCTCATTTTGTGTTGTGTCTTTGGATTAAAGTGAGTTTGTACAGCGCTGCTTCGTGTCTGAACTGTGTCCACTGTGGAGCCTATAAGTCACCTCAAATGTGTGTGTTTCCCTTCTGTTGGGATGTTGTCTTCATTGAAATTCAATGACTCCCTCCTCTGGCTAACCGGTGCTACTGTAATCCTGACCTGTGCAGTCCAGCTGCTCTAGTGAATCCATTTAAACCTGTGCTGTTCCGTTTTTTAAACATTTTCAATCACTCATAATGGATCAACTATTTCTGACTCCTATATAGATTTTTCTGTTCTAATCTTTCTTCAGGGATTGCAGGGACCACCTGGACTACCGGGACCACCAGGACCTAAAGGAGACAAAGTATGTGTGAAATAAAAACTATATTTATTTTAGCTCATTCTAATATGAAAGTCTTGCTCATAAACAAATTACTTTCAAAATAATCTTCAACCTTAAGTAGCTCGTAGCTGGTTTCAGCCTGTTTTAGTTTGTTCTTTTGGCTTTCAGGCATCTTGTCAGTTTAAAAAAAAGTTGGTTTCATTCAGGCTCTCTGCTCTTACCAACCTACGGATGCTGTCAGAGTCCATTATCACTCATGTGGTTCATCAATTTGCCAAACAATAATCAACACCTTGATTCTCAAAACGCAGCAGGGAGACTTTGTAATATTTACAACAACCTTCAGCTTTCTAAATAACACGGTGATCAAAGCGTATTATTTCCTGTCCTCTTAGGGCTATCAAGGTGTTATGGGCCGGACTGGACGGACAGGATACAGAGGCCCCATTGGTCCTCCTGGGATGCCTGCCATTGTTGTATTTAAAACCTCTGAAGAAGAATGGGAGGCTTTCAAGGTAAACTTGCCACGAAACGTGCCTCTTTGCAATTAATCAGACTCTCTCTGTGCTACACACACTGTTAAATGCTGAAGATGAAAATAAAATGCAAATATTATGCAGATTTACTGAAAACACCAAAATATCTTTTTGCATAAATATTGAGGGCTTCTTCTCTTTTTGTCTCGAGCCTTTGAAAGACATGACTTGTAGGATGTATATTATTAGTCAACGAACATCACTTTCGATGTTAGTTTTACATCACCGTATAAAACAAGACAAATTTATTCTAACAGATTTGACAGTTTAAATACATATCTTATAGCACAGTTACTCCTTTTCTTGCATATTTAAAGAAAAGGACCACAAACCAATCCCAACATATAATGACATTGAGTAATTATTCTGACATGGTGTCATTTTCAGTGCAAGTCTGATTGTTTTTGTATCGTTCCTTTGCAGAAAAAGAACTTCTACAAAAAGCTGGTCTCTTCCTGGCCTGTAGGTGTTTCTGAAAGAATAAATGCACCTGGAATCCTTTGTTCATGAAATAACCATGACATTTAGTTTGATGATCAGTTTTTTGTCAACATCATACTTATTGCAGACATTATTGTTCATTTACTGCCAGGACTACATTTTTGTAAATATAAAGTGTTACTTCAATACTGTGAAGATTTGTGAGTGAGTCTTTTTTCATCTTCAGAAACTAAAGGGACCTCCTGGGCCCCCTGGACCTCCTGGAGATGATGGACCAATTGTAAGTAGATAAGAGTGATATGGATTAATTAAAGTAAAAAAAAAAAAAAAAAGTCTAGGATTAATCTTGATAAAACTTTATAAATTGTTGTTGGCTCCTGCTGTTCTAGGGACCACCTGGTATTACTGGGAAGCAGGGCACACGAGGAGTTCAGGGGAAAATAGTAGGTATCTCTTCTCTACTTCACCCGATAAGAGCTGAAGAGGTTTTGTTGACAAGAATGTGTGTTAACTCATCACCGCCGACTGAAGGTTTATTTGATTTACACTTCTTCATGTGTTAGACGTTTAAGCTTCATGTGCTGCACTTTATATTACAAACATCCACATTTAGGCTAACTTCATTACTTTTATTGAAAACACGGTAAAATGTATTACCTACAAGTGGTTTCCATGGCGATGACATGCAGGGTCAGAATCTGACCGATCTGATGGAGACTTGGACCCACAGAAGAGGAAAAAAATATCCGTTTTGGGATGTTTAAACATTATTGTGTATCCTTTTTACTTGTCGTTGTTAAGATGATGATATAGAATCCATGTCAATACCGGAAGAAATATTGTAATTATATTTGAGACGTCCCTACAGTGGATCATATCATTTCTTTATGTGACCGTTAGTTGAATGGCTCTAATTCTCCTGAGTGTAGCATCAGCTAATGGACACTCTGCAGGTAATCATAGCAATGAATATCTGTTTAACTTGTTTACTACACTTTTATTATTATTTTTATACCCTCAGAGCTTCTGAGCCAGAGATTTCTTTTTAGTCTCTTTATTCATGTGTGATGAAGGCTAAGTAATTTTATCAACGGTAGTGGAAAGTAATTCATTACATTTATTTTGAGTACTTAAGTTAAATTTGGAGGTATTTTACATTTCAGAGGAAAGTATTGTACTCTCTGATCCATTACATTCATTCACCAGCATTAGTTAAATGCAGAGATACTGTAACTATGGGCCAATGTTGTACTTGGCTCCCCTTCAACCTCAGGAAAAAGACTGACTGTCATATAAATCAGATTTGTAATTCAGGTTTAGCATCCAGCCACGGTAACATGTGCTGTCATGGTGAAATAAGTTGGGGGTTTGACAGAGTTACTGGGATATATTAATGTTGAATTTGGAAATTTGGGGTGGTGTCTACACCGTATTTATTTTTATTTTGAGGATAATGTCACCATGTATGCACAAAAAGGATTCTTAAAAAAAGACAACAATGCATTGTTAACAAACACAAACTTTGTGTTGTGTGTTGTGCTCCAGGGCAGTCCTGGACCACAGGGTCTGCCAGGTCCTCAGGGTCGACCTGGAGGAGATGGGGACTCAGGAGTGGATGGTGACCCAGGCCCCCCAGGGTTACCTGGAGAACAGGTAAATAGAACTAAATAAAACTTTATTGTCCGCTGTGGTGGAAAATTGTCTTTGTACTTTGTGTCTGATGTAAAATTTAAGCTTGCTAAATTCACCTTGTGTTTGACTCTACAGGGCTTCAAAGGCTACAGAGGAGAGAAGGGCAGTAAAGGGGAGCTGGGTGAGTGGGTAAGAGTGGACTGGACTTCTAATGTTATGGGGATTTAAATTATGGAGGCCCAAGTATATACATTTGTGTTTTTCTACCTACCTCTCTGTCTAACTGTCTTAAGTTTTTGCAGCCATAGATCAAATCCCATTTTTTCTGCTTTTAGGGTTATCATGGAGAGGCAGGAGGGCAGGGAGACAGAGGGCAGAAAGGACTCAAGGTTAGTTACAGGATCTAACACAGCCAGTCTTTAAGGAATAGAGGGATGAAATATCTCATTGTAAGTTCTGTCTCTCGCAGGGAAACAAAGGAGTCAGAGGCCTCGTTGGGCTCCCCGGCTACATAGTGAGTACATTATCCGATCATTATTAGGTTATTATTAAATAAACCAATAACGGCTTCTTCTTGTGTTGCATGACTGAACCTTTACTGATAGTTTTTAACCAGTAACTGAAATTATTCATGACTTATGATGTAGACAGTTACTCCACAACACTGAGGGGTCCTGTATTTACAGGGAGTGCCTGGAGCCAGGGGTCCTTCTGGTTTTCCTGGACCACCAGGACCTGTGGTCAGTGCCACCAGCTCACTGGATGGTTATCAATCAGTTATTCATATCGACGACCATGTAAATACGCAAGATCTTGACCAGAGGCATTGTTGCTTTTTATGTTTTTAAGGGAGAGATCGGAGCGGCAGGCTTTAGCGGACCACCAGGCCCAACTGTAAGATACATAACGCACTTGAGATCAGATAATTTGTTTAGATTAAACAAATAAAGCCACCATTAAAATAAGAAGAGTATCTGTTTATTTGTTTACTCCTCAGGGCAAAATGGGCCCCAGAGGACTGAAGGGTGTCATCGGAGTTAATGGACCTCCAGTAAGTCGACAATGAGTTGATGAAACTATTGAAATTAGATTATAAAAAATATTTGTAAACAAGTATTTAATCCTGCCAGGGTCATCAAGGTGAACTTGGTGCCAAAGGACCAGTTGGACTGCAGGTATATTTACAGAGACTGACTAATCATCTTTTCACCTTAACAAATGTCTAATCTTTATGCACGTGCACTGTTTCAGGGAGAGCCGGGTCCCAGTGGGACAGTTGGATTTCCTGGTGTCCGTGGCCCTCAGGTAAACCAAGATTCAGAAAGACAATCACAGTGTTACTGTCAGATTTTCATTTAGAGTCATTTACAGTAAATTTGTAGTTGGGTCTGATATACGATATGATCTCCAGACAAAATATTTTAATTGATTCGTGAAAAAGACCATTGTTCAGAAAATAGTTCTGTTGTTGTGTTGGGTGCATTGTTGTAACTGAGTTAACAAAGTAAGGCAGACGCTGGCAGTCACATTTGAATACTGTATGTTTAAAGTGCGGCAAATAACACAGTTGTTAAAACTATACGCCATCATTAGTGTGAAAGATACTGATGGTGGCTTATAGCTGACACACGCTCAGTAAGTATTTTTTTTCTTTAATTGTGGCCAGTTAATAATATGCATTCATCATGCATAACACAAATTATATGACTTAAACAAATCATCTTCCATATATTTTCACTCAGGGAAATCCAGGACCAGATGGACCTCTAGGCCCTAAAGGGGACCCTGTGAGTACACTTCATATAAGACATAAGATATTGGGGATAAAAAGTTAAAGGCAGCATGGATTGCTTTTTTAATTTTTGGATTACTCTTTTGTTTCACCAGGGTGATCCAGGCGATGACGGATCAATAGGAGAACCTGGACCGTCAGGACTTAATGTAAGATCACTGGGCCAAAGCCTCTGCACAGGCAACATTTATAATAAGCAAAAATACAAATTCAGACTAATTCATTTGTTCATTCATTGTTGTTCTCTCTTGCAACAGGGAGCCAATGGGAATCCAGGAAAGCCTGGACCCTCAGGTGATCCCGTAAGATTACTTAAAGCAATTTCAATATTGGCTGAAGCTAAAATGTTTCAAATCTATAGGAATATTTAATGAACTGTCAATAACAGCCCATTTGGTTACTTACTACTGACCTAAACATGCAGGTATTTTTGTTTACTTGTGTGTGTGTGTGTGTGTCTATGTGTGTTCATATTTCTCTACCAGGGGGCTAAAGCTACGCAAGGTAACAAGGGTGAGTCGGGGTTTAAGGGAGACCTGGTGAGTTTTATTCTTTTCATCATTCTTCAGTTGAATGTTAATCAGTTTATTTCCCACATCAATGAATCAATTCTGGGTCTTGCGTGTGTGTGTGTGTGTGTGTGTGTGTGTGTACAGGGGCCTCCAGGACCTCCAGGTAAAAGGGGATTTAAGGGGCGCAAAGGCCCATCAGGATTCGAGGGACATGGAGGTCCAACAGGGCCACCGGGGCCTCCTGGACCTACTGTGAGTTAAATTAAGTGATTGAATGAAGACATGTTCACTGGACATACTAGAACAACTGTAATCATCAAGTTTTTTTACTGTAGGGATTTGATGGCACCTTGGGAGAGCAAGGAGAGCAGGGGAAAGATGGGCCCAAGGTGGGTTTGCTGAAGTTGTAGAGTTGTGTGTAGAATTTTCTTCATATTGAATTTTTTTTTTTTTTACTTGTGTAAATGCATGTTTGTTTCTGTAGGGAGATCGAGGGCCAAGTGGCAGTCAAGGACCTCCTGGGCCTCGAGGTGACAAGGTGGGTACAAATATGGATGTTGATTGGGTTCAGTTGTTTTTTATGTCAGCAGCATCCTAATCAAATATCTTCATTTTTCCCGTCAAAGGGTCGAGAAGGCCGAGCAGGATTTTCAGGATTGCCTGGGCCCCTTGTGAGTATGAGTGTGTGGAAGATATGTTCATTCTAGAGCTGATTGTTGTACTAAACCCTCAATGACGATTTGTTGTGTTCTCTGTTTGCAGGGAGAGATGGGAAAATCTGGAGAGAGAGGAAATGACGGAGAACCTGGTATTAAGGTTCCTATATGGTTACACTTCTTATTCTGTCCTGTTGTTATTTCTTTATTTATAATATTTGTTATCAACAGTTTAACATGTACCTGAAGATGGTGCATATGTTTTTTTTATTGACTTAGTCTGAAACGGATGTTGATAAGGTGCTCTGTTTCTCTGTGTTTAAATTGTTTGTATAGGGAAAGCCTGGAGTTCCAGGGGTGACTGGATTTAAAGGCCTGAAGGTGATGACATTTAAACATTCCTGCTACGTACCTGAGGAAATTATTATCCACTCCTTTAATGGCAGCAATGGCTAAATGATGATGCACTTTTTTGTACCTTGTAACATTGGCCAGTGAATATCATGTGACCAATCACAGTAGTATATTTCATGGATCATTGTGTATTTCATATATTTCATGCACTGAATACACACTGAAAAAAACTGTGTCAACATCCTTGCCACATTCTCTGTCTCCCACTTTAGGGATTTCAAGGTCATCTCGGAAACAGGGGGCAGGACGGACGTCCTGGAGCCCTGGTAAGGCCAAGCACCTCCAATACAGTCATATTTCTACTTTGTCTAAACAGCCAATACCTCCTTCATTTCCTAAACCTCATGTTCAATGCAAATGTGAAACATTTGCATTCATGTTTGCATTTAGCTGCATCAGCTTCAGAGGCCTCTTGACTGAATACTGTGTGCACTGGCAGATTTTTTTCAAATCTGTGAAGAGATTGCCTGAATATTACAATTACAATTAAAATATTTAATTGTTATCAAATATGTATGAAAACTATAGACTGTTAGTGAATACAGGGATGGGTGCCAAAATTAGGTTACTCGGTCAGGCCACTAAAGTATGGCTCTAAAATATTGACGTTTTATATTATCTTTGTTAAGATAGTTTATTACATCTCCCGGAAATTAATTTGAGGTAACCAGGACACAGAAAAAATGGTGTTAAACTTACAGCATGTTTCCATCAGGGCTCTGTCGGTGCAAACGGAATAAATGGGGACACTGGACCTCCAGGGCCAAAAGTGAGTCATAGCTCATTATAGTTGAACAATTAAGTCAATTCTCTCAAATCTCTTACAGGAAAATATCTTTTTCACAGGGATTACCTGGAAAGGCAGGAGCCCCTGGCCTCCAAGGACATGTAGGGAAGGGTGTAAGTTTGTCTCATTTGATTTGATTTGAGTTGAGTTGAAAGGCAAACCCTTTCAAATACCAAGCAGGTATGGGGTAAGAGGTTTTGGGGTACTAGTACAATCTCGTATGCCACACATCTTTCTTAATTTCATCCAGTTCTGTTATGGATGGGAAAGTTTCATAAATCTAGCTTCGCCTTTGTGTTGATCAACAGGGGGAAGCTGGCACTAGAGGACTGAAGGGGAAACCAGGAAAACCAGGAGAGAGAGTACGTTACACACCATCAGTGTGTGCTTTTGTATCTGCTACAGTGCAAACTCTTTGGGAAAAAGTTAAACTGCATTATAATGTGTATTTCAGTTGGACTGTTGGTTTTCTTTAGGGGGTTAAAGGGAAAGAAGGCCCCAGAGGATTTCCAGGGGGTGATGGACCAAAGGTATGACTAACTTCAGAGCAGAGTTTCATCTTCCTGTTCATCTTCCTGAATAATTCTGTTTCACTTGTTTGCCCACTTCTGATATACATTTCATATTTCAATTGAATGTGGTGTTGATGTTATGAAGGGTAAGAGAGGTGAGGAAGGACCGAGGGGAAAACAAGGAGCTCCAGTAAGTGAATTATTTAGTGTTACCATCTCTACTCCGTCAGTTTATACAAAATGAGTGAAACTTAATATCATCATTATCAATGCACTGTCTATTGAGTGGTTAAGTGGTTAAGTGGCTTTCTGAACTCATTACTAATGATTGTGTCTTGCTGTGGTTCAGGGTGTGATGGGTATGTCTGGACCACAAGGATACAGAGGACTTCCTGTAAGATGATTTCAAGTCTCTCAATGATAAATGTGGTTAATGTGGGCTTAAATACATTTTTGCATGGACATTGTGTTAGGATCTGAAGGACCCTGAAGATGCATTAGGGTGTATAGAATTTAAAGAATAGAAAGGATTCCTTCCTTTGTTTCAGCTTATTTTAACATAAAATACAAAGAAAATCAACAGATTGTGATGTGTAGTTGTTGTGTTTGATTGTGATTTTGTAATTAATCGTTACCTTACCTTCAGGGTATTCAGGGTAGCATTGGAGCGTGGGGTGAGATCGGCCCTCGTGGTCTTCCAGGTGACCAGGGGCCTCCAGGTCCAGCTGGCCCTCATGGAGTTTCAGGTTACCCAGTAAGTTCATTTTTTAATTTTTTCATCAAGTTTGAACCGTAGTTTCTGAAAAGAATGTAAGTTTTGTAAGTTTATGATTTCATACTTTCACTTACCATAAAGAAATGAAAAAAAGTTCAGGGCTTGAGGCCGCCACTTACCTGTTAATGTCAACACCAAAGAAGAAGGTCTGAAGGTCAGGATGAAACTTTAGGAATAAGGGCAAACAAAGTCAAAGATAACTCTTCAAAACGATAATGTGCTTTCTTTCTGTAGCTAATTACTGTACACCATGCTGCCTGAACCCCTCAGACACTGATAACATCAGTGATTACATTACAATCATATGTTACATTAGTTCATGTCATCAATGAAACTGCATGCTGGAGGACTGTTAGGCCTGGCTTTTTCATCATTGTGAGGCCAAATCCATCGTCCTTTCCATCACAGTGCCTCACAGAGTCTTAGAGGACTCATTTTCTATCAATAATATTGTCTTTATCATGATAAGGAATTGGCACTTGCACATGATAAAGATAACAAATATGAGATACGCATAATGATCTTTAAATACAGTGAAATACAGATTAAAATACATTTTAAATTAGATTAAATTAATTTGTTGTGGCCTCCTTCAGGGCAGAATATGTTGTAGAGCAGGCTTATGAAGTTCATCGGCCTTTTTCAGTAATTGTTGGTTTATTGTCTCCACATTTAGGGTAAAGATGGACCCCAAGGACCAACTGGAGCAGCTGGTGTTAAAGGAAATAAGGTGAGTTTTTTTGCCCATTTTTTGACAGTTTGAATTTACCAGTAACTTTAGTTTGTGAAACCGTCCATAGATTCATTTGCTGACTCCCCTCTGTTCGTTGTTGCATGCTGTGTCTTCAGGGATCAGCAGGAGCTTTGGGACAGGAGGGAGCTGCTGGTCTCGATGGTGAGGAGGTAGATTGATTAGATTGTGTTGCTCACAGATTTGATTTTTATCTAAGTACCAAAGTTTATATATTGTAAAAACCCCGGGTGAGAGGCCTAATCAGTCTTAATTGTGGGTTTGACTTTTTAAATATACATCTATAGCAATATTGTTTTTGTGGTTAGGGCCCAGGTGGACTGAGGGGACCTGCGGGCCCAGACGGACAGAAAGGCATACCTGTGAGTACGTTTTTGTGTATAGATGTGTTGTATTTTTCAAAACTGAAAGTTGAAGATTACAACTGCCACTATAATTTGAAACACAGCGGTCTTTGTGCTAAATGATTTGTTTCGGTGACATTATAGGGTGATAAAGGGAACCCTGGACCTGCTGGACAGAAAGGAATAAAGGGAACTGAAGGGGACAAAGGCAATCGAGGGTCCCAGGGAACAAAGGGTCCACCTGGGAAACAGGTGAGTAAGACGTTAATTTTTATTAAAATCATTTTACCCTTGAGTTTCTTTTTAGTTAGGATAATACTGTCTGCATCCTTAAATGTTCTGGTCTGTTTCTGCTCTTAATATATATTAAAAAATCCCAAAATTCAGCCATCCATAAGATATTAACATGCCCCTTTGGTGCACTGTGGGCTGCTGAATATTCCTGACTTGTGAGCTAAAAGAAAGAAACGGTGTTCCCTTTGTTCTTTCTCTTCTGTCTATCCTCCTTTGCAGGGATACAGCGGTGCACCGGGAGACAGAGGAAAACAGGGCGTTCCCGGCCTCAAGGTCAGGAATTAAAGTTTAAAACTGGTGGACACAACAATGTAAGAAATGACCTTAAAAATCAGCTTGGTTTGAGTGTCTTTGGAGGCTGATGTCAAGTTAGTATTGAAGTTCTGGCAGAAAATGTCTGACAATGATGAGAGTGACAATCTTTTCATAGGGTGAGCCAGGCAGGAGAGGTCCACCAGGCATGCCAGGCCACTTTGGACCAGGGGGCAACAGTGGGACAGCAGGAGGCAAAGGCCAGAAGGGGCTGTGGGGACAAAGTGTTCGTAACACTGCAGAATCTTTGTCTCGTAAATTGTGTGAAAATTGTGTACATTATACAATTCTTTTAATCCCTCTGTTGTGATGATGATGAGGAGGATACATCATATGATGTATAAGACATTTATAACACGTTTTAATATTACACAGCCGTAAATGAACAATGTTTTTTATTTCGTGTCATTTCAGGGTCCCCCTGGTAGTTTAGGTCCTCTGGGACAGATTGGACCATCAACACCAGTATGTTTGATTTTACATGGTTTTTATATTTTAACTATTATTACATACTAATAATCATGAAAACACATCACTTAATGCCATGTCCCAGTCCAGGGCCTGAATCCTTCAGAGGTCTTGGTCTACAAAGGTGTACTTATTGTGGACTGTGATGGGCCAAGCTGAAGTGAGACTTTCTGGTCTACAGGGGAAATTTGCTTTGTGTTCCCGCTCTTACCATTGCTTCACAAAGTGCAGCAGCTGTTGCTGAGCAATCTTGACAACATGTAAAAGCTGAGGTTTTAACAGTTTGTACTACCAGCTGAAACTCAATACTTAGATTTAAAAGTATAATTTTCAGGGTCTCTGTTGGTGTTCACTACCAGTGTGCAATTATCTTGGGTTAGCACGGGCTGTGAAGGATCCAACTAAGTAAAGAGGACAAATTTATTGGTCACACATGAAGGAGCCTTAAAATGGGACAGCCTAGTGTGATGTAATGTGGCCTTTGAAGGATGTGGCCTCTGAATTTAGACACATTTTATGACTGTGTAAAATGGCTGTTTTGACTTCATGAGGTGAAAGTTACAACTTAGTTACATACATGCCAGACTTTCATGTATTTTAAGTCTGTATGTGAAACCTACACGGTTGTAACTGTGTGTTTTTGTTTAGGGTTCGCCTGGCAGCAGAGGTGTTGATGGCAAAGCTGGAATCCCTGGAGTGAAGGTGTAATGTACCATTCTGATGCAGCAACACGTGCTCACTGTTGTAACTTTACTCTGCACATTTAAAGAGTTTCATTGACATTTGAAGCTTTCTCTGCTGTGTGTTGGCCCATTTCAGGGAAGTCAGGGTGAGATGGGAAAACCCGGTCTTCCAGGCACCAAAGGAGACATGGTGGGTTTTAATGATCCGCTGCAGCCTGAGGACATCGTTAATATGGTCAAGCATACTTAATGGTGTGCTTGAAGCAGTAACCACAGTGATACTCTGTGTCTGTATGACCCTCTTTTTTCCCAGGGAATAAGAGGTCAAAAAGGTGCTAAAGGAGAATCTGGAACACGAGGCATAATGGTGACATTTTTTATTTGAAAGTCCTCGCACATCTCTGACTTTTTAATAAGAGCTTTGGGTGTTACTGAATGGTGGAATATCTTATCAGTTCCAGAAATCTTTACCTGTTGTGTAATTCAAAGACTGTGCGTCTATTCTTCAGGGAACACCAGGGAAGAGAGGGTTCATGGGTTCTCCGGGTGCTAAAGGTCGACCTGGACCTGCTGGTCCTCCTGGGCTGCCAGGAACTGAAGGAATTCAGGGGCCAAAGGTAAAAAGAAGCCAGTGCTCACTTAGGATGTGAAGTTTTCTTAGTAAAAATTGAGGTTTCCTGTGACTGTTTATATGGCAAGCTTTAGTTTTTGGTGCTTATCAGCAGCTGAAGTGTTTCCTGTAACTGTCTGAAAGGGAAAAAGAGCCCAGTCTGGAAGGAAAGGCAACAAGGGGGCATCTGGAAAAACTGTAAGTTGGATGATTGTTGTGATCCTGATCCCATAATACAAATACTGAACTGAATTCAATTCTACTTCAGTGTCAGAAAAATAAACTAAAATACTTCAATGAATACCTTGGCCTTGAACTTTGTCCTTTGTTCACTTTCAATGGATGTTTGTGACAAATCTCAAAGGATTCTTTGGTTGAGAAATGTAAATATTGCATACATAAATGTACTCCTAAATAGGATTTAGAATTTATGGTCAAATCCTGGACCTTACATTTTTCTATTGAAATGTGGTTTGTAGGGAGATGAAGGCTCCCCGGGGAGACCAGGACCTCCTGGAAGACCTGGGAAAGCTGCAAGTATCCCTTCATATACATATATTAATGTATAACTGTTACTGTTCCAGGAAACTACTGTTCATTCAAGTATTAAACTGACTTCAAAACTAAAGAGTGTGACATAAACTGAATATTATATAAAGTTTAAATGAGGAATGTGCTGATATTGGTTTCTTGTTTTGTGGTCATTTTCTCAGGGCCGGGGAGGTTTGGACGGGTTACTGGGGGTCGAGGGTAATGAAGGAGATCCGGTAAGTGACATTTACCAGTGGAGCATTTTACTTTGTTCCTGATCTTTTTTTTTACTAAATGTCATCCCTCCTGTATTCGTTCCAAAGGGTGACGTTGGTTTCATTGGAGCTCCTGGAATGCCTGGCCAGCGTGGCAGCATGGTAAGTTCAATAAAGTCATCGGCAGCACAACCATGCAACATCGAGAACTGACTGTGGTATTACATACAATTAAATTTATAGGGGAAAGCTGGGCCTCCAGGGATCAGGGGAAACACTGGACCAGGAGGCTTTAAGGTACAATCAAATGTCATTAATATAGATGTCAGGTGGATATCATAATCATATCCAAGTTCAGCTTAAATAACTCCACATCCTGCACTTTACTGTGTAATTAACTGTGCTGAGAAATGTCGCTCACTGATGTTTTATTGCATATCTCAGGGTAAAACTGGGCTGAAAGGAACAGGTGGACCTCCTGGACCCATGGGGCCAAAGGTTAAGTCTGTTTAACAGCATAATTTAAAGGTCATTAATACACAGGACATAATACCTGCTTATAAAAACATCTGCTGCATCACTGGTGTTCACACAGGGTATCCCAGGACTGAGAGGGGAGAAGGGTGAATATGGAAGTCTTGGTGCAAAGGTAAACGTCAGACGTACAGTCTAGTCCTCACCACACACAGTGAATGGGGTTTCTGTGACAGACAAAATGTCCCATATTAATTATAGTTGAGTTGTCCAAGAATCAAATGGCTGTTGTGGGAGCAGAATCTTTTTTTCTTTATATACAGGGTCCTCCAGGTGAGATGGGCATCCTCGGACCAATTGGGCCACCGGGGCTGAAGGTTGGTTTACATGATTTTGATTGTAAGACAGTTAAAGTGCCAAAAACTTAAATGTTGATCACATTTCCAACATTTATCTCAGGGGAATCCTGGTTTGCAGGGACTGAAAGGTCAAAAAGGTCGTAAAGGTCATCAGGTAAAGTTTATTTTTCTTCAATTTTTAAACAGTTTTAATGAATTTAAATATAAATCAGTGTCTGATTTTCACAGGGGGAGGCTGGTCCTCGCGGTTTGCCCGGGAGAAAAGGCTTCCAAGGACCCCCTGTACGTTGTTCTACTATTCTACTCTTTAAATAGTTCATTAAAATATAAAATTTTAAAGTATTTTTTTCCTCACTTTTATGCAGGGTGAGCATGGAGAAAAGGTGAGAGACATTTTTGTTATTATTTTACTTTCCCAGGTTTTGGATGATCATTGACCTGAACTTGTTTCGAGTCAGAAAAACCAGACACTATCCTGAACACAGTTACAGTTTTCAGTCTCTCACTTTGTAAAGAACAGTCCATAGATGATTGTAGTCGCCCCTGGGTGAAAGAAAAAATGATTGTGTTTGGATCTTTACAGGGAGTGAAAGGTTTCCCAGGCAGGAGAGGACAGAAGGGAGTGAAAGGAAAGCGTGGACCTGCAGTAAGATATTTTCAACACATAATACAAATTAACTCATATAAAGATGTAACCTAATCAGCAGAATTAAAAGAGCATTTGAAGCTTGATGGACAGTAGTTTTGTGTCTTGCTATTAAAGTCAAAATTATTTCTTTCACAGGGAAAACCAGGGGCACCAGGCAAATACAGGCCGACACAAAGACAACGACTGAAACTTGGTCAAAGAAGCGAGCTAAGGCCCAAAACGAGAACCACCACAAGATATAAACTGAAAAACCTGCTGCTGTCCAGAGGAACATCCAGCCTCCTGAAGCAAAGGAAAGGACAGAACAAAGTTGGTACAAGCTTTCCACTTAATTTCACACATTGTCCTCATTTTACTTTGCACTCACCTGTGCTTTAAATTCAAGGAGCCGTATTAAGATTGGTTATTATCTGGCTGGATGATGAAATCCACTGTAGAGACACAGGCAGGCAAACAGGAGGCTGACTCAAAGAGACGAGGCGGACGGACCCTTCAGCTGGGCCCTGGGAACCAAAGATGACCCTGCTACCACCTGCCATGAGCTGGGACTGGTACATCCACATCTGAATGATGGTGAGTGTCTGAACGCAGTCTAATGTTCTTCACCTGTATACACTGTATAATGAATTATTCTCTCTCACCTGTCTTTCAGGTTTCTTCTACATGGACCCCAACCAAGGCTGCCCCTATGATGCTGTGAGGGTCTTCTGTAACTTCACAGCAGGAGGAACAACCTGTATTGACCCTTTAAAGATGCAGGTACACTGACTTTTCAGGAGATCTCAAGTAGAGGAAGCAGCACAATATGTGTGTGTGTGTGTGTATACCTGTTTACATTTACTATTTCTGATGTATGAAATTAGAGGATGTTGGAAACAGATTTAAAAATAATACTCACTGCTTTATTGTTTAGATTAAATTTAGATGGGAACCAGAAAAGCAGAAATCAACAAGATCTCCTCAGTGGTTTAGTCAGCAGCACGGAGGAAACAAGGTAGGACTGACTCGTCTAAAGACTGAATGAGCAGGTTTTATCACATTAAACAGCAGCGAGCTGTTTGTTCTGACCTAAAGTGAGTGATTTATGTCTCTCCCCCATAGTTTGAGTATGCTGGTCTGGATGTTGTGCAGCTGAGGTTCCTGCGGTTACATAGCCACACGTCTTTCCAGCACATGACTGTCAGCTGTACAACAAACCACACGAGTGACACTGCCACAACTCAATCAACCACCAGGAGTATTCATCTCCTGGGAGACTCTGGCAACGAAATTAACTCACACCTTATCACGGTGTCTACAAAAGGCTGCGAGGTAATTCTGAATTACTTTGTAGGTGTCAAAATTTAATTAAAATGAGCTCTACCAGAATAATTTATATGTATATGCATCTATGTGAAAAAGAACAAACTACACGTGTCTGATTATCTCGCAGGTGGAGGTTATTGTGAAGGTTCGGGGGAGCACGGAGCTAAATCGAGGAGATATGGCGTTACTTCCTGTCAGAGATCTGGGTGTACAGATTAGGGGACTATTTCCCCTCGATCCTGAGATCTCCGTGGTCCTGGGACCCCTCTGTTTCTTGTGACCAATGAGTTGTGTGTGTGACTGTTTGTGAGTGTGCGCCTGTGTGTAATTAAATTCTGTAAATATTGTTTTCATATAGAAAGCAGGGATATATGATGTTGCGGTGTTTTACATGAAAAACTTTTTGAGGATTAACTTACTCAGTGCTGTACTGTATATTCTTTGTATTTATTGAATTGTCAAAAACTGAATGCATTGCTGTATTTTATCACATAAAGCATTTTATAATAGTTATAATTTTTTTTCTAAAAGGTTTATGTGGTACTGAAAACTCAAATCAAATTGAATTAACATTTTATGTTTTTATTTTCTTGTTTTGGGGGAATAAAGTGCAGCACTATCAAAATAAAATGATTGTTTGGAGTGTGGAATGAAACTGAGTCATGTGTATCTGATTTATTTCTAAAGAACCTTCAGGTCAGCTACCAAATTAGGAAATGCCCAGATTTTTTTGACCACTTTCCAAGTCCTGAAGTTTAGGGATGTCCATTGGTCCAAATATAGTTGGATATAAATAGTTGTGTAACGATATGCACATTTTAGTCAAAGTCAAAGTCAAAGTCAGCTTTATTGTCAATGCCATGAGTACCTGACATACAGACATTGAAATTGCAGTACTCCCTGAGGCCCACGGTGTAGCAGCAACAAGAATAAAAGTAACAATCTTCTTCTTCTTCTCCTTTCGGCTTTTCCCTTCAGGGGTCGCCACAGCGAATCAGTTGCCTCCATCTAAGCCTGTCAAAAAGTAACAATAGTAATAACAATAATAATAGTGCAATAAGAAATGTAGAAATGTATATATACATAATATATACACTATCTAAATATAAAAAATAAATAAAATAATGTCTAAACACTCACGGCTGCTTTGACTGACTGACTATGTAACAAACTGGCCTTGTATGTTTGTATGCTCCCTGTTTGAAAGAGGACTTTTTTCACTGTGTCTCTGTGGGGGTTTTTTTGTTGCTTTTTTTGCAGTAAATTGTATTTGACACACTTGGCTCATGAGACCAGGTCATTTAATGATTTGTAAGTCTTCATTTAGCGGGGACATGCTTAAATGTGCTTTCCCTCTTTGTGGGCACATTAAGTCAAAAACTCAGCAGCAGCCCTGAAGAGGCATGCATGAAGATCTGCATGTATTACAAATAACTAAGTGAGTACTTGAGTACTTACCCTGAACTTGACTCTCTTCACTTTACACCTTCAGTTTTGTTTTATGTATTTAATTATTAAATCACCTTTCAACACTTTTGTATATAATGGGCTGAATTTTTATTTCTACTTCTATTATTTCAGATTTTCCTGCTCGAAGCAATTCCATATTTATTTTTATTATATATGTTATATTTTTATCTTTAAAGCTTGTATCGTTTGTTCCTGTGATTTTTTTTTTTAAATCTATCTCTCTGTCAGTCTGACGTTATGGTGTGACGTCAGAACGCGGTCACTGTTTGGTGTGCGCCGCTGACGTCAAACGGAGGAGAGCCTTCGGGCCAATCAGAGGCCGCGGAGCTGCTCATCGTCGGTCGGTTGAGCGGCGGCTGTCCGGGAGCGGAGCGTCCGACCCCCGGCTCAGAGAACCACAGAGGTCGGCCGAACAGGACGAACCAGCCGCTCTACAGAGTGAGTGTCTAGTATTTTGTGGTGACATTTGTGTTGACATGTGTGTTCAGCGTCGGTCACCGTCTCTGTCACACCGGAGCTAACGGTCGACCGGCGGGGCTAGCCCCGGAGCTAACAGCCGGGAGGATGAACAGGCAGCCCGGGTTAAAGCAGTCCGCCGCACCGCCGTCTGGCCGGTTAGCTGCGAAATTAGCTCATTTTAAAATCAAACCAACTCTTGATATTTATCCGAGGCGAGCTAACCGGAGTGTTAGCTGTCCATCTGCTGTGTCTGTGTCATGTGAAGCTGATCTAATTGTGCACTGGGTTTGTTTTGTCCATGAGTCAAATATTTAGCATTTCTTATCCGTGTCAGGTGGCATGAGGCATGGGAGAGTCTTTACTTTGGCTTCTGTTTGTGTCTTTACTTTGTGTTGTAACTGTGTCCCTTTTAGGATGGACAGTGGGGAGGACAGTGTTCTCCGGTCCCGCTGCCGAACAATTCCCAAGATTCCCACCTTCTCTGACCTGGACAGCTCATCTGATGGGGGACTCAGTCCAGGAGAGCACCAGCAGGACAATGGGGACAACCACATTATCAGCAATGGTATGAAAATCACATCTCCCCCATTAGCAGCTCCCAGGAAGAAGAGCTGGGATAAAATGTCCACGTAGAGCTGACACCTTCATTTTCCTGGATGTGTCATCACTGAACCAGTGATGCTGTTATTTAATCACCTCTGGTACAGTTAGTGTGGTTAACCAGGGTGGAGGATGTTTACTGTTCATCTGACTACCATCTGATGACAAGTGATGACCTAAAACTTTGGTCATGGGACAACATTTACATTTACAAGAAAAGTCTTATGACTGCAGCAGAAAATGTTTGGGCTGGTAAAGAATGATGTAGTTAAGTGGGATTTACTGGCTTTGTCACAGTGTGAAGTTTTATCGAAAATGAGTGGAGTGCTACTGTTGCTTGACACTGTTTGTGCAACTGATTTTTGCAAGTGCATGAACTTGGTCATCATTACTCAGCTGTTGTGATTAATGCCCTACAATAACCCAACTGACAAGTATTCGGATTAGTTTACTTGGTCAGTCATTAGGCATAGTGTGTGTCTCCTTTGTGGATTTTGTAGCATTGGTTAAAACTGTTTTTACTTGACTGTCCAGACACTTACAATTCTACAATACAGTTGTTCAAACCTACAGTTGAATTATAACCAATAAGTCTTTAATTCTACATGAACAAGTCGGAGGGGTGGTTTTGTTTTCCTCTGATGCTTTACAGAAAAACACATGTATATTATTTGGTGGTCATTTGTTACGATATTAGAACTGGCATAGATTAATATTGACACACACCAGGTCAAAGATCTGTTAAGACGGGGTAACCTCCATTGTTAATTTGGGTGTGTCCATAATATAGAGTGTATTTTGTGTGTATGTGATATCAGCAGGTTAATAAGCAGTGTGCTGATTATTGTTATTTAAATTGTCTTTTCATTTTCAGGAAAAATTGAGGTGGAACAAATGATTAGCAAAAAGCTGCAGCTGAAAAGAAAAGCAGAGGTCAGTAATTCAGTCATCTGGGTTAAAAATATCTTCAACTTGCAACTATTTGATTTTTTTGTCATTCTGCTCTCAGTGAATAATTTTGCTGAGCTCAACCACCTGACAATGGGACCCTCATCACACATTGTTTAAAGATGGGTTTTCTATCGCAACATGTTGAGTGAGTTTTAGACCTGATTTGAAAAATGTTGCAAAACAGAACGAAAGCACACTTGCTATCAAGGTTAATTAACATGTGTACATGTGAAATATGATAATTTGAAAAGTTATTGACTTAACAGTTATTTACAAAAGTTGCCTACAGACTTCCTGTTGATGAACAGCACACATCACACATTGGGGCAGTTGTGCAAAGCTGACTCAATGAAAGCAGGAAGTCTGTTACTCCTACTGTATATTTCAGCTTTGACTGACAGTTATAGTGTCATCATACACAATGCTGCTTTTGGCATGGAAAAAAATGGTACTCAACGTACAAATTCATATCGCAGGACTTTATATGTGAGGTGTGAAAATCTTTATAGTTGTTCCATTGTATTCATTAAAACGGCTGATGTGCCACTTAATGTTACACTTGTGTTATTGTTGTTATTCATTACTACATTAACGTTCCAGCTTAGTTAATGCGCCCTCCAAAGAAACTGCTGTTGACAGTGAATGGTTCAGCAAGCTGCTCTAGGACATTTGAGAAGATTATTCTTTCTTTAGCGGTTTGAAAAATGAAAAGCAACATCAATGTAATGAAAGCAGTGAATCTTTGCAGCCTAATGGCAAATTTAAATATTCAAAAAAGGCTTCGTTAGTGCTGGAGAAATTTAAAATGTTCCATGGTGGTGTAACACTTTGCACACTATGTCTGATCACTTCTTTTGTCCTTTATTGACACTCAGTTCCTCAAGAGTGACCTGATGCGTCACTTTGACAGTCAGGTCAATGACTTCATGGACTGCCTTATTGAAGAGTCAGCCAGTCTGGAGCCTGTGCCTGTTCCTGCCGTTTTCTCCCCCCCACTGTCAGACAAGGAGAGGAGCAAACTCAGGTTCTGCCATTCAACATTTATATCAACTCAGATGTTGCTCTAAGTTACTTTAAATGCACCATGTGTGATTACAGCAAATGCAGACAAACTGTCCCATTTCCTCTCATACTTGTACACGAGCTTTTCCTCCTATAAAAATAATATCATCACTGATTTCTCGCTGTTTTCTTTTAGACATTTCCGGCCTCCTCACGGTCAGGGCAAACAGTTTGTCAGTCGCAGGTCCCTTCTAGAGTAAGTTGACACTTAATCTACTGTTAGACTGAGTACATTTTAATATCTGTTTGGCAAAGTTCACAGTTTTGTTGCTGTCGACTTCAGTGCAAATGTACAGATGCTCACTTCTTGTTGCTTGTTTTTTTGCAGCGAGCTGTTTGAGGTGAACCACATCAGGACCATCTACCACATGTTTATAGCCCTCCTCATTCTCTTCATCCTCAGTACACTTGTGGTAGATTTCATTGATGAAGGCAGGTAATATAAGCCTGCTACACACTATGCTTTTGATTTGTGTCCTTGCTTGTTTAGTCACTTAACTTAACAAATCAACATCTTATCAGTTTCTTTGGTTTTGTTAATGTTTTATTTAAGTCCTTTAACTTTACTTCACTTTTGCATTTTTGAAGATGGTCTCCCATGAGCAAAGTCTCTTTTGTTTGTTTTTTTCCTTTGACTCAGATTGGTGTTGGACTTCGACCTGCTGGTCTATGCGTTTGGACAGCTCCCCCTGGTGGTGTGCACATGGACATGCATGTTCCTGTCTGTGTTGGTGGTTCCCTACAACCTCTTCCACCTGTGGACACAGACCCAGTCTGGGCCTTACAGTCACCCCAGGTTGTACAGTCTCCTGTTTGGTTCTGTCTTCCTGCTCTACCAAGCTCTGGGTCTTGGATTCCTTCCTACATATGTGGTGGTGAGGAACAGTTTACCTCCTGCATCTTGCTTCATCATCATCCTTGAACAGGTGGGTGAGCCATTTTCTTGCCTAATGTCACGACTATCAAGTGGCATTTTGAAATGTACCATATAAAGTCACCTGCCTTCTTGAATCTAACCTGCTCCAAAATCAGCTTGATGACTTTTTATCATTTGTGTAATTTCAGGTGCGTCTAATGATGAAGGCACACTCCTTTGTCAGGGAGAATGGACCAAGAATTCTGATCTGGGCTAAAGATAAGACCAGTATGTAACCCTTTTTTCATGTATGTCCATCCTTTTTTTCTTCCGTCTTTAGTGTTCATGTTGATAAACAGTCTCTCCTGTCACCTACAGGTCCAAGCCCAGAGGTTCCTCAGGTTTCTCAGTATCTCTACTTCCTGTTTGCACCCACACTCATCTACAGAGACAAGTACCCCAGGTGAACAGACCCTTTCTCTCTGTCTATCAGTAAAATTTATGTCGGTGACAACACAAACCTGTGTTTTGTATTAAACAGGACATGTTTCGTCAAACCTTGTTTCCTACCAATTGCAGGAATCCAGTGATCAGATGGGGCTACGTGGCTACAAAGTTACTTCAGGTGCCAACAGCCTCTTTTACATTTTACATCTGGCCCTACTTCAGACTTATAGCCAGCAATATGAGCCCTATTTTTCTGACTGTTCCCACCTCCACAGGTCCTCGGCTGTCTGTTTTATGCCTATTATGTGTTTGTGCGGTTGTGCATCCCTCAGTTTCACAGCGTCAGTCTGCAACTGTTTGACCTGAAGGCCATGGTTCTCTGTGTCTTTAACTCCATCCTGCCAGGTAACTACCAAACTCTAATTTGAGGACCTTTGCTGAAGCATCTAGCCTTTTTCCATGTCAGTAGATGAAAGAAGTGTTGTTTTAACAGCCGCATTCGTGACGACTTGTCTTTCTTTGCAGGAGTGTTGGTTCTCTTACTGGGATTCTTTGCCTTCCTCCACTGCTGGCTCAATGCATTTGCAGAGATGCTTCGTTTTGCTGATAGGATGTTTTACAAGGTGGTCTTCCTTGACTTTCCCCTCAGTCGACTGCTGAATTGAAATGCATTTAATTTAATGAGTGTAAATGATGTTGTATTTGATCACTTGCAACAGGATTGGTGGAATTCAACCTCTTTTGCCAATTACTATCGTACTTGGAATGTGGTGGTCCATGATTGGCTGTACTATTATGTGTACCGGGACTTCCTGTGGGTGAGGCTTTTTTTCTGCTTATTTATTTTGGCTTTTTTATTTCCAATGTAAAAATATGTGGATCCGATTCAACCTGTATGCCGCTGATGTTTTGACTTTTCTTTTCAATCTGTTGTCATTCCAGATGTCTCGGAAGCGTTTCAGACCAGCAGCCATGCTGTTTGTGTTTACAGTGTCTGCGGTGGTCCACGAGTACATTCTTGCAATCTGCTTTGGCTTTTTCTATCCTGTGCTCTTCTGCCTTTTTATGTGCTTTGGAAGTGAGAAAAAAATGCCAAATTTCTTTTTTCAAATTCCATAAAGACAATACATACACGTAGCCCACACTAACCCAAAAAGTAAAAATGCATCTAAAGCTAATCGCATTGTTGTATCGTCTTGTTGTTAAACTCACAGACCCAGTCCTTTATCTTTTTATTATGCTTCCGCCCCCATCCTCTTTCTTTGTCCTCTTATAGTGATGTTCAACTTCATTCTGCATGACCAACGGAAAGGTCCCATCTGGAACATAATCATGTGGACAGCCCTCTTCTTGGGTCAGGGAGTCATTATCTGTCTGTACTCCCATGAGTGGTATGCCCAGCGCTACTGTCCCCTGAAGGAGGTAATGCCCTCAGCATTATTTTGTCCAACCTGTTTCGGTGTAATTGCAGTACATTTCATCTGAAAGTTAGTTGTCTGTTTTTAGTGTAGACAATGATAAAAAGTTCACATGTTTGTGTTTTTGTTTCAGCCCTCCTTCCTAGAGTTACTGAAGCCTCGCTCCTGGAACTGCCAGAGAGGCTCAATTGTGGACACTGACAGGCTGTGAGCTGTGTGTGGACTACTGCTGAGGACCATCATTGAACTGTATAAATTTGACCCACCTTATTGTTACTTACTACTTTTGATCTTTAATATATATTTTTTTATTTTATTGCACTAAGATCCTGACTGAGTCTGTATGCATGCAGAGAAGAGGTCCAAAAGTATCTGCCAAAATGCTCATTATTCTAACATTCAAGTCACAATGATGCCTTAATTATCTGTTCATGTTTGCAAAGACAACCCCACAACAAAAATTACAAGTTCACATAAAACACCATGTGAACTGTTAATTTTATGTGCTATTTATTTTTCAGATGCATTACAATTACTTTTGCCTGATCAACTGTGAAACCAGTCTTTGTGCCAATAGATTAGTGACAATAATGATATGGCAGCTGAATACAATAACGATATGGCAGCTGAATACAAACATTACAAAGTACAAACAATATTTACACATGCCATAATAGTTAATATTTAACAAATGTTTCAACTGCTATCCTATTGTAAATGACATTCAGTATGCTGCTTGGAAAAATGTTTAGTATTATTCATATTCACTGCCTATGAGATTTATTCTGAAAAGCAGACACTGGTGATTTGTAAAAAAACAAAAAACAAAAAACTGGAGTCTGTATAATAACTGTCAGGACAATGAGGGATGCATTCAAGATGCTGATGTCGTTGAGAAATGTTTAAGGTAAAGGTTAACCTGATGATTCAGCTTTTACACCTCAACTCACCTTAGAATTTCCAAATCTCAAATATGATGCAGATGTTTTCTCTTTGCTAGCACTTAAAGCACAAGTTAGGAAGTTAAACACTCATTAAATGTCATTACACTGAACTCCATAAAACGAAATATTGAAGGAAACAGAGTACAATAATGTTGTGGAAGTTATATATGTATAGTTTGACTGCTGAATGTATTGTTAGTTATTAGAGTGAACTTGTTTGAAGATGCATTTTCAATCACAGAGAGTTAGAAGTTAAATATGAACATAAATGATGCTTCAGTGTGTTCATGATCAATGTTACATGAGTTATGTTCAGAAATGCCTACTAATGTAAAATTGTTGCAGCTGGCTGCTCGGACATTGTGACACTGAGATAGTAATGATACTTGATTACCACTAAGGGCTCAAGTTTGCTTTGGCAGATACTCTGTAAGGTCAATAATGTAACGATTTGTTCATGAACTCGTACAAACATACATTTTACACATCAGTCATTTCCATGTCTAACTCCTGGAAAAGAATAATATCTGCCTGGTATGCTTTTAGCTCTTGTGGTATGAAAATATTCTATTTGTATTTGAAATTCAATGCAGGGAGACTGTATTTTTACTGGTGAATAATGAGATACATAATGCAAAGTAGAAACCAGCAATGGGATACACAGCACTTCTAAAAACTGACCACAGGGTGGCACTGTGTGAAAAGCTTTTATTTTTGATCCTCTGCTCATTTTTGTTAGAAGTGTTTCAGGATAGTCATTTAAAAATTATTAACAAACAACACAAGCACCAGCAACTAATATTTTTTTTAAACATGTACAAATGAAAGCAGAATTACTGGGATACCTTGTGTTTAACTTTGAACCATTCAGAACTGCTCATTTGGCTGAAGTTTAAATCTTTCTTTATGCCTTTGACATTTTGCTCATATGGGTAATATTTAAATTGGTGGAAGGAGCCAAGCTGCTGATTTTTTGTTTATTTAGATGGACTATTTATTTTTGCCTTCTAACTGTGATATTTGTGTTCATCGTGAGCTATTCCTTTCTGGCCTTGAATAGCCTTTTGTGTCAGGTGACAATTTGATGAATCAGTATGTTCTATTTTTGGATGGTAGACCTATCAAGTATAAGAACTATTAATAATAAAAGAAAGTTCATGCTGTTTGTGCATTCTCATCATTTACAAATGAAGTACTGAAATGAATTTACAGAAGCCTATTGAAGTAGCTGTGCATCAGTTTGAAATTAGTGAACTCTCAATTATATATATAATAATCACAAATATGTTCATTTGGTTTTCCATGTAGTTTACCAATAACAGTAGATCTGCAGGGTGATCATGGTTTTTTGTAATGGATTGTCAGTTTTACGTATTGAAAATTAAAAAAAACCTTAATTATATTTAGCATACAGAGAATCCATCCCATTAAAGCACACCTGACAAAAGCTGCCGGTGAAGCCGGTATTTCTCTGCAGGACTGTGGGCTCAGGCAGCCCATGTGGACCCCCCTCCACCCCTCCCCGCCCCATGGAGCCGGTTGTCGGGATGTGCCGGGCCCCGGTGGGAGTCGGTGCTGGAGGAGGAGGATCAGGGTGACAGGGGAGAACCCCCCGCCTTGTGCAACACATCTTCTGTTCTGCGGTAAAGATGGCGGCGTCAGAGGGGGCGCGCAGCGGCCGGACAACAGAGAGACGATCCTGAAAAGCTCCGGATTTTTAACCAAATCTCGCTCCCGTCGGGTGACCGCGGTCTTCTGCTCGGATATCGACCCGACCGCCCGGGTGGAGACAGCCGCTGTCACACGCCGGCGTTGTGTGTTTTTTATTTTTTTATTGTTAACGGCTGGGTGGGTGGGTTTCACCGAGAGCTACCGCCGTTAGCTCACGGGCTAGCCAGGCGAGCTAATCCGGGCTAGTTAACGTTAGCTCGGCGGGGAGGGGACTGAGGGAGACCGTTCGGGCCAGGCCGCTCCAGCTCGGGGGAATGTGAGCCAGAGGTGCGCCGAGGGGGGTTTGCTCGCTTCGTCCCAAACGTCCTTACGACAAACTACCGGGATGGGACAGCAGGTAGGCCGCGTCGGTGAGGGCACATCGACCGGACTCCAGCCACCACAGCCCCACGCGTCCCAACCACACCAAGGGAAGGGGAACCGGGGGAGCGGCGCCGGGAGGAGACCCCGAGAACCCGGCAGCAGCACCGGGACACCGCCGGGCAGGACCGCTGCAGTCAACGTGCCCGATCCAGGGATCAATATATTCACGCTGCATTCAGGTAAGGACGGGGACAGTTTGTGAAGAGGGGGTGGGGGCGGAGGATGGAGGAGTCCGGGCTTACTTTAATATGTTTGCCGCTGATTAGCGGCGGCTAGCTGGATCCATGCTAGTTTAACAACGACGCGTTAGCGGAAATAGCCGTGCCAACCTACATTAGCTTTCCGTGTCTCATCCATTTTACTGTGTGTGTGTTAATTTGTCCATTGTCTGTGTGTGTGTGTGTGTGTGTGTGTGTGTGTGTGTGTGTTCGTGTGTGCGGACATGAGGGGAAACGGACAACTCTCTCTGTCTTATTTGACGCGGGTGTATCGGCACATTGGAGCAGATGTAACGCGCTGCATGTGACCCAAAGCTCCCAAAAAAGGAGAGCCAGTGTTTTTGAGAAAGAGGAAGAGTCCTCAGGTCCATCCCCGGACAGTCACGGTCGGAGGTCGGCTCAGGAACTTTTCCTCCAAATGCTCGGCTCGGTTTGATAAACAGCGATTTTTTTAAAATTTATTTATTTTTTGCCTCCGGAGGTTGAGAAGCAATTCCACTCCATTAAGTCCCTTTGGTAGCGACCACAGGCTCACATTACAATACCAAGTGGTTTCCACATGCTCACTTACATCCTCTGTCTGATCATTTCTGCTGTTACAACAGCTGACTGCACACTTTGATCCAGTGGGAGATCAATGTGAATTATTAAAGTCACCTTCTGTCATTATGTGATTACTCTCAGGCAAGCATCAAAGTTTTAAAGCTGCTCCTGCTGGTTAAAATTTAATATCTCAAAGTCTGCAGTCTCACAGCATCCGTGGATTCACGGGGGTAGTTCATGCATTGCTTGGATAATGTGGCTTAGTGGTCACGTGGAAAGAGTGACACAGACAAGGCCGAGGTGGTGGAAGTCACCCCTCCGTCCACCATGTCCCGGCCTCAGAGCTGTAGCTGAGCATTGATACAGTCATCAGCTACAGCAGATCAGCAGCCCAGCCGTGACTCCCCCATACCCTAGATGGCCTGTTTCTTTCCCCCCAGCCTTCTCCCCCCAGGCAGGGTCTCTCTGAGGCTGATTTGTGCTGATGAGTAATAAAAAGGACAGGATGCCTCCTCCGTGTCACTTAAAATATCATCGTCATTGTGGTACATTTTGCTTTCCTGGACACTCGACCTGATTGTACTCTCAGAGTATAAAGTTGGTGTTTTGTTTTCTGTCTTTATCCCTGCAGTTAGCTTTGTTTCTCCCACGTATCTCCTCTCCATCGGATGGTCTCGTCACATGTGCATAGATGTAAAGCTACTGACTTCTCTGGCCTAGTTTCCGCTGATCAGCTTGACCCAACTTCCTCATAACATTGTGAGAGAGCGAGCGCACGCAAAAGGTGCATGCTTTTCGGAATGGAAAGCATTTTCATTTCTTGGCTGTCACATCTGAAAAGTAACTCTCCTGAGTTTGAAGCACACACACACACACACACACACACAGACACAGACACAGACACAGACAGACAGACAGACAGACAGACAGACCTACTAACTGCAGCAACACTCTCTGTCAACACTGTTCCCTTCTCCCCGATGTCGGGGCAGGAGTGGCCTTTTTATAGCAGCCAGGATGCAGTCACATAGCCACTGCAGAAAGACTTCTACTCTTCAAAGCACACAATAATAGAACAAAGACTCTTAAGTGAGGAGGCTTGGGACTGTGCACTCAGTCTTCCACTGACTATCAAAGTGTCTTTTTTTCTGGCAGTCTATTTATGTGGTAATGATGCAGCATTATCTTCCATCTCTTTGTTGGTGAAATATGGACTTGTTCCTTTAAAGAGGTTGTTTGGATTGTCAGAATGTCAGTTTCTGTTAGGACTAAAAAATACGTTTTGTTGTCAGCCTGTTTACTTTTAAAAAAAAAAAAAAAAGTGCCTCATCTTTTAGTTAGTAAAATGATCAGATAGCTGCGGTCATTTATGTGTGTGCTCCATTGTTCACCGATTACGTCAATAAGATTTAATTGTTCTCTATTTGACACTAACAGGAAGTGGACATGAATGTATTGATCCCATTCTGGGAAGTTGAAGTGTCACATCAGAAATTGAAGTCCAGAAAAGATGCACAGTGTGTGTGGTTTTGAGTCAACCATCGGGATGAGGTGTTTGGGATGACAGCAGATCTGATTTAATGGTAGTGTGTGTTTTTACATTTATTATTAATTGTGCTTTTAGGGGCACCATGATTTCAAAAACATTCCTACTGAAAGATATCAGAAGTCATCACGTTGACATGGTTTCACCAACCCAGCTCCACACACACACACACACACACACACACACACACACTTAATGATGGATTTCTGGGATGTAATTGAAAGGTGCCAGTCTATGAGGAATGTGTGTTTCTCTGAACTCATGCCTGTGTGTTGCTGCCTGACTTTCCATTAAGTGTCAATGGGTTTCTTCTGTGCACATGCTTCTGCTCGAGTTTCTGTCAGTATACCTAATACGACTGAGTCAGTTTAAGGAGGGCGGGGGGGACTAACAAAGAGGCTGGAGGGCAATGGTGTAAATTGGTATGTTTGGCCCAGTAGCCTCTGCCTTCCCGCTCCTCCTTGTCTCCCGAGCCATGGTGAGCTTCTGAACTTGTGTAGATTCGGAAAGTTTTGTGCTGCCTCTTAGATGACTTACACTAGCCCCTCCCTACTCAGGTGAGCAGCAGTTCTCCACAGCTCATCACTAAATTAGCTTCCCTCTCTCCCAACGCCGGGCAGACAGGCCAGCAAGAAAACAGTGAGCTATTCAAGGACAGACAGGGTGCAGACTGTTTCTGTGCTGATTCAAAGGCAGCCACCCAGACAGCTACCTCTGCGTGCATGTTGCTGGACGTGCAGTATTGTTGAATCAGTGGCTGCAACGTATTGATGGTGCCACCCTTTTAGCCCTGTCAGGAGTTCAGAGATTTCCGTCTCTGCAGTGGGTTCATCTGATACAGACACTGCAGTGAAGAGAGTCCTTGGCTACTGAACCGACACAGATACTGAATGTGTTGAGAAAGCTGCAGTTTATTGCTCCTCAGGATTTGTCACTTATTAACACGTGAATTTTACCTTAAGAATTGCTTATATCTTGCTTGCTAAACAGCTTATTGGTTTATTGGCAGTGCAAATGAACTCTAATGCTACTTCTGAAGTTTTTTTCTTCTTTTTTTTTTTTTCAATCAACATAGCAATACAGTGATCTATTTTTACTCTAAATGGATCACAGAATTGGGGCAGATGAGTGGATTGGAATATTTGTTGGCAGAAGCATTGATGGTGAATGCAGAGCCAGCTGTATCTAAAATGCATCACTGTTAAAGCTGCCCAGAGGAGAAAAGATGCCTGGATCCAGGATACAAGAACCTAAGCTGATTTGCATCACGGGTGAAATTAGATTAGAGACAAATCCACTTTTCTATGGACTCTATGCGCCAAAACTTCCAACAACCAGGATAAGTCTCATGGCAGCTTTCACAATATCTGGAGGAAATCCAGTTTCAGATGCTTAAACGGCTGTGGGTGAGATTTTAAAAGGCTATAAAAAGTCATGTCATGGAGTGAAGATGGTTTGTTGGGTTAAGACTAGTTAGTCAGTCCTCATGACCACCTTTTAACCACTAGGAGGAGCCAAGGCCACACCTCCTCAGGGTGAAACAGGCTTGGAAATAGGACAAAACGGGTGAGTCTGACTGTGTGATTTGATAGATGTGTTTGTAGAAGTGTAGGATGTTCTAACACAATAAAAAATGGTCTTACATTTGACAACTGAACGCACCATTGTGCACCCTGTAATGGTTGTGTGTTTAATCATTTATGTCTCTGTATGCCTTCATCCTCATCCAAGGCTGCCAGACCTCTATTAGTCCCTGCAGCTTTTCTCTCTTCCAATTCTAAATCTACCTTAGATTATTTAACGACATTTAAAGTCAGTAAAATGTGCTGTAAACGAATGTTACCGCACATAAAATCCAATTCAGAGGAGTATGTAGCTCAGTTGTTGTATTTCCTAAAGTCTTAATGAAGTTGTGACTGTACCCCAGAGCTCAGTTGCAGCTTTGAGCCTTTGCATCTGCCACCAGTCAACCCCTTGTCGTTCCCGAAACCACAGTCCTTCTATTTATTCCTTGGCCTCGATGCTCTTGCAGCTTACATCATTAAAGAGTGAGGATTAATCAGAACAGTGAATGATTGGCTGTGCAGATGGTGAAACCATCCCTTGCATCTGTCAGCTTAAAAACACCAAATGTTTTCAATTTGTGTGGAAGTCTAGCCAAAATGTTGTGGTGGCTCCTGGTTAAATTGGAGTTTTCACTCTTAAGCTGCGATGGCGCAGCAGGGAAAAAATTAGATATGGGCTAGGAAAAGGGAGGCAGTCCCTGTGCCAATCCTGTTAAGCATTGATTCACTTCCAGGATCGGTCCTCTGTTGCTGGCATTATCACTGCTGCTTATCTCTCGGGTTGCAGGCTGGAGACTTGGCTGGGAATGTACACTCACACAGACTAGCTGTAAACACTCCAGTCAACACATGCATAAAGATATTCTCACACAGTCTTTCGCTTTTCTTTGCATCCCTGTGATTGAAGTTGCAATTTGGGGCAGCTCTTTCTGAGGATTATCCGGCAGCACGTCCTACTCCTTCAGTGTAGTCGCCCGCCAGTCGACCAAATGGTCAGAAACTCTTAATCCGGGTCCCCTGAGGCACCGCTGGATTTAAATATTCATGTGATGTATGTGAGTGTTCAGAGAAACGACACAAGTGTTTGAGTTTGTGCAGCATTTAGTCATTTGTCTTGTTGCTCAGAACATTTATTCACTTCACATTATTCATGACTGCCACCCTGCAGCTCCACTGTCATGCATTATTATTACATTACGGCAAATAGTGCATTTGCTATGGTTTGAATATAAAGCAGAATATGTCTTAGATGGTGAAAGATACCCAAAGCACTTTTAAAATAGTTTCTGCATGGGACAAGTTTTGCAGCCAGGGACATCTCAGTTGTCAAACTAACCAATCACAGTGGAAGTTAAACCGTCAGTTTGGGCTTTAATCTGTTCTTTTAACTGAGTCACTGTAAAGCAGCTTAAACCTA
Source organism: Remorina albescens (assembly GCA_034769265.1). Classification (NCBI taxonomy): domain Eukaryota; kingdom Metazoa; phylum Chordata; class Actinopteri; order Carangiformes; family Echeneidae; genus Remorina; species Remorina albescens. The sequence goes on along the minus strand of CM068489.1, from coordinate 22,686,110 downwards.
CACCTTGGCACAACTTAACCACACCACACATAGATTAGCTGCTCAGACGTCAATATCCACAGGATTTTGCTGTTAAACCCTCAATAGAAAGAAAGAAGAGACACTTGGAAGCAGCAACAAGGAGAGTGTCCTCTTCAGGCTTGGGAGAGATTTGCTGTGGCGAACACACGTCCTTACCTGTGGGGAGTTGGCCACATAAACACTCACCTCAGCCAGACATTTTCAAACCATCCACATAAAGCTTGTTGTGTGATGTATTGGACAAGAGCGGGCAGATCTGCGGCGAGGACAGTGCTCTGACATTAGCTTAATATTTCCATTCTGTGTACTTTTCTGTGAATTTATGACTTCTGCTGGACAGAAAAACACACTTTTCTTTTCGACTTGGGAATTGAGCAAAGCTGAAGTAGAAATACTTGTTAACAATCCAAAAGCATGTTTTTGCTTCTCTCTTTTTTAAAATTAAAAAAAAGAAATTTTTATTTTACATCACAAAGACCGAATGATATTTTTAACACAGGCATACTGGACTCTGCATCACACAGGTCAGGGAGCCTGAATGTGACTCTGTCTTTTAGATGTATCCAAATAGAATTAGTCCATTAAATTATATATTTGGCCTGTGTGTAAAACAGACCACATCAGTGTGAACGACGAGTTAGCTTCAAGTCACTATATCCTGCCAATCGTCTCTGCTGTCACATAAAGGAGCACTTAGCTTTTTTGCCAGCACACCTAGAGGGAAGCACTTAGAGCCCATTATTAACCCATAACAAGCCCTGAGAGGGGCAGGGCAGGGACGAGCTATAGGTTAAGTCTCCCTTCTCCACCACCCCGCCATGTTCCACTGCCCCTGAGGCCCAGACTGGTGTTTGCCCACTCCCTTGCCGGTGTATTTCCACGTAGACAGCAGACACGATTGCTTTGTGGATGGAGCACTCACCGAGATTCCCAGCAGCGGCCTGCATGTGTAATTACTTACTCAGACAGGGTTGCAACATTAGGATTTGTTAAAGGCAGGGGTGTGATTGATGAAGACATGTGGATGTGCTAGTGTTGACTTGAGTGAACTGTAGATACAACGCAACTGCAGAAGAAAGAGTATATATTCAGTTATTCTACGGATGGGGCGCCTCATCCTGATATCAGTGTACAGAAGAGCTCTCTTCTGTTAAACATAATAAATTTCAGTTCCTCAAAAACAAGGAAATATTTATCTGAGCCAACACACACACACACACACACACACACACACACACACACACACACACAATAAACACACACATAGTTGTGATGTGGCATTAATGAGGCCATTGTCCTTTGTCAAGATCTCTTGAACAACAACTGACTCTTGTCTCCTCTCCAGCCATAAATTCTCTCTGGGCTGTTGATGGATGTTGAATTACGCACATTACCATACATACAGTTCAACTAATAGTGCTCTTATATTAATATTTACGATTGATCAACCAATTTAACATGTACTCTGCTATATACATTTCTCCCACAAACAAGGACAACAAAAATGAACCCTCTGCCAGAAAAACGTAGTGGTGTTTCCTATTGATTCATGGTCATTTTAAGGCGTTTTTTTTTTTTTTTTTACAAATGTACAGCTTTAAAAGCTTCTTTAAAGCTTTTGCTTTGGGTGTGTTTGTTTGTTTGAGACATCTCAGCCCACATTTAGTCTTTGTGGCCGCCCTTTGTAATATCCTGATGATTGTATTTGTATACTACATTCAGCTGCAATGAATATTTTCATTACATTATTAGTTAAATTTGTGGAGTGTTTTTAGATGTTTGCAGAATAATCGAGAAAACTACAACTAAGTTGAAACATAAGGACTTAAGATTTTAAAGCCACCTGACATCGAGTGAATGAAGCTATTTCAATAAAAATTAAATTCTTTCAGTTTATTCGTACATTTCTGGTGGAACGTGGCCACATCTGAAAAATTCCCTTCACAGTGTGATGCCATCAACAGTATGTCTGTTATTGTCTTTATGATAGAGGTGTGAGAACTTTTAAAACATGATTTATCAGTGAGGCTCAATATGATGTGGTGAAATACATGCAGGACCTGCATTTATCTTTGATTCTTCTCTGCCTGAGACTGGAACAGGATCTGCCCCGGCTCGTCCCGCCAACTTATGTAATGTTTTGTGCATGTGGGTCTCGTCTACAGCATTGTCTTAGGTTTTGTTCGGGCTTCCTGCAGCCCATCGTCTATCTCCACACCACCATCACAATGTGCTCTGTTATTTTGGGATGTCATGTTACTGTGTTTTGTTCTCTAGCAGCTAAAAATACACCCTTACCTCTCTGCTCATGGGCTGCAGATATGAGCTGTATTGTTTTTGATTAGAGTGTATAAGTGATGTTATTGTGTTGTTTAATACTTTGGCACTCAGTGGTTGTTAAGTGAAGTGAAGACTTTGTAGGTACACAGCGACAAACAGCTGCTGGCGAAGCAGCAGGGTGCAGGGACAGCCGAGGAGGTGGTGTCAGCGTGGATGTGTGTGGCTTCGTGTTATGTGTGCTTTAGGTCCAGGGTCACCTCTGTCCCAGCTGTCCTATGGGCTGCTGGCTTGGCGTGCCCCCCGGCCCAGCAAATACCCTCTCAGCTCTGCTAAACACAAAGCTGCAGTTTCTTCACTACACACATGTGTCACACTTGACAGCACACACATACTAAGGCAGCCACACGACATACCCCATGCAGGCCAAATGCTGCCACAATCAAACATTTCAGCACACAAGGTTGCGAACAGCCTCTCACTATTGGCTCGATTTAAGTCATTTAAGAAATGTGATTATTATGAAACTGGCTCATGCTCCAAAAACAATTTGATGTAATTATGCGGCTCAATTTGAACCTTGGCATATTTAAATAATCAGTGATTTAGTTTTACTTCTTCTTTTTCCTTTTTTTTTTTCCTTTTCCTATTGAATCAAGACCTTCGTCAAATGTGTGTCATAATATCACTGCTTCATTAAAAACATTCCTGAGAAGAGTGATGTGATATGTAAGAGGAGCAGCTCTGACAGTTGGCTCGGCCTTGCTACAGCAGTTGTGTGCGCGCACACACACACACACACAGAGAAGAAAAGTGGGGGTCAACAGGACCTCTCCTCCCCCCTGAGACGAGCCATCTGCTGTCGGCTACAGCACAGGTTCAAGCCTCACACACACACATCACATTCAGCTCAACTTTCCTCCATACCATACACCCTGCCCCACTGCCCCTAACCTCTGTATACGTAGCCCCCCACCCCCTATTGCCACACACCTCCTTCACTCCCCCTCTCTGCCATGCTTTGCTATCCCTTACAGTGCATTAGACCTCAGCAAACATCTGCCATGGACGTCTGTGCCTTCCAGATGGACCTTGGAAATCTTGACTCCCCTCAGCCACATCAAAGCTGTTAGGGAGTTCCCAACAGGAATCGGCTACTCACTACTGTAACTTCAGAAGTTGAGGTGGTTTGAGTCAAGGACAGCGTGGGTAAATACGTTGTCTGGGGGGTCTCCGTCTCTCCCTCAGTAATTCTTGGACAGGACACCACCGTGAAGAAGATGGTTTAGAGAACTAGCTATTGCTTCTTATTCTTTGCCAGGAGAATGTACATTTGTGATGTTCAGTCGCCATCCTGAGTCTAAATAGAAGCAGTCAAGCTTTAAAACAGTTCATCATAGTCGGCACAGCAGATCGAGGGGACGAAAAGAGTTTCTTTGGATACTGGGAGTGATTGCTGTCCAGACCGGAGCAGAGGATGTACTGGGAACTGTGGCTGAGCCAGGTCACGGCAACTGCTGCGTTACAGTGCATGCTGGTCCAAAACAAAGGTGGGCAAGCCTTGTGATGTGTGATGTGGCATGGTGGACAAATTAAATATTATAGAGCTACATAGTATGGCACATGAGAACGATCTTTATTCCTATGAAATGCTTCTTCATGTAGATCACACAGTTTGGAAAATCTCTCCGCTCTCATGCATGTGGATGGCATGTGTCTGCCACATGGTGCCGACTTAGAATGGAAAATGCATAATTTCTTAATGAATATCTGCCAAGATTAGAGAATGGACTCATTTTAACTTAATTTTTAAGTTTTTAGATGTTTGTCAAATGAAAACCCAAATCTGAAAGTCTGAACCCCTGAATTGTGTGTGATCATTCACTTAATAGCTGGGTTAGAGTCATATTATCAGGTGTCTTTCAGGTTGATAACATGACATTGTGACATTGCAACTCTTAGTGAATGGACTCTCGTCCTACTACACAGGGCATGTATATAAATTGTGATAGTTATATTTTCTAAAATTTAATCAGTTTTCTGTTTGCAAACACTGATATTAATATCTGAATTGCATATTTCTGGTTAATTACATGTTTCACAGACTACTGTTGTAGTCTGTAGACTACTCTTAGCCACTTTTACCTAAATCCGGCAAAACGTGTCAGATCTGGCATTAAAGAGAATTGCTGCAGGCAGATGAAACACTTATGAGTCAAGTAGTTTCTTGCAGATATGTAGGTGGTTGCTTGTTGGCAGGCGTTTAGAACTGAAAGAAAATCATTTTGTTTTTCTCATCAGTCAAAATTTTCAATAACATTACTCATGCAGTGTTTTTTGTTTGTTTTTGTTTAAACTGGACTCTCCAATATGAATTTTGTATTTTGACTAAAATAAATTGAAGTGATAATACGTCTGTTAAAGAATGAAGCTGTTTGCCATACGCATACAGCTCAGTCTATACTTGTTACCGTGTTGGATTGTGATGTTTATGTGTAAAATTCCTCAGTTTTTTCTGAACTAAATTATTTGCTGTAGCTTTTCTCTGTTGAAGCAGTCTGTACTAAGGTTCTTGTTCTCCATTCTCCATCCCCCCCATTTCACCACACTCCTCCTCCTCCCACTAACTCAGCAGCTGTCCAGACATGCAGTGACTTTGGCAGCAGCTGTTGAGAGTGTAGAACCTATTGGCTACGCATGGACAAGTTCATAGTTGTGTGTGTGTGTGTGTGTGTGTGTGTGTGTGTGGGTACGTGTTTATGTAGCTATGGCAATCACTGCATCCTGCATAGCCAGAATCTGTCCTATCCTCACTGTGTTGTAGCTCCGCCCCCCCTCCGCCCCTCCGTATATACACACCTACAGAACACTCCAACCTCAGATCTCACTTAGCTCGGGCCATACACGGCAAGTCTGTGTATATAGTTTGTGGTAACAGTGCTCTTCAGAGAGGGGACTGGATAAAGTAATGCTTTTGAGGTGCCTGCAGGCAAGCAGCAGTTTTGAGGAAGAGTGGGCGGCTCTGAGCGGCCGTCATCTCCAAACGGGGTTCAAGCCAGGACCTAAATCTGGGCACAAAGGTAGACAACCTGCTAAATGGACTCCTGATATCATGGAGAATAGAATCTACAGGTCTTGAGCTATAAGTGATCAGCATGTTAGCATCCGTTTGTGCTAAGGAGAATTGATTCTTTGCTCTCACCCTTGACCTCTGTAAACTATGTTGCTTGTTTACAAGTCTCATTGTTTATCTTTTCTCTCCCCCTCAATTGGTCCTGCTCTCCTTCCAGAAGCTCTCCACCGGCCCTTCGGGCTGGATTCGGCAGCCCTGACGGAGGCGGTGCGCTGGAGCTCCAAGGAGAACCTACTGGGGGCGGCCGAGAGCGACCCTAACCTCTTCGTTGCACTTTATGACTTTGTTGCCAGTGGAGACAACACGCTCAGCATCACCAAAGGTAAACAATGACACTGGACTGTCATTTCAAAAGGATAGCAGTAGAGTAGTAGGCAATTGATTCTCAAATTGTTTTTGATGCAAACTACACCATTTCATGCATCATTACTTGATAATGTGATACTCCAAAAAAAGATCTTTCACGTCATCGATGCTCTACCACGCCTTCATTCAAAACACTGTTGACTACTGTTGTTGCTCCACGTTTCCTGTATAGCAGGGTCATGAATGAATCGTCAAGGCAAGCCAATGATTGGCAGCTCAGCAACTCCCAAAGAGTTTAGTTATGCTTGAAGAATGTCGTATGTCAACAGAGCTTACCCAATAATAACTTTAATTTCACCTTTCCATGACATCAGGTATCTACCCCCGAGCTATGACTTTCTTTGTCCTCCACCCACGTCCACACACCCCATACCTCTTATAGACAGATGCCTTATTAATCACTGATAAAGCGATTTAAAAAGTTGTAACAGGGGAATGTTATCTAAGATGAGGAAACTCTAATGTGCTTTCATTTATTTTCCTTATTTCTGTGCCCCTCCTTGATACAAACCAGCAGCAGTTAACCAGTCAACCAGCTCTCCCCTGAGTAATGAGCTTAAAATACCCTCATAATATTATCCAGAGACAGTCAAGCTTGATCGAAAGCTTTAAATGTGGCAGAGTGTGTTAATTATCCATCGTTTTAAGGCTTCCACGGCAGCTGCCTGGGATGGAAATGATGTTTAGACCCTGACTCATGGAGTGAATCTGAGATTCCTGCCCACATGGAAGCACATGTGCTCTCCCAGGCTCGACTGCACTTTTCCTATCTGTCCTGCTCCTTTGCAGTGTCGCATGGAAACACCCCAGCATAACTCCAGTGCTGTATTAATAAGGAATTTGTTCAACTGTAATAATAACAGGTGGATGAACATGGCGAGCAGAGGATGATCACAGAGAGGGACTTAGCAGGCTTGCGTTGGCTTGCTAATCATTGTCTCCTCTCTGTGCCAGGCCAAACCAGGCTAGGCCAGAGCAGAGCCCAGCGTCAGGCACACATGGCTCCCAGTGCAAGAGAGGGAGGCAGTCAGTGTTTCCACTCCCACAAAACTTAGAGGCAGAGACAACAGACACAGAGGAGACTGGTGGATTGGTGGGCTAGATGTGGATAACCATGTCTGTTGAGTGTAGCTCTGGATTGCTGGCATAGTGTGTTCGGTTCTAAGAGCTCAGCCGGCAGCTCTGGTTAGTGGTTACATGTTGGTGGGCCGTGGTTGTATTTCTGACTGGACTTAGCTCTTTTAGTTAAATGTTTACTGTGTTGAACCGCTTAATGTTTAAATATTACACAATCCCCATGGCTCCCATTTCTCACAGATGAAGCATTGCAATTTATGGCTGCCTAAGGCCACATTCAGATTGACTGGGGAAAAAAAACCAAAACACACATACACCAAAAAAAAAAAAAAAAAAAAAACAACAACGCAGCAATCCCATTCATTCACCGGTCTGGCATTGTAGCAAGCATGACAGTGCAGGAAGGACTTGAGGAAAATAAAAACATGTAGGGTTGAACCATATTCAACTTTGCAGCAGTGAAATACATGAATATAAACTGGATTTATTTGTAATGTGAAAGATGTGTTTCCACAACCAGGAATTAAAGGCAGTGTAGACAAAATGTGGTAGATGTGCACACATCCCACTAACAGGCAAAATGTGCCAGATTAAAGCGGTGCCATACCATCCGTCCCATCCCACCACTGCTCTCTGTCTTCTCTTCCTTCCCATTTTCCCTTTTCCTGAGTCTCCATTCAAGCATTCAAGTGTTTGTTGTGTGGATACATCCCTCCCTCCTCCAGTATCCAACACATCAGCCGCTCCTCTTTCTTTCCTGCACTGACGTCAGAGACAGACCGACAGAGACAACGGACCAAGTTGCAACATGCCTGGTTTTGCAGAGCCTTGTATGAAAGAAATGCAGTTCACCCAACCCTGTCATTGTTCCATCGCTTTTAGTGTAGATTCAATGAGACGTATCCATGACTCCTCTCATTGCTATGAGACCGGATATTAAGGCGTCACGACCAGCATATTCACGTAATGAGAAAGTTTTGTTGTATGTCTCTGAATGAGAGCAGGTTTTCTTATTTAACTTTTAAGCATTTGTCTTCCTACTTTTAAAGTACCGATCATCTCTAAAGGACATCATTCTTACAAGTTTCCTCATCGCGTGTCCAGGTGAGAAGCTGTGTGTGCTGGGCTACAACCAGAATGGAGAGTGGAGTGAAGTGCGCTCCAAGAACGGCCAGGGATGGGTGCCCTCCAACTACATCACCCCTGTCAACAGTCTGGAGAAGCACAGCTGGTACCACGGACCTGTGTCTCGCAGCGCCGCAGAATACCTGCTCTCATCCCTCATCAATGGAAGTTTCCTGGTCCGGGAGAGTGAGAGCAGCCCTGGACAGCTCTCCATATCTTTGCGTTATGAGGGAAGAGTCTACCACTACCGGATCAACACAGCCTCCGATGGAAAGGTAGACACTTGAAGAGTTTAGGGATACTTCCAGTTTGGTGGTGTTTAAGTTGTTGAATTAATTGTCTGAGGTTGTGTTCTGCTGTTCTGTTAGTGAGCTGCCTTTTTCCACCCTCCCCCCTCAGGTGTATGTGACTTCTGAGAGCCGATTTGCCACCCTGGCCGAGCTGGTCCACCATCACTCCACTGTCGCCGACGGCCTGGTCACCACATTGCACTACCCAGCACCCAAATGTAACAAGCCCACCGTGTACGGCGTGTCACCCATCCATGACAAGTGGGAGATGGAGCGCACAGACATCACCATGAAGCACAAGCTGGGAGGAGGCCAGTATGGGGAGGTGTACGTGGGAGTGTGGAAGAAGTACAACCTCACAGTGGCTGTAAAAACACTCAAGGTTAGCACACCTTTTTTTTTTTTTTTTTTTTAATCTCATCATTTGATTTCTATGAACTTTACTAGAGCTGGTTGAATTGTATCGGCACAGAATGTCGCTTGTAGCTTGAACAACGTACATAGATCACCACCTGCAGGTGGACCTGAGTATTACATGGGGTTTTCCGGATAAAATTCATTTTTCTTTTCATTTCTACAATGACAGGAGGACACCATGGAGGTTGAAGAATTTCTGAAAGAGGCAGCAGTTATGAAGGAGGTTAAACACCCAAACCTCGTTCAACTACTAGGTCAGTACCAATCCACATCAGGGATTTATGGTGAACTTTAAAAAAAAAAAAAAAAAAAAATATATATATATATATGATAAACATAAAAATATAAATTATTAGTTACTGTGCCTCTTCAAAACTGATTTTTAATCATATTTTCTCCAGTGTAATGATTAAAATCTCGAATGTTGCTGGCTTTGGCAAACACATTCACACTTGCCTTCTGCATTCTGCACAGGTGTTTGTACATTGGAGCCTCCATTTTATATTGTAACTGAGTACATGCCCCACGGCAACCTACTGGACTACTTGAGGGAGTGTGACAAAGAGGAAGTGAACGCTGTGGTGCTGCTCTACATGGCAACACAGATTTCTTCTGCCATGGAATATCTGGAAAAGAAGAACTTCATACACAGGTAAAGGGATAGCGTTGAGGTTGACAGTGTGTCTATATGCACACTGTATCTCCTTGTATTTGCCCACAAATAAGAAAGACTAATTCATAATTTTCTCTCTCTGTCTTCCTCTCACCTCACCTCTCAGGGATCTTGCTGCAAGGAACTGCCTGGTTGGTGAGAATCATGTTGTGAAGGTTGCAGACTTTGGGTTGAGCAGGTTGATGACTGGCGACACCTACACTGCCCATGCTGGGGCCAAATTCCCCATTAAATGGACTGCACCTGAGAGCCTTGCATACAACACCTTCTCCATCAAGTCTGATGTCTGGGGTGAGCAATACATGGACATGCTTAGTGTTGATTTTTTTCTTTTGTGCTTAATAGTCATTCTCATAACATGTGATCCTCTGAAATCTTCTTCCTTATAGCATTTGGAGTATTGCTGTGGGAAATTGCCACATATGGCATGTCTCCATACCCAGGTATCGACCTATCTCAGGTCTACGACCTCCTGGAGAAAGGATACCGTATGGAGCAGCCTGAGGGATGTCCACCTAAAGTCTATGAACTCATGAGAGCATGTAAGCACTCTTGGTTAATAGTTAAGTGGTTGTACTGCTCTGGGAAGACATGATTGCTGAGAGCTCACCATTATAATATTAGAGAAAAACAGAAAACATAGTCTAAAGATCCTTATTTCTTTCACAAGCGCTGTGAAAGAAATGTTGTCTTTGTAACTGGAACAGTTTAAAACCCATTTTAAGGCTAAAGCAGACGTTAAATACATTTCCTTGTAGTAATATTCTTTTTTTGTCTGTCTCTCTACTAGGCTGGCAGTGGAGCCCATTAGACAGGCCTTCATTTGCAGAGATCCACCAAGCCTTTGAAACAATGTTCCATGATTCCAGCATCTCTGAAGGTACATTAACATGTAGCTTACTTTCACTTCTGGTGAAGTTGAACTGTGTTGAACTGAAAAGCTACCACAATGTTCTCATTGTGTTAGCTTTTATTTACATTTTTATTGTTTGACTTAGTCACATAATTAAATAGAAATAAGACAAAAGTGTAAAGCCTGATGTAGACGAGAATCACAAACTAAGCACTTAATATTTTGGATTTTTTGCTCAGTAAATGTATAGTTGATGCAGTGTGTTGGATTTTGTGCTGATTATAGTCTTTTTTGTACATTACAGAAGTGGCAGAGGAGCTCTGTAAGACGGCCTCCTCCAGTCACTGTGGAGCATTGCACTCTTTCAGTCATGACATGCCCCTCTTGCCTTCCAAATCTCGCCCAGTCCACAAGCACACAGAAAACAAGGAAAACATTGAGGGTGGACTGGACGGACGCACTGACCACGGCAGTCACGGCCCCTCAGGTATAACCAGGCATCCCTACCTTCCTACCAACCACTCAGGTGCACCACATTATCATTCCACAGGTACACCTGACGCCACTTCAGAGAGACAACTGCAGCGTCGCCAAGCCCGCCGTCTAAAGAGAAGAGCAGTCATTTTCCTTAATTGACCACCTGTCAGTCTCATCACTGCTGTCCCACAGCCGTTCCTTCATTGGCCCAGAATTACAACAGTGTTACTTTAGAATTTAAGTAAAACTAATATCTGATTTAAGCTTCAAGATTTTTGTTATTCATCCCTCTAAGTGTCGTGTTCATGTCATCTTACACCATTTAAAAGATAACTTAAAGCACAAAATGTCAAAGAACCATGAAATACAAGATATTAAAATATCTCAGATGACTGAAATATGAGCTAAGTTGGACAACATCATGGAGAAAAAATAATTTTCCCCTAGGAATATAAATCTCTGTCCTAATTAGTTTTACTGACAGGATACATCAATTCTGATGAAATAAAATTTGAACATCAAGTAATTTGAGTTTCCTCCACCGTTTTAAATGTGGTTTCAAGTTATCTTCATGTGATCCTGGCAGTCACCTGAAGTCATATGCATGTATAACTGAAACACCAGCTCTCATTTCTGACTCAAACATATAATACATATATATATACATATGTGTAAGTCAAGTAAGATTTGAGCGGTGATGTGTGTTAACATTGAGTCATTGTCGTAATATTTTCTAACCCTAATATTAAATTCCCATCATATTGTCTGTCTGTCTTGTTTAATTATTTTATATATATATATATATATATATATATATATATGTTGAAAATAAAATCTTGTTTATTTGTGTGTTTGGAGGGCTCTCTCCATTTGTATGTTTACGTAAAGAAAGTGGTCTGATCTTTGTTTTTGTCACTGACTATTTAGTCCATCTTGTGTGTTTTTTGTCCCTAAACACAAATATTCATCGTTTAAAGAAACAAGTGTTCACAAAGTCACAAATCCAGTTTAAGTGATACATGCATATCAAGTAGAAGAAAAAAGTGCCTTTGCCAATTGTCCTGAATCATGTAAGATAATTGAAGATTAAACCCACAGCTTTTGGTTTGTTTTATTTGTTTAGTTTGTTTTGGGTTTTTTTTGTTTGTTTGTTTGTTTTTACCACCTATAATTGGGCAGCTGTGGTTGAGGAGGTAGAGCCGAACATACACTAACCGCAGGATTATTATATTATGGTCATACCAGATCCCTGCACACTGATGTCTGCATGTGGACCAAAGTTTTTAGAAAAGCAGCCTTTTACCACAGTATGTTCTGTTGTTGTTGACATATGTTTATATTTAAATGAACATTATTGATGTAGAGTGAAAGAGATGCTTGAAGTGTGTTTTATGTCCCTGTTCACTTCAAAGACCTTATATAGATTTAATTGACTGGTTCTGGCCATTTACTTCCCGTCTGCTTGGTGAAATTAATGCACCGTTATCTTTATTTTAGCCCTAGCAGGCTTCTGAAAATCTATTTTTCCTCCAGCAAAGTTACATCACATCCTTGTAGTATCAGGGGCTGGGCAGTTTCTGGGCGGCTCCTGTTATTGTCACGTCCCAGCGGTGTATTCATAATCCCATCTTTTACAAGAAAGACTAGTAAATCATTGATTTAGAGTGTGTACATGTGAGTGGCACAGCCTGGAAACTTTTTATTTCCTTTCCTGAAACACTTTTAGAAAAAGCTACAAACTGTCAGTACAGTATCTGTCATTACTTTTTTTTTTTGTAACAAGGACCGATATTTTCCTGCTCAGCCCTGTTTGGTTCTGTCATTGTAATCCAGTCCTCTCTTCTCTTTCCAGGCTGGGCTGCCTTGTTGGGAGGCGATGGCCGATCAGGCAGCTCCCCTGCTTTGCCCAGAAAACAGCAGCCACGTGACAAATCTCCCAGCAGCCTTTTAGAGGATGCACAGGATATAGGCACATTTACACGAGACCGCAAGACTGGATTTTTTAGCTCCTTCATAAAGAAGAAATCCTCCTCCTCTTCTTCATCATCACCATCCTCACAGCACCAACAGAACCTTCCGACACCACCTAAGAGGAGCAGCTCTTTCCGGGAGATGGAGACACAGCCTCACAAGAAATATGAACCCACTGCTGATTTCAGTGCTCCTCCTCCTTTGCCCCAGTCTGACAGTTTAGGGGGCTTCTCTGCCTCTCCTTCCCACTCCCACGGGGAACCCACCCAGGCTCAGTCTCGCTGCTGTGGGGCTGCTTTCGGACAGAAACCCTCTAGTGGAGGTCTTGGTTCACAGGTGACAAGCGGCAGCAGTTGGGGCAGTTTGGCTGGATTTTTTACTCCTAGACTTATTAAAAAGACCCTGGGATTACGGACAGGAAAGACAGCCTCTTCAGAGGATGGTGGAAGTATAGTTGGAGGCCCTAAGCCCTTCCCTAGGTCCAATTCTACCTCCTCTATGTCAGCTGGGCTGCCAGATCTGGAGCGCATGGCTCTAACGTTACCCAGGAACCGCAGTGCTAAACCCCCTCTGGAGAGGACTGCCTCCACAACCTCCCAGCCAGAGAATGGGGCTGCACGGCCCTCAGAAACTCTGCTGAGAAGGATGGACGAGGGGACTGCACAGATCAGGGAAAGGCCCAAAGCCAAGCTACTACCCCGGGGCACATCTGTAGGAGTGAGGGCACCAGGAGTTGGGGGGGAGGTGGGGGAATCAGACAATCTCTCCCGGGTCAGGGAGAGCAGAGAGGAGAGTGGGGGAGGACTGGACAGGCAGCAGAGTTGGTCTTCTCCCTCTAAAACTTCTAGTTTGAGTGCTTCCACAGCTGCACCAACTCACAACCACAAAGTTCCAGTCCTGATCTCCCCCACGCTGAAGCACAGCCCAGCTGACGTGCACCTAGTTGGGCTAGACTCTCAGGGGAACCGCTTCAAACTGCTGTCTGAGCACCAAGCAGACCGGGACAGGCCGCGACTTGTAAAACCCAAGTGTGCTCCTCCTCCACCTCCCACTCTGCGCGGCCTGCAGCACTCCTACAGCGGGGACGGAGAGGAGCAGGTGGGAGGAGCACCGGTGGAAGTGAACGGAGACACATTAAAAGGTAACCGGTCAGGGCGAATGTCAGGAGGAGCGACGACGGGCAGACCGTCAGTGCCACCACCACAAGTGCCTCCTGTATCATCATCCTCTTTTTTCTCTTCTGCCACCAACAACACGACTCCCACCAAAATGGCCAACGGAGCCACCAACACTGCCTCGTCCTCACACACGGCATCATCTGCCAGTTCCAAAGTGGCACTGCGGCGAACCAGGCAGCAGGCGGAGAGGGTTCCTCTGGAGCGGGTCAACCGTGAGGCCCTGCTGGAGTGTGCTGAGTGCCTGAGCAGCGCCCTCCTGGCCAGCTCCGACAGCCCCTCCAGCAGCCAGGTACTGGACGCTGGCCACCAGCTGCTAGACTACTGCTCAGGTTATGTGGACTGCATCCCTCAGATGAGGAACAAATTTGCCTTCCGAGAGGCAGTGGGGAAGCTGGAGCTTAGCCTGCAGGAACTGAGGGCCTCGTCGTCGGGAGGAGGACTGAGCAACGTGGGGCCCAACACTGTACTGGACAACCTGCACAGTTGTATTAAAGAGATTAGTGACGTAGTGCAGAGGTAGCCACTGTGACGATGCTGACCGTCACCCTAAACTGCCCAACAGAACGCTTATATTCCCTTTTTTTATGTTCCAGGTTTTATTGGGGGACGAAATGAGAGGAATCTCTACAAAATGTAATATTTTATTGTTTACAAACAATTTCATAAAATGCCATTGTGGACACTAATTTGCTCTAACATGTACATACTGAGAAATATTTATACCAAACTAAATGTGGTTAAAGTCACCCCATCCAATATTTTGCCGCAAATCTCCACCACAGCCTCTTTGTTAATGAATGTTGAGTGTATCAGCTGTGTGTGGCCGGCTCCCTCTGCTTATCTGTCAGTCTGTCACTTTACCGAGCGAGTGATGGTGGTTGCGCCCAGCCTGGCTGAGGATGCTACACAACTGTTTTCCCTGACTGAAGCTCAAGCAGCATTTCACAGAGATGTGAATCACCAGTTTTTAACTCAGCATCGGGGAAATTTCCTGACCATAAGCCATTTTTTAAAAAGCCATTTGGGGTCTCAATGAGACACCTTTTTTTTTTGATGTGAATGTTTATTTTGATTTTGATTTCATAGATTGCAAATGACAGTCAGTATATTTCAGTAGATGAATAATTGAGATGAGAGTAAATCTTCCTCCATACGTTTTTTTTTTAATTTTTTTTTTTATTTCAGTTGAGTCTTGTTTTTGAGAATAATCAACTGCTTTGACAGTGACATTCCCACAAGGTGAGACCATTGAAAACTATTGAAGAGATCACTTACAGCATTGAAACTTGTGTTCATTTGACAAGCATGTAAATAAGCTCAAGTGAAACGTCAACGTTTCCGTAATACCAAATACAGGCTTATCAAATCGAAAAAGACAACAAAGTGCATTTAGGTGGATCTACTTTGTCTGTTCCCCACAATACTAAGCATAAATGAATGAATGAATGAATGACTGCGGGGCATCTTGTCATATGCACAGCATTTTAGTCTTGGCTTCAGTGACGTGACAGATGATCACGTTAACACAGTGCCACATAAATACGGAGGGGAGGAAACCCCCCCAGTCTCTTAAAGCATTTCAATATTTATGTCCAGTTGTCCTTGCACATGACATTTCTTCCTGATATGATGGGGCGTGGGGGAGGGAGAGCACAGGGTAGCACATGAGCAGGTGAACTGGGACAGTGTTTCTATAAGTGTCCTTCCGAGTATGGACAGTGCTGGATTCCCTGTAGCCTTGTCGTGGCCTCAGTGCCTCAAAATCTTAAATGTATGAACGCTACGAAAAATGCAAAGAACCTTCTTTACACTAATCACACAGTACTGATCTCTCAGCAAACCAACTGCAGTATGTCTTCAGCACATGAGCGATTTGTACACTATTTGGTTCTAAGAAAATGCTTTTCAGAATGTCTATGTGTGAACTTGAATTTTAAATTATTCTTTCTTTTTTTTTTTTAATTAAAAGCACAGACCTATTTTGAGAAAAGAGTTATGTAAATATTTGATTTATTTCATATCCAGGAAACAAAAGATTTATGTGTGGTCAGAGAGTAAAGAGCAATGTTTTTGACTGTAGAGATGTATTGCAAGACTGAGGCCCATCCACCCAGATCTGAATATCTGTGTTATGAATGTATTATTCTTTAGTTCTGAACACGGCCCAATGTTCATCTGCATGATTCTTTAATCTCCTGAGGTGCCATTTTTCTTTATTTATTATCTTTTTTTTTTTTAACTGTTTATTGGCCCATTGTTGTAATTTTGGTCACAGTAAATAAGTCCAGAAACAGCTGCTCAGTTTTTGGGAACAAACAAAACTTTGTACAGTGCGCGCACACACACACACACACAACTCCCAAATTTGTGTTTTTATTTTCTTTGTTTGCTTCGGCTCACATCATAATTTACACTGGATAACTCAGTCTGGATGAGACACGTTAGCTCATTGACACGATGCATCTGAATATTACAAACTCTAATCTGACACTGCAGGTCCATAACACTTTCAAAATTTCAGTGACACTCGATTGACTGCCAAGTAAAGCTTCTGTAACTTGTTCTGTCGTCATCATTTCATGTTTGTGCATGTCAGGAAAATTTTCTTGTTTCTTGCCAAACGGGACACTTTGAGACAAACTGAATGCCGTCATTGTTGTGTCCATGATTCTTGGTGCCTTTTTGTGAGCAAATAATTTATATACAGTTATAAATAATTTATGTACACTGCAAGAAATCACAAGTGGCAAAGTTTAAGTCCATCACGTTAGCTTTTCTTTGTCAAGATATTACAATGGGTTATCACTGCTTTGTGCATTTCTGTCATTTAGAGGTAAATAGTCATATCCAAACTTTAAACCAAAAAGGTGCACTTTGTTATTTGGCTACTCGGTTACTTAGAGGACATTAACACTATTAATGCAGCCACATATGTTAAACAACACACATTTGCTGCACTAAATCCAAAATGCTCTGTTGTCTCATAATCTGATCGTGTCAAAGGTTTCGTTTGGGACATTTTTCGCTGTAATCTGTTGGCTTTCTATTGATTTTAGTGTATCTCTGTGGAACGGGTTTCCCAAAAAAGAAAAGAAAAAGCCTTATCAAAAAGTGAAAGAAAAAAATGTGATCTTCTAGATTCAAACACATTTCCAGCCTGGATGTTTTCCCTTTTTCTTTTTTTAAGAAATAAAACATATAAAGATTAAATCAGTGGTTACAGTGTGTATGAATTGATCCACCTCCTCCTCAGTTCTGATACCTGATGTTTTTATATTTTAATTGACAACAACGTTTCTGCCCATCCTCATCATCAGTTGCCTGCATTGTCTTTATGTTGCCTGCATTTATTCTGTACATCTGTTGTTTTTTTTTCCCCTTGTCTCCCTGTTTTGGAGAGCAGCTCTGGAGAACGTCTGCTTCACTATACCAAAGGCCATTTCTTCAGTTGTACGAGTGCAATGTAAACTAACACACAAACACACACAGACACACCACAATGGAATATGTGAATCTAAACAGGGATGAAAAATGGCAGAGATGTTAACATAATTTTTTTTATTGTACAAAATATATATTTTGTGTTTTTTTGTTTTTTTTATTTAAAGCTCACATTATATAACTGTGAAGTTCTGCTTATCAGTGTTAAGCCTATTGTAAATAATAAAGATATTGATAAATACTGTTTTGATGTGGGTTGTTGAGCTGCTTTGAAAAGTTTTAGCAATTTTAGATAAATATTCAGCGCAAACACCTATTTAGTCTCAGTGACACTTAAAGGGTCAGTCAGGTGTAAGAGGTCAACGCAAATAGATAAAATTTATTGAATTAGAATCATTGAATCAGGAAACAAATGAATTAAAGATACAATGAATACACAATTTTAAACAATAACCATTTTTAATTAATAAAATTACTATAAATTCTAGTCAACATCCAGCAAATTGAAAGACAAAAATACCTACAGCTGAGTGGTAGAATAAGCAAAGAGAGTTTGAACTGATGTTTATAAGAAGAAAAAACAAAAATTGAAAAAGATATTCAAAACAGCACATATTCACTTTTGAGAGGCTGAAATTTCTTTTTTTTTTTTTTTGATTGGTGTGCTTTGGGACATTTTTCTTTCAAAGAAACTTAATAATTTTACCATAAATAATTAATCAGTGAACAGCTATTAAAGCAGTCAATGATTACTTTCACTTTCCTAAAGAGCTCAATGTATTCCCCACTACAATAAGTTATTTAATTGGAGTTTATGGTTTTAGTATACCTTAAACTCTGTTTACATGATAACAGGAGGGGTGGTCTATAGCTCAAAGTGGAAGAGTGGTAAAACATAACTAGGTCCATTTTGCCAAATAAAATAGGTACAGTTCTGAGGTACTACTTATTATTTCCATTCAACGCTACACTTCTACTCCACCACATTTCAGATAGTAACTCAATACTTTTTATCCACCACAAAATGAAAAATATAAAGCTTCTTCATACATCGATAATATAAGAGTATAACACTGAAGTGCATTTTATTGATTTTGATTTTGAATGCAACTTTTACTTAAGTAAAGAATCTGAATAATCTACCACTGAAAACACCCTTATTATTATTATTATTGATGTTTTTTTTATAGTATGAAGTGAATTTGAAAACACATGTATGACAATATAAATACATAAATGACGGGTGAGACTGTTAAATTTATACAGACAGATTTAAGTGATTGAAATAACTAAAATAAAATAGATGGGTGATCTGGGTGATCCCCCCGTCTCCCCCCTCCCTCCTGACTCCCGCCCCATATCCGACTCCTCCCCGGCGAAGCCTGGTGTAAAGATGGCGTCCATCATGGAGGGGCCGCTCAGCAAGTGGACTAACGTCATGAAAGGCTGGCAGTACCGCTGGTTTGTTCTGGACTACAACGCCGGCTTGCTGTCATACTACACGGTACGTTCGCCCCCTGTGTTTGTAATCGCTTAAAACAAACCTGGGTGGGTGGAGGGGTGGATTTAAGTCCCCCCCCTCCCCAGTTTGTTGTCCAACCCAAGCGGCAGAGGGGCCTTGTGTTTGTCCGGAGTTGGAGAGTCTCATCTGGGCGAAAGAGGGCCGGTCTCCCTGGTGACGGACCCAGCCGTTGACCAGTAGCACCGCTCCCCCCGCACCGGCCCACCAATCCGGTCTCGCCGTTTCTCTCCAGCACTTCCGCTAACGGAGCTAGCTTTGGGGAAAGCTAAAAGCAGACATACACAAACATGACAAAACATAATTTTGTGCAGTTAACGACACAAAGTGGGATAAAGAGGCTTTAACAGCCCCGCCAGGGGGCGGGAGGGGGGTCACGTGTGGCCCCGGTGGTTGAACAAGGAACCGGTTTAACCGGCCAGGTCTTTAGCCGAGTAGCTAACTAACCACCGCCGGAGCAGACAGGAGCAGCTCGGTGGGGAGATGTTTGGCTCTCTGTGGTGTCAGTCTAACTGAAGTTACCGTGTTTGTCCTCCTTTCAGAGCTGGTTGTACTAACCTGTGCAGCAGTCAGTGGTAGTTTTCTGTCCCCCTGAACTGTTTCGGACAGCTGCACAGAGAGACCCAAACATGAAGGTTATAAAGTCAAAGCAGGATCAACAGGACTCTGCAAACTGTTTCATACAAAGATCAAACTAAATCAACTTAATTAATCAGTTGCCAAACATTTGTTGGTTTCAGCTTCTCAAACGTGAAAGACATAACTTTTCTAGACGATAAGATAAAGAATATACTTCACAGATTGACTGTCGATTAAAATAATTACTTCACCTCACATATAAGAAATGTATGCTTTCCATTAAGTCAGTTTTCATGGGAGAAAAACTGAGTTTTCTTATCAGTGAATTTCATAACAGTAACAGTAAATTAATTTGTAGCTTGGGTTGGACTTGATCAGGTGGTATGACCTCAATATTCTCATTTGCCTTTCATACACTGTGTGATATTTTGTTCAAGTTGATGTTATAATGTGGTATTTCAGTGAAGAGTGCCTTCTCTGAACTGTTTTATAATACAGTTGGATGAAATTGCATGTTGACATTTAAAGCATTATGAAATTATATTACCATTACATCAAATGGAGAGGGCTTGTTATGCAACTGATTTTTTGTTAAATGTTCCGAATTTAATAGAAGCAGCATGAAGCTACGTACGTGCGTGCTAACTGTTTGATCCTTTTCTGCAGCAGGCATTTTTTGATTTGACATAGTAGAAAAGTTTAACAAACAAACTTAACTGTGGCTCTGTTTTCTTCATGTAGTTAACCAAGTGATAGAGAGACAGCATGCATGTTCTTAGGGCGCCGAAACTGAAGCAGTTAAATGGGACTTCAGCCTTTAACTGCAATACAGTTTTTTTCTCTAATAATGTGAAAAATTATTCTTGGTGAAAAAGGTTTAGCACCTTGTCCTGTATACAGTATTAATACTTTATATGTTCTGTTGGTTTACAGTCAAAAGACAAGATGATGCGAGGATCCAGAAGAGGCTGTGTGCGACTCAGGGTAAGATTCTCAGGATGGAGGCTGTCCTTACTGTTTATGACTTTGATAAATGAAATGCACACTCTGCCTACTTGGCTGAGTTGCTTGCCTGCCTCACCAGGTATTTGGAAAAGCTCCCACATAAATAAATCATTGTTGTCCTGAGTGTAATATAACAAAAAAGGGTTGTATAACTTTTTGAGAAGTATTTTGTTGTCAATGCAGTCCTTCTGAACCAACAATATTCTGTTGTACCAAACATGGAAAGAGGCAGTATTGTTCTGGTTTACCAGGCAGAGTGCTTAATGTCCTGTATGTATGAAGATAAGAACTAAACTAACCACCACTTTATGGTGTTGTTGAAAAGATTTGCTGCTTCCATATTTACACCTTTTTATTGATGAACTTTTGTGGGTTTTCTCAAACAGGGCATTTTTTTTAATGTGTTTTCAGTACTCTGTAATATCCACTAGATGGCAGCAGTTGTTTTACTTCTGTATCTGCCTTATTGTCTTTAATAAGGCGAGGGTGGTAAGATTCCCAATGTAATTAGGTTTTCTGATCCAACATTATGAGTGAAAGAAAGAGCTCAGTTTGTGTTTGGTGTTGTATTTATCCAGGACACAGCCTAAAGGGTAGGATTATATACAGTTTCTTATGTAGATCTGTCATCAACAGTCAAAACATCATTTAGGTTCCCTTCCTCATTGAGACAGTGGTGAGGTGAGTCAGTCCATTGTTGCAGCTAGCTCAGTTTCAAGATATCACTGAACATTATCACTCAGCATATCCCATTGCTGTGTGCAAATCAGAACAAATAGATTGCTTGTCTCTGCCCTGTGTGTTTACTTTCTTTCTCAACACAATGACTCAACTGTGCATGTCATCGTAGAGTGTAGCATGTCAATGTGTGTGACATGTCTGTGATCGTAAACAAATCCGAGCTTTTATGGGCAGTGAAGGCAGAAATTGTCTGCGGCCATCACCAGCTGTGTAGCTTCCTGTTAGATACTTTTTATTAAGTTGTCTCTGCGCTACATGCCATAACCTGAACCTGCCTGGCCTAGCCCTGTCATACTGTCTCAAGTGTTAATTTTCAGATGCTCAGTTGTAATTCTTATGGGTGTGGACAGAAGTGGATGTGAAAGCTGCATCTGGACACAATGCATTGTTGAGCACCTTGATTCTCATGAAAGAGAGGAAGTATCTCTGGAAAGTACCTGAAAAGAGGATCCAGCATTACTGTATTTATGGACATGTAGGCACAGGTCAAATGTTCCCTCCTTCACTGTGTCAATGTGACAGTGTCTTTTTGCAATGCAGGAAATGCATGATATGCATTATGGAGCTGAAAAGTGAGTCGGTAGCTATTAAATCATATTAATGCAATGGATGCTGGGAGCATTCACTTCCCCTGGAGTTGTATTTTGTGTCTCCAGATGCTTGGATTTTGACTTTTGATAGTAAAAAAAAAAAACACTTTAATTTCTTGATAGTCCAGATGTGCCTACTGTTCTACAACATTATTTCCATTGAGTAAAATTATGTGTTTGTCTTACTCCTCACATGTCCAAAAATCCTGTGGGAGAAAGAGCAGTCTACTAAAATAGCCCTTCTAAAGACATGTTGAACTGAAAGTTAATTTGTGGTCATCAAAATGAAAAGGCACTTTTAGGTAGAGCAAGTGAAACAGTTGGTTAGTTGGTGAATTTCAGAGGCTTCAACCAGACCAACAACAAAAAGTTGTTTTACTTATAAACAGAACGCAGGTGTTGAATATTGGATGGCATTCCAAAAAAACAGCCAAAACAGGCTATCACAGCGATGTTTAAATATTACAGAAATACTATCTTCATCTTCAACCGCTTATCCGTTTCTGGGTCGCGGGGGACGGAAATACTAATTAATACAAAAAGTATGCAGTACAAAATATAAATCAAATTATATAGCCTAACACATGGCAACCATTAGTTACAGCCATGGGCAGTTAGAGAGATGATTTGTAATGCTTCTTCACGCAGCTGTATATGTGCATTAAAAATGAATGTCTTGTAGGTTCATTTTCTCTCTTTAACATCTGTTGTAAAGGACTGTGGGAGTATTCTACTGCTTCCACAATAAAAACTTACAACCATGTTGCTTTAGTCACTGATGTATCTTTGTACATCCATTATTAAAGCTTCAACATTAAGTCAAAAAAACAGTGATAGTTACCTTCATTTATATCTTAAAATCTTTTAGTAAAAAGATGAATATGAAGGCAATGCTTTGTGCTTCATAGATCTCTTTAAACCAACTTGCCTCCAATATTACATGCTTTCCTGTAAAATCTTAAGTGGAGTCACTTCTGAAAATAGTCTTAATTGAATTTTGTGTTAATAATTTGTTTATTTGTTTATTACTACAGCACATCACAGTATGGTGCACGTGCATGACCTTTTGTTAGTCTTCCTTTGGGTTTTGTTGAAGTAACAGATGAATCTGTGGATCGTAAGAATGGCAGAAACCACGCCTTGTTTGTTGCTGTTCTGTCATGTTGTGACTGTCTAGCATTATGGCTTTCAAAGCTGCCAAAATAAAGTTCCAACACAATGTGATTGGAAGACCGCCTTTACGGAGAGCTGTTTTATTGGACTGCAAAGTATTTTACAGCTGTTTATATTTTCTCCGCTCCTTGTTACTTTCTGTTATTTGTAGGTATGGTGTCTAAAGAAGCTGAAAGTCACACACCCTGTTTCTGTTGCTAGGAGCCAATGTCCCAGTTAGCCAGTGGGCCATTTTTTTGCAGTTTGCTGCTAGCTGCTGGTCCCCGGTGTCTTTCTCTCCACCCTTCCCTGTCTTTGTCCTCCTTCGCTCTCCCAAATCCCACCTCCTCCTCCACCTCCCCTCCCTTCCTTTCCTCTGTGCCATGTTCCAAAAGGCTGTGTGAGAAGGGAGAAAAAGGAACAGAGTAACTATGAGGAAACAGATCATGCAAAAGGAGATGGAGCTTTTGCAGGAGAGAGACTAAGGTGCTGAGATGGATTATGGGTAATTTCCAAACATTATCAGGCTAGGGGCTTCTTGTAACATGTGGAGGGCAGAAGGATAGAAATGGAAAGTCCAGTATGACGTGTCCCGCTGTCTGACTGCCTGCTCCCCCCCCCCCTCCATCTCCCTGTTTGCTTAGGGAGCTGTGATCGGCATTGATGACGAGGACGACAGCACATTTACCATCACTGTGGACCAGAAGACTTTCCATTTCCAAGGTGAGCTGCCCCCCCTCCCTCTTTTTTTTTTTTTTTTTTTTTAATTTTTGTGCTCCTCGTGGCTCTCCCCTTTCCTCTTCTTTTTTTTTTTTTTGTGATCTCTTTACATCCATCCTTGCTGTTCATTTGCTCTCTCTCACTCTCTCTCTCACTCACTCACTGCTCTTACCCTCCCCACCTTTTAAATACTTGAAGTGGTCTGCTCTAATGCCAGGAAATACATGCACATAGGCATCTACACAATGTCAAAGCATGCTGTGTGCATCTGAGCCTCTTCTCTGTTCCTCTGGATCCCCTCCAAGCTCTGCGAAGTTGGACTCGCATGTATTTCTATAGATAAACAAGATTTGTTCCACTGCAAGCTAGATTCCTCTGGAACACAACTAGCAAGTAAGGCTTTTTTAAATTTTTTCCTTCGGCCCTCCCGACTCTGGCTGAGGACGAAGATTGCTGCTTGTGTGCAGTTGAGCCTCTGGGAATTATAAGAGAATACTGCTGAGCTGGAGGCTGAGCTCAGGTCTCTTCTGGTGTCTGCCGCCATTCGCCCTTCGGTACACCGCTGCCACCACTCGCTCTCTAACAACCATAGGGACAGGATTGGCTCCCAGCTACAGCATCGCCACCCCCCCCCCACCCCCCCGTCCTGCCAACCCTTCCCTCTGTTTTTACAGTCAGCTGTCCATTCTAATTCAACGCAGACATCTTTTTTTTTTTTCTCTTTTATTTTTACTCTTATTGCTTCACCAGGTCTTTAACTAACATCCTCCATCCATCCTTCATCTGTCCTCCCATCTGTCCATTTGTATCCATTTTGACAACACCAAACGCCCCCCTTCCCATTAACACCTCAACACCAGCACCTTCCCTTCACCTCCTTCTTGAGGGTCACCAGCCACAGTCCATGGGCCCCCAACCCCTCACACCTCCTCCATGCCCTCTCCCATGTCTGTGTTCCGAAGCTGTATGCTGTGGTTCTACAAACGCAAGGGTAAGGAGAAAACCGTGCACGTCTCATCAGCATGCATGCCAGCCCCGAGGCGAAAGGATCGAGAGGAGGCATTGTTTGTTTGTCTTCTGGGATTTAGAGTGAGGGTGGAGTACGTTCTGTAACACATGGGTGAATTGGTTTGTTATCAAGGTTCAAGGATTGTTCAGAGTAGTGTGTAGTAGACTGTTAACTATCTGACAGCTATGAAGACGGTGTGCAGTGCCCCATATTAATCAAATGTTTGTCCAGATTAAGTGTGAATATTTAGTTGTTGCAACTTGCGTTTGACATGTTCTTCACCGGTTTTGCTGCTTTAGCTAAACAATGATGTAATCTTTTTATTTTACCTCAGGAAGGGGATATTTGTGTGTCCATTTTCATAGTATTGTGTTCGTCATTCATAAATATCTGTAATGTCATATTCTTAATCTTCCTTATCTTAATGATTAAAATTAAAATGTAATCTGAGTAAATATGAGTATTTGCCTTGAGCTGTAGAGCGTCAGTGAGTTAAATCTTCTGCTTTCATTTATTGCATCATTTTGTACTTCCTGTTATGTTGTGATATTATCAGATTGCCTGACTTCAAGCCACCTCTAAATGCAAATGTAAATTTTTGCCTAAATTTGAGTGCTTTATTCAAAAACCTTCATTAATGCAATCAAAGATGAAATTTAATTTATGGCTGCATAAAGAAGAAACACAGCCAACAAAGATAATGCAATGCAACAATATTTTAGAATTATAAAATATATATATATATATTTTTTTTTTATTATTTTTTTTTTATACCAATGACAGTGTATATACAGTAAGTAACTATGCATCATATCTCTTTATCTTTTTATGATAATGTTATTGAAGCTAACAGTTTAGGCACACTAAACCAGGACATCATATTGCTCCACGATCATCTGTTTGTTAGTGAGAAAACGGTGAAATGTCACTGAACAACACATCTGCTCTCCATATACCCAGAGGAGTACTGTATCATCTTATCTATCCCCACTGGATGAACAGAAAATTTGGCACTAAATATGCGCTGAACATGAGAGTCTGGATACATCAGCATAGCATAGCTTGGATATCATGACATGCGCAGGATGTTGAGCCGGAGATTTCTCAGTGCTGTAAAATGATCCCGACCTTAGCATGTTATGCAGTCAGTCCCACAGGATTCACAATGTTGTCTGAATGTGTCTGCATGTGTGATGGGCAGATCATCACTGCAAAGATTAAGAGCGCTAAGAACAGAAGATGCAGGAAGTAAACCTGTACTATTTGCCAGATTTTAAGTTTTCAATGCCAGAAAGCATTTGCTGATTATGTCCATTATCTTTAGCATTTTCATGCTTTATTTTTGTGTAATGTAATGTTCATACATTCATCTTCTTATCTATTTCTGGGTCTTGGGGGGAGCTGGAGCCAATCCCAGCTCACACTGGGCGAGGGCGGGGGTCATCCTGGACAGGTCGCCAGTCCATCACAGGGCCAACATACAGAGGCAGACAGAGACCAACAACACTCACACTCAGACACATTCAGACCTACAGACAATTTAGAGTCACCAATTAACCTGAACATGATGTCTTTGGATGGTGGGAGGAAACCGGACTAACACTAATATGCCAGGAAAATCCAGTTAGGTTGAAGTGTATCCCTGAGCCTACCAGCTGGCCTGTGTAAGCCTGGAGTGCAGCTCTGTACTGTCTTTTCTATTTAGAGAAGCATACATTATTCACTGGCTCTTCTCCCCCGGCGGTGTATCAGAGATGCCTGAGAGCCCTTTAGCTTCCCCCTTTCCTCTTTCCCCCTCTCTGCTCTCACCCACACTCTCTTTTCTACAATGGCTATCAATCTCTCATCTTCTCCTCCCTCTCTGTGACGGTGTCCAGCCAGCCCGGGGCATCAGTACAGGGGTAGAGACCTTCTCATGATCTGATCCTGATCACTTCTCTCTTGGGTCCTTCTTCACCTCCAAATCATCATGCTCTTTCAGTTCTGCAAACTTAACCTGTATATTTCGAAAGCTGTGGAGAAACCATGTGCCCTAGTCAAAGCAACGTATTGTGTTCATTACACTTTGAGCTATATAGTTGCTAAGGTAAGCAAAGTACTGAGTAGTTACTTAGGTTTCCCACCAATGCATTATTCCATTGACCTTAGATTATATTCATTGTGAAATTCATGCATTTTCACATTGCACATGGGTAGCTACAATGTTATACGGAAGTGACATGTAGCAGTCCAAAACATGAGACCCCCTTCCCCTGTCTTCCCATTGTAGCATGTCTTGAAATATTTCTCTAACTGAAAGATGACAAGAACAGAATGAAGAGGGGAGGGATGAATAATTGACAGAGGCATTTTGGAGAAAGGAGAAACACTATTATAGAAAGAAGCTGACTATTGTAAAAGGAAATCTCTGAGACAAACTGACTGGTGAAATGGGAGGAAAATCTTTTGGTGAGCAAAATACCACTGGTGCTTTTTCATTTTATGTGTTCATTTGTCTGTCTTTCTGACATGTATGTGATACCTGTACATGCTGTACACAGATATTAGAACCATCAGTCATACTGGTCTGTCATGGCAGTTTCTGCTGTCTGTGTGGCAGCTAGTATCTATGGCTCCATCTATGTGGAGTTTGTTCCCATACTAAAGCCGATATCTCATACAAACTTCCAGATGTAAGTTAGAGACAAAAGAGTACGTGCAGGCACATACAACCAGGAAAGACTGGAGAAAGACGTGAAGATGTGAGGTTTAAAAAAAAAAAACAACGTACAAACATTTTCAGATATGTCTATGTTGAGTTAATTAAAAAGGCAGCCGTGATGCATGAAAGTGACACAGTCTCAAAGCATTTATCAGAGTTCTTGGTGTATCATTAGCACCAGCACAAAATGATACTGGACCAAAATAAAGTACTTTTCATTATGTGGATGTAGACACAAATATATTGGTGGCTATATACACACACATGTATGTGTATCTTTTTTGTTTACAGTAATTGTCCTTACTGTTTAAGTAAAAGTATGCCGAAATGTTTTAAGAAGCAACTCACTCGTCTTTGGTCAGTGACCAACCAAGGACACTGGATGTCCGATTAACACCTCCTGTATAATGCCAGCTCTTTACTATATAATAAGAGCCTAAAGGGCTAAAAATTGCAAAATGTAAAATGAGTATGAAAGTGAGAAAGAAACAACAGAGGACATGCGCGTAATATTAACATACATGGATTTTAGTCACACAACTAGAGGGAAAAATACATTGAAACCTTGTCTCATGTTAAAGTGAAAGAGTATTTTACAGATATCTGGAGGAAAAGGAGCAAATGGATAAGTACAATTCAGTGAGCCTCTTCTTCACCTGTATGTAAAACATGTAATTGCCATTTCGTTCAATGTATGTCACATTTGAGTAAAATACACCAATATCTTAGATCCTTTTTGCAGTGCTGATTGACTCTAGGTAACTTTTCACATGTTGTCTTGATGATTTTATGGTTTTGTTTACTTCTACACAGCATATTAGGATCCTGATGGCTTTTTAAGTAGATATTTTAACATTTAAGATTATGCTTTTTTTATTTAAACATATCATGCATAGCAGGTTTGGCATGCATGCATGTTCTCCCAGTGGATATGAGGTGTTATATTCTGTAATGTTGAAAATTAGTTTCCTGAATCCCTCTGCATTGGCTCACTTTATGGAAACTTATTCAGCATTGTTTCATTTTGCCGCTATGGTTTTCTGAGCTCTGTACGTCTGCATCTAACGCTAGTCTTCATCTAATAACTGTCAAGGTCTCTAATCGTTAGGAACGTGTGTGTGGGTGGATTTGTTGGAGTTTAGTGGTGCGAGAAACAGTATCTCCTGTATGTGCTTGTTCTTCTAACAGCTTAATTCTGCCTCTCTGCTTTCATCTAGAATCTAGAGCCTGCAGTAAATAAGATTTAGTCAGCATGCCTTCCTCTGTTATGACACTACTTATCAGCTAGTCTGGGAGACTGTAAGACAATTAGAAGGTTGAAACAGTATCATAAAACTCCAGTGCTTGTGTTTTCAATGTCAGGTTTTTGGTTTCTTTTTGACTCTTAGACTTTTGTCCCATTTGTTCAACAATTAAATTCCATACTCGCTGCAAAAGCACTTTCAAACCCTTTAAACCCAAAAAGAACCAAAGAAAGTTTTTACTGAAAACATTGTAAAGCTTCCTTATCCCCCAGTAAAGAACAAAATTGACTGAGGCATACAAATTTCTAGTTTCTCCTCCGTGGTCTATGTTTTATGTAGATCTAGACCTTAATATAGACCTACCAGAATACTGGCTGTACTGCACTGTGTTCAAATAGGTACAAGCTTTCCTCAAATCCTTTTGCATCCTGGCCAGTCCTAAATATTTGGCTTGACCTTCTCTGCTCTCTAGATAAGGACAGGTTAATGTTTAAAGGATAAATGACTTGTTGGTTTGTTCGGCTATATAAAGGCCTAACACTGAAGCCCCCGTGTCAGAAAACAGTCATGACTTGCAGTGTGTCACGTCATACTTCTCACACACACCTGGGAAACTAAACTTTGGGGTAGATGTGAGCCACAGACCGGGAGAAAAATTGGACTTGTGACACAGTTGATAGAGTTAGTGTTTGTTTTTGTTGAATGGCCCTGCTACTACCTCTCTTCTGTCATGGATAGAGCTAAACAACATTAGCCACAGTGATTTGTTCCTCTGGAGAGTCTGTTTGGCTGAGGGGAAAGTGAAAGGGTAGTGAGGTGCTGTCTGAGTGGATTGGCCTGAGCCTCGGCTACCTTTTAATGTCTTTAAAAGCTTTTCTGCCATAGCACTGCTCAGTCTCTGTGCAAGCACAGCCATTCATCTGCTGCACTGTCTTGTTTCCAGGGCCATGAAAAATGACTCCTACACAGGATATACTTTTCCAGATAATTCAATGGCATATATTATATTAAGTTCTTCTCTCACAGCTTTTAGAGTTCTTTTTGACTGCGGTGGCCAGCTTCCACACTAAAGCAGAAGTAAAGCTCGTTGTCATACAAGAACTGAAAACCTTTGATAATTAAATACATCCTGACCGGATGGAGTCCTGTTCAGTCCACACTCTGTCCTGACAGAGGATGTAATATTGTATCCGGGTACACTGTTGGCACGAAAAGCCCGTATGTGCCTTGTGCAGTGTGTGCGAGTTGCATGTGTCAGGGCCTGGATCACTGTTTAATGTCGCTGGCAGTCGCTGGCAGTCTGTTTATTCTGTGTCTTTGCTCTGTGGGTGCAGCCTCACCCTGCTCTGTTTCACACTCCAACCCCAAAAACACTGTAAAAAAATCAGGCAAGAACCATTACTGCATCACTTCAAGGAGCCTTATCTCAGGTTCACGTTGTAGAGAAGTACTAGAGGTTCTTTTGGTAAATTCAGGTCCGTCTAGGGATTAAGGTTCAGATAGGACCTGGTTACCTGGTAATTTTTATCTAACAGCTGAGCGCAGCTTTATCCAGGATAACGTTCTGGACTATATTTTTGGATGGGCACACTGACTTTCTGCAACAAGAGGTTGCCAGGCAGCAGAAATAGGCATATGATCACTGTTTTTGGAGGTTTTCATAAAGATTAATAAAAAATGTTTACCATGTATGTATAACCTTTTTCTGACTGACTAGATTTGCTCAGCAGAGAGTACTGTTCCTCATGTCCTCATAACTCTCAGCAAAAAATAGGAAATAATCCTATTTCCCAGAATTTCCAATTTCTTCTAAAGCCATTTAAGGGCATGTGGAATGTCCAGACGACTTTCTGCATTTGATTTGTAGCCACAAAGTTATTTCATTTTGATTCAAACCATTTTTCTCCTTGTCTTATTTATTTTTGTAGGTTATTTTCTTCAATTATTTGATCTGTGTTTTGTAAAAAGACTTTACAAATAAAACAAATGGTTATCGTCTTATTTGTGAGTCTACATATAGATGCATTATTATTATTAGAGATTCATCAGCCCCAAACATGATGTTAGGAAACAATTTGTGTTTTAGATAAAAAGCAAACTCATCTAATTGAATCCACAGTTTTCATGACTGCTTTACCAGTGTTCATGTCATTTCACATTTGTGTTATGGAGTCACTAGTGTGTAACACAAATGTATTGGCTACTGCTGGGTTTTGTATGGAAAATGCGGTTCACTGAGTGTGTCATGTGTCTCTGCCCTCAGCCCGAGATGCAGATGAACGGGAGAAGTGGATTCACGCCTTAGAGGGTACTATCCTCCGCCACACCCTCCAGCTCCGGGTATGTAACCTTATTTGCATAAGTATATGTATCCAGGCATATGCGTCTGCGTTTCCTGACCATTATACCTACAAAAATAAGTATTTTTGCTTCAGGGCTCTATTGCCATCATCTGTCAATGTAGTTTTACTATTAACCGTCTATTTTCCTAAACAAACATGCTCCTCTTCATAACACTTCACATTTCTGGGTGAAAGAGGATGTTTTAAATCCTGGAGTGAAAGTCAATGTTAACCAGGGATTATCGTGGGATTTTTATCAATCCTCAGATTACATTCATTTACATACCTCATCACGTACTATACCACGGGCTATACCACAGCACCCATATGATGGCATTGAAGGGACGTAGTATCTCAGTGTATGTCAGGACTTTTAAACTTTATGCTTCGTACTTCTTTTTTTCTTTTTTTTTTGGACTCATTAGGCGTCAGTTAGTGTAACTAAAACAAATATGACATTCATAACGTCATAAATGAAAGCTGTTGCGATATGTGGCCTGTTCAGACTAAAAGGAGGGCAAGGATTTTTTGTTGTAAGAAAAGACTGTCAAACTGCTGACATGTTGGATGTGGGGCTGGGGTTGTTTTTTGTTGTTTTTTTTTTCTTTTTTTCTTTTTTTCAGACTGGTGTTTGCATCTCCGTTTTTCAAGTGTTGAGACTTGAGTGTCTCAGACAGTTCTTCCTGCTTCTTTTGCCCTCCAGTTGTTTCCCTGCCCAACTGCCCCCCACCAAACCAACCCTGTCCCCTTGCTCCCTACAGTCCTCATTTATGTGCAGTTCCTCCCACCCATTTCCCCTCTTTCTCACCCTCATGACCAGCCTTTTCATTTGATCTCCCTCTCTCTCCCTGCCTTCGTCCCTCTATGTGGCAAATCCCTCTGATGTGCTATGTGTGCCTGCTCCCACTGTGCACACACATACGCACAATATCATCTCATACTCACTCAGTGTTAGCGAGCTGCTGTCATAGCATCATGTGACCCAGCAGCAGCCAATCTAGGAGCCGCTTGCTTGATCAACCGAACATCTGCTTCAGCTGCACAAGCCAATCGGTGGAGCTCTTAGTGCTTGTTCCTATTAGCACTTGCTACTGCTTTGTGTTTTCTGCCTGCATGAGAGGAAGTGTGCCTTTCCTGCCAGGGGAGGGTCCTGGATTAACTCAGCTCCTTCTGTCTCATACTAAACGCTCAGCTGATAACTGCTGCCGAAGGATATATTGTAGCCAGACTAGTTTTCCTGCTGGAGGCTGCTGTGGTTTATATTGGCAGACTGCAGTGGAGAGCAAGAAGAGGAGATTGTTTTCTATTTTTGTGTGGGGGAGGAGGAGGGAGGGGAGGAGGTTGAAAGAACACTAACTTCATCTGAGCTGGCAGTTTGTTACTATAGAAAGAGCAAAACGAAAAAGAAAACGATCTTGTGTCAGGCTAAATTGCCTGATGGGAGATATGTACATGGTTTAACGCAGCATGTCCATTGGAGCAAAGCACCCAGTAAGTAAAACACACACACACACACACACACAACGCCACTGCACCATAGCAAGGAGCATTTAAGCGGATGCAGTGCGCTGCTGGGGCATCAGCCTTTTAAAGTGGGTCACACTATGCAGAAAGACAATTAGAAACAGGATGCAGGGTGACCGTGCAAGAGCAGTGTTTGTGGAGTCTTGGGTGATTACGTGGGTTTGTGTGTGTTTGTGTGACTTTACAGGTTGGTCAAAATTTTTCCTGTTATGACAAACATGTGCACGTACATGGTGTGTTTGGTGGGAATGAACAGGAGTGGGGCTGCAGACATCTGTGAATATTTCAGGAATTTCAGGAACAGTGAAGGGGTGAGCTCCATGACGTGCTGGTGTTTTAGCTGTTTAGAAACCAGCCACCTGCCTCTGACTTTCTGCTTCCAAACTTATCTTTTCTGTGGAAATAAGTACTTCCCATCCTTTGTGTGTTGACAAAACACAAGATCCTGTTTGTTATGTAATAATGGAGTTGTTTTCTGTCTTGTGATATTTTTTTTCTTTTTTTTTTTTTTTCTCCCCAGTAAGTCAGGTTCTTCTTTCTTCAGTTACTTTTGCCACTTGTCTACCCCTCCAATGCAAACCTGGCTAGATGTTAAGTACAGTACAGTGTAACACTTGTATTTTTCACAACAGGGCATGTAATTCAGACTGCACTTAATAACGTGTGTATAACCGTGTATAATGTTTTGATGCAGCCCCGGGGGGTCGTACCAAATGATTTAAGTTATAAGATGTTTGTGTGGAATTTTGTTTCTCATAATGTTGGAGTAGATGAGCTTTAAAGTAAATTCCCACTGTATTCCTATGACATTTGAAGATTGATGTTTTAAGTCTGTTTGCCTTACTTAATTTTGAAGTAAGCAGACCACACTACTCACTGGCACTGAAAGTGGCTGTACCAATCCAACAAATGCCATATGGACACATTGGCACAGCATGTTAACATTCACATCTACATTGTTTTTCTAATTAGATTTTTGATCAGGCTTTCTTCTAGCCAGCTGTATTTTTGTTGCGCTAACAGTGCAAGCACCTTTGATCCTTTGAGGAAGTTTAACTGCTAGTTTCAGACCTGCTGTTAACTCAGACTTTGTTCTCTTTAAAGCGTGGGTTTTTTATTGCTTTTTTTCTAGTTTAAACTTTAGCAGGTCTCTGTGCAGCTGTTAAACAGAGCTCGGATGTTCATGACTTTTCTTCATGTCCCTGTGAGGTTGTCTTTAGCGGGAAGAAAAGTCCCTTCGAAGGCAAGTCTGTAGCAGCGGTAGCTCACTGTATAACAAGAGCAGGATTTACTAACATGACGATGTCTGTTTAATCTTACTCACTGCTTTTTAAGTTACTGTGATCTGTGTTTTTCCATGTCTGGCTGCTGTGTGTGTTAGTCATCTGACTGATCTGTCTGGCTTGACGTACAGGGGTTATTGTGTTGTTGTCGGGGCTGGGTGTCCTCACTATTGACAGGTTGCAGCCAAAAATATGGACAAATTTTTACAGGAAGTCTTGTTCTATCAAAGCATTTAGTTGCCTATTGTCCTGTTTTTGGTTTTGTGTCACAGCCAACTGTATTGTTCTGGAATCTTGGGTGAGCTCAGACGGACAGAGGTGATGCCCGCTCGCGTTTAGTCTGCCAATACTCAAATAACTACTTTTTAATGGATATTGCATAATGAAATTGTCTGTCAGCGTTTCTATGTGTGATTACATGTGTGTGGAATCTGTGCTTCTGATGGGGCTAATAAATGCAATAATTAACAACCAATTAACAAACAACAAATTTCACGTGCACCTCAGCTCATTTACCCACACGATTCTGTGAGTACTGAATTCCTCTCCATCCTGAGCTTCCTGATTTAGATTTGTTGAAGCCTGAAAGCTGCTGGTCTCCAGTCAGGCAGACAGACCTGCTGCCCTTTCATGGAGGCTAGCCTTTAAACAATAGTAGTCGTATCTCCCCCAGTTCAATACGTTGCTGGAAGAATCTCCTGAATTGTTGACGTTTCTGTCCACCATTTTGTGTGCCACTTTACAAAGCTTACCTGGCCAGAAGGTGACAGACTCAAACCTTTTTTTTTTGTTTCTTTCTTTCTTCTTTTTTTACACCAATGGATGATATGTGAATACATGGCCTGGAATATTGCCGATGTCTGTGTATTTTGAATATGCAAATACCAGCGTGATATTTGACATGGATTTGTTTAGGACTGCACTGATCTCAGCTGTATTTGTGTCTTCATCCTCAGGAGGTCGAGACAGGATTTGTTCCAAGTGTTCAAGACTTCGATAAGAAGCTAGCTGAAGCTGATGCCTACCTACAGATTCTGATTGACCAGTTAAAGGTAGGACTCAGTGTAAACACACCTACCCATCCTCATCACTTCATCTGTAGTGAGTCACAACTTCAGTACCTTATACATATAATATATTCCAGCTGGGGGAAAAAATTCAATGCAATTTCCAAATTGCAACCTAAAATGTACCCTCTTATTATAAATCAATATGTAGCACATAGTATCATATACTGCATAATATAGTATATAAGTCAGAGCCTCTTATTTCATCTATGCTTGTAAGCATTTCTTTGCTGGTCTCAACATCCAAACAGACGTCATTGAGGAATAAGACTTGTGGCAGTACGGTGACAAAGCAGAAAACCACATAATGAACAAAGCTGGAGCAGCATATTGTCTCAGACAGAAAATCTTCATGACAACACTGTGAATGCCCTTCCTCAGAGAAAAGAGCTTGCCACTGCCACATCATCTGTGCAGAGTCACCTTCTGATCATTTTAATGCTCATTTCACTGCAGCCCCATTTTAGCTCATGTTCCATCTCTCTCTCTCTCTCTCTCTCTCTCTTTCCCCTTTTCATCTCCCATCCTCTGTCTCTCTCATACAGTTGTTTGATGAGAAGATCAAGGACTGCAAAGAAGATGAATCACGCAGAGTGAGTACCAGCAGAGCTTCTTTGTCCCTGCGTCTTGCCTCTCTGGTCTGTGTTCTTGTGTCATTAAGAACAACTAACAGCAGGGAAAGAGGATGACACATGGAGCTGAGGACAGTGATGGCTGTCATTGTGGTGCAGATGTTATTTGTCACCTTTAAGATGTCATAAAAGGTATAGCAGTGGTTCAGAAAAGGAGTAGCAATTGTTAGAAAACAGATATAGAATATTATTATATTTCAACTTGACCACATCCATGCAGACATGAGACGGACCAACTAAAACTTGTGTGATTCAAATATTTTGCCATTCAGTCCAACCAAAACTGACTGACCTCTGGTCAGGGCTGCGACTAATGATTATTTTTATAATCAACTGTAAAAATAAAACCAACTTATTCAACCAGTAGCCTTCATATTTTAGTAAATAAGAAAAGAAAAGATTTGCATCATTGTTTTACGAATCAGTTATCAATATAGTTTATGTTTGATTTGTAACATTTAGAGCTCTTCCATAAACTATATATGTGTGATTTGTTTATGATTTAGGGGTGACTGTTGGAATCACTATGCTAGCTCTAGTTCATTACTGATTAGGGACTAACATTCATAAGAGGTGCATTTTTTGTCTTTGTAAGGGGATTCAGTTTTGTTAGAGGAAGCAGTTGAGTTTCAGGGCGTATCAGTGGAGCTGCTTGTTGTGGGTTTTTTTTTTTTTTTTTTTTTTTTTACAAGAGGCTTCCTCTCTGAGATTAACCCTATTTTTTTTTTTTTTTTTTTCCATTGTCTCTTTACTAGTAAAACACAGGAAAAACAGTTGGATATCATTTCAGTTCTTTATTTGGTGTTAAACTAACTGAATCAATGACTGAATCAGCTTGTGTTTGTTACTGATGGATTTTAAAACTTTTTTTTTCTACAGAAAATTGAAAATTTGAAAGAGACTACTTGTGTAAGTCAGACGTGAACACATTTTCCTACCCGTCTTTCAGTTTGGCCGTAAATCCTTTGTTAATGAATATCTCTCTGTTTTTCTCTTTCAGAGTATGGTAGAGTCCATCAAGCACTGTATTGTATTGCTGCAGATTGCCAAGGTAAACACAATTTGCGAATATGTTTGAATATCCACCCCTATTTTGGTCTGCTGTTTCGCCGTAATCATTGTTCTTGTGAGACCTCATCAGCGCATGCTGTGTGCGAGCACGAGTGTGTCTCTGGGATAGTTCTCTGCTTACAGTTGCCGTCTGTGCTGGTGGTTGATGAGGGTGTAGCCCAGTATTCGTTTCATCACATGTTCATTTCAGTCCCCTTGTAAGGAAGTGAAGCAATCATTTCTGCTTCATGTGGGTTTTACGTGAATGTTGTTTTTCAGTCCTGAATAAGATTCAGGGAAACATTTAGCAACCCTGTCCTTATTGATGCTGAAGGAAATGTAAGGGGGATTTTACCATGTGATGAAAGGATTCCTGCATGTAGCAAGTGGGTGAATATTATTAAGCTCCATGTAAAGAGAGGGATGGGTGTCATTGGTCTCTACACCACAGATGCTTTATGAAATGACTCTTGAACCATTCTATACACGTAGTCTAACGTTGTCTTTTCAAAATTTTAAGGACCAAAGTAACGAACAGCAACACGCAAACGGACTTATAGTAAGTTTGACATTCTCTGTCCATGACAAAAATAAAAATCAAACAAACTGCTAACTTTCTTTTCTGGCTTAATTTATTCTCCACTATAGAAGAGCAGATGATTCAGATCTCTTTAGTGCATGCTGTCTTATTTGGAGATAAGCTCTATCTCAAGCTCTTTCTTTCATGCCTGCCACCTCTATCTTCTTAATTAAGTTAATAATCTCTCGATTTCATCTGGGGTTTCAATTCTTTTAGCGATTGTCGGGAACTATTCTTTCCTTGATCAAGATACATATGTGTGTGCAAGCTGCGTGTACGTAGACTATATATATATGTGTGTTTGCATGTCTCTTCGTGAGGAAATGTTGCACTTCACTGAGTAATTAGAGACAACTAATACACCATTGATTTACTGCGTCCACACTGCCTGCTTATTGAACTACTGAGCTCTAATAGCTGGATAACCATGTGAGCACTGTACCAGCTCTGTAGGTGTCCTGTCCTGATGTCAGATGCCAAATCAAGAGTGTTGCATGATTCCTAAATCACATCTCGTTTGTTGTTCACAACTATTTTCCAAAGCACTTACTGTATGTTTTTATATTGGTTTCTAATCTTCTGTGCAGTTTGTTTTGTTAGTTTGGAATAATAGTTTAAAACGCCATAGAGCTCTATTTTAAATAACTTTACAGTCCTATCATTGTGCATTTGCAGGCTGTAAAACCTTTAAGTTTAAGGAAACTCTGATAAATTTGTGATTTAAAAGTTTTACTGCCAAACATTAAGCTTTTAGAGTGAATGAACAACCAAAGTTGAACAATCCCATCATGCATGTCCATGTTAGCACATTGCTCATTGTCAGGCTTTTTTTCGGACAACACTTTGTGAATGCAATGAGTCAGAGGAAATTATTTTCCAAACAGTTCTGGCTCACAAGAATTACAATGTAATCAAAAGCTCCTTTTGTTTAAACTGTGAAGCATTACATATCTCTGTAAGGCGGTGTAAGTGAAAGTAAAGATTAGTGGACAGACGGGCAAATGAAATGTACATTAACGTGGCCCAACAATATTCTAAGCCTTATACCCTCCAGCCTCTTTCTGGAAGTTGAAATATTAATTTAAAACTTTTCTGTAAGGTTTGAAAAGTGGTTGGTAATTGTCCTGTGATTTGTTGGTAATGGAATAACACAACCTCTTTTTGTGGTCCTTGAAGCAAGAATCCCATAGGGGCCATACAGCTCATAGACCTTCATTGCTCTTATAGCTGGAGTAATCTCATAGTCATTAAGTACAGTACTATGTAGTATAAATGGCACAGCATAAGCTCTGTCTTCACATCTAATTGCACATGTTTTTATCTGGCATAAGCTTTGCACTAAAGATATTGTTGCAGCTTTATAATGTCTAAATATATGTCATGTTGCCTGTGCATCTATAATGTGGAGCAAATGATAAATGCACTATAGACCTTAGTTGAAACACTAGCAGTATGTTTGATTGACCTTGCCAAGTACTGCACTGCCGGGGGAATTGCTGTAAAGTGCAGGAATCATTTAAACAAACACACCAGAATTTGGTCTAGTATTTATCTGTCAGAATTATTTATGTACTGTGATTGGCTTAGGTTTGCTTTGTTGTACGAGCTACCTGCTACATTAAAATTAAATTCACTGAAAAAAAGAATTAATCGATGATGACAGTGCTCAAAGCTGGTTTCAGCTGTAACTCTCTCTCTCTTTCTCTCTCCACCCGCCTTTGCTTCATGTCCTCTTTGCAAGGCCGCAGGATGGTCCCACCATGACAAACCAATATTTCTGTAATCGGCTATAATTAGTAGCCCTCGCCTTACTTTCATGGAGGCACGTAGACAAGGCAAGCATTGGGCAGTACAAAAGGGAGGGATAGAGGCAGCAAGAAAAGAGAGGACAGAAAGGCAAATTGGGCTGAGATGTCAGTCCAGGCATCGCTACGTGACATTTTCTACCTCTGCTTTCTTTGTGGTGACTGTTAACAAAATATTTTGGTGGAAATTATGTGGACAATTAAAACAATAAGACTGGATAATGATGATTCTAAGTAATCTTAAGAAGAAAATGTCTCATTCAGAGAAGCAACAATGACTTTGTATTGCAGCTGTTCTTCCTCTGTGGCCAGTGTCTCCTCCTGTTGATTTCAAACGAGTTACTCTAAATTTGCGTAGAAAACAATATTTATGGGAAAAAAAAAAAACTGTAGCCACAGGCCAAGTCAAAATAACAGGAGAGCATATCTCATTTACCAGATCTAATTTCAATGTAACCAAAAGCCCTGTGGGTAGGTTGGCGAAAGGGAAAAGGGTCGATGTAGTTTCACCATGTTGTTGCTCCACTCAGTTAGGTCATCTGTGCCAATGACCCTGTTAAACCAAGCCAACTGGCAGATTAATTATTGCGTGTTTGTGTCTGTACTCAAATATGTTGGATACATGGCGTTAAGGTGGCACTGATCAGGGCAGGCCTCAACAGATAAGAACGTCCCTACTGATTTTGACAAAAGGGAAATCAAAAGAGTTTCAACGTGTTACACAGTTAGATGGCAGCCCAGTGGAGTTAATTAAGCCCTTTTTTAGACTGGTAGGTTGCTCAGAGTTCAAGAGGCACTGTTAGTTCTTGTGTAAAGGTACTACAGGCATTCGGATTTCAGGCATTGTTGTTGGTTTCGTATCGATCAGATTAATGAAACCTGGCAACGGCACTCTTTTCAGGAAATGGACTGAAGGGAAATTGATCATCCTGTGGTGGAGAGCACATATATTATTTCACAGTTCTTGTTGTCGTGTAGCTGTAGCATTAAACGGATCTATAATCGGTACACAAGCTGTGAAGCTGGGAGCCATTTGGGTGGGAGAGCTTGCATTGACATCTGGCCTGTATGTGAAAGGAAATGGTGCTATTAAAATTAGTTAGAATTTTACTGTAGACAGTTTATAGGTCAGTAGTCTGTCAGATATCACTTAAGATAAAGTCTGGTACACAGGTAGTGGTGTCAGTGTGATATTTTTGCTGCAAGGGTCTAATGTCACTTCGAGGCAAGTTGTTTTTGTTAACACAAATGTTGCTTTTGTTTGTTTCCTTCAGAGCACCATCAACCCAGTGGATGGGATCTACCAGCCCCCTCTGGATACTCCTGTAGTCAACACCACAATGCCAACACAGACAACACTACCAGCAGGTACTCAACATTGGCCTCCTCACCATCTCAGTCACACACAGCACAGTTAGACTTGTGGGGTTGTGTGTGATGAGTTACCACGTATCATGGTGTCAGACCTCACAGGCCCAACATGCTCAAAGGTGACAACAGCACCCCCTGTTGTTCCCATCTTCATCTCCTCCAGCTGACGTTTCCACTCAGTGAAACACAGTTAATGTCACAGTATTTGTTTGCTTTTCTTTTTTCTTCTTCTTTCTTCTACTTCTTTCTTTTTTATTAAATTTTTTGAAAATTAACAACAAGGACTCTAATGAGTAAATATTGTGTCCTTCAACAACATTTGAAAGTCTAATCTTTTCCTGTTTGATCGCACTGCTCCAGGCAGTGGAATGAAAGCTGAAGAAAGTTCTGTCAATGGCATTTAAGGCTTTTGATAAAGGTACTAAATGTTCTTTCAGTGTTGGAAGGTAAACTGATACAGGATCAGATCCTGAATGTTCATGTTATGCACCAGGGTCATGCTGCATGAACTTTGACATTGAATATTTTTCTCTGTTGAAGCAGTTTCTTGTCTCTCAGTGTAATTATGCTTTGTCACATTAGGCTGTAGTTAAATTACTAAATTAAGTAAGAATAAAATAAGACTAAAGCTTTCTTTGCTGTTATGGTAAGATGGCTTTGACTAGACTGTCAACAAAGGCAGTGAAAATGAACAGTTTAAAGTAGGCCATCCTAATTTCAGTGCCAAGGGTCAAGGGTCAAGGGTAATTTTATTATCCCAAGCAGGGAGAATTGGTTTGCAGCCAGGGTACACAGAGTACAGACAAAACATATCAACAGATACACTAAATGATTAAAATACATAAGAGGGCAAGTGGGCAGATTTTTTTTTTTTTTTAGTGCCAGACTGTGTAATTCCCTTCAGATGAGGCGTCTGTCACCTTGGCGCCTCAGACTGTTTTGTCAGCAGCCCTGCACGTTGGACAGGTTCGCTGGTTTAGGAGTGATGTGGTTTAGTTTTAAAGCTACAGGACTAACTCTCTTCCTTACTCTTTTTGCATCAGACGTTTCTCAGGTGTGTAAAACAGACCAACGACCCTCCACACTACCGGTTGGTCCCGTTGTCACGGTGATGGGCAGTCTGCAGACCCCAACTCCCAACAGCACAGGTACAAGTTCACTGCGCTTCAGCAGCCAGTTACACTATTAGCACTAAGAGGAAATAATAATAAATATGGAATTATCACTTTGTTTTATGTTTACATAAAAAGAAATATATTAGGAACTGCAGTTATCTTCCTGGTTTCTGGTGTGATATTTAATGATATAAGCTCAACAACCTCAAAATAGA
Source organism: Remorina albescens (assembly GCA_034769265.1). NCBI lineage: Eukaryota > Metazoa > Chordata > Actinopteri > Carangiformes > Echeneidae > Remorina > Remorina albescens. Next base: position 22,644,567 of record CM068489.1, on the reverse strand, counting down.
TGTAGAAATACTATATGAATTGTTACTGTGGTTCTCCAACCTGGGGCTCTGTGTGTCCATTACCATAAAGTAAATTAAAAAGAACAGAGACAGCTGAGGTTCTTGCCTGGTTGTTTTCTGTGCTGAGGCAGCAGTATTAAAACGCTGCGCTCTGCACTAAGGAGCTAAGCTGCATGCTCGAGTGCACCGTCAATATGCTCTGCAGAGGAAGCTATCAATATGTTGAAGACAGGTTACTGTAGATGACAGGCTGGACTGGGCTCTAGTTCAAGAATATACTGTTGATTTGATCATCTTAAGATTTATTTATTGGAACTGCCGTATTAAAGAGAAACGTGGCAACACTGACACTGTTATTTGTTTTTTATTTTTTTCTCAGGGAGTGGTCCATCTGGCCCCAGTAGCGGCGTTGCTTCCCCAGCCCACATCCCCCTCCCTTCGCACTCAGTGCCAGACTTCTCCTATTCCTCCAGCGAGGATGAGTTCTACGATGCTGACGAGTTTTACCAGAGCAGCACTTCCCCCAAACACTGCATCGAGTGAGTACATTATCATCCTGCATCCATGCAACAAAACTGTGTGTTGTTTCAGTTTAGCGTGAGAATTACAGTGCTAAGAGTGAATAAAAAAATAATAAAGCCACGTTTGCAACAACCTCTAAATCCTACTTATTTTTCTCCAATTCGCTTGTGTCTCTTTTTCCTGTCCTCAGTCCCTCAGGGCCTGCAGCTGACCCGCCCCTTACTCATGAAGAGACGGCGTTGAAACGACCAGATACCACCGAGTCCCTCAACTCGTCCATGTCCAATGGCACCACAGATGCAGGTAAAAAGGAGAAAGCACACAACAAACACAAATAGATTGGGTCTCTGTCATCACAGTGGTACATGTCCCGTCCTCTGCTGTTGTATTCAGATCCATTTGATAGTCACGACGACCGAGATGATGAAGGTGAGGGCGAGTCTGTGGAAGAGCACAAGAGTGTCATCATGCATCTGCTCTCTCAAGTTCGTTTGGGCATGGACCTCACGAAGGTGAAGAGTTCGAGCTTTCTTAGTTCTGTCTTCCTTTCTCCTTCATCTTTTTACACACTAATATGATGCTATTAACTCTTTGTTTGTTTTTTACAATACACATAGTTGCAGTTTTTTTCTCCGTTATAATTCACAGGTCGTCCTGCCAACCTTCATCCTAGAGAGGAGGTCTTTGTTAGAAATGTATGCAGACTTCTTTGCACATCCTGACTTATTTGTAAGGTATGCACTGTACAGCAAGCTGTTGTTCCAATAAGACATTCAAATGTTTAAATATTAAATGTATTAAAATATTGAGGTCTCTTCCTTTCACCTGACTTCCACAAGTATTGCTGAGCAGCCGGAACCTCGGGAGCGCATCGTTCAGGTGGTAAAATGGTACCTGTCAGCATTCCACGCAGGGAGGAAAGGTTCAGTGGCTAAGAAACCTTACAATCCAATCCTGGGAGAAGTTTTCTACTGCCACTGGGATTTGCCCAGTGAGGGGGAGGAACCCTACCCACACACGGTGAGATCACATGTCTCTCCGGTCAAAGTCAACCCCAGTTGGCTTCTTGACTTTCTTTACAGACAGAGACTTTGATGTAAATTATAATCGACTGTGGCACAACATTTTATTAATTCATTTATATTTATATCCTGTGTGCTTCTGTTCTCTCTTTCAATTGTCTGATGCTGTAGTAATGTGCAAATTTCCCCACTGAGAGACTGAGAAAGGATTATCTCTCTTATTTAGTCAATGTCTGGTTTATTTTATGTCAGTATATAGAAAATTGAACATGTTTGTCAGGAAGCCTGCTGTCAGTTGGACCATGGAGATCCCATGTGTGATGTTCGTTTGTTCAAATAAACTTAACTTGATTTTCAAGAATAGACACCTTTGCAAACACTGAACCGAACAAACTTTGCTCATATAGTGTTAAAATAAACCGTTTACCTTTTTATATTCACACGCCACAACCGTCAAATTAATGTTGTTTATCTAGCAAATGATTACAGACCTGGTTCAGACGGGGCATTAACATACATCTTCAGTGATCCGATCACTAGCGGTCAGCTCTCAGCTCATGTCTGTTCACACCTGACTTTAAAATCCATCTTTAGTGACTACTTGTGATCAGATATCAGTTCCCCATTTACATTTGGAGTTAGTTCTTTGTTTTTTTTCTTGCCTTAAGCTTCTGTTCTCAATGTTCTATTTTCTCCTAACCCTCAGGAGACGGTGTCAGATGGTCCAGTTCCCTGGTCTTCGGCCAATAGTGTGTGTTTTGTGGCGGAGCAGGTCTCTCACCACCCACCCAGTGAGTGTCCAACCTCCACCTTCTGAATAATCTCAAAGCCCAAAACTGATGAACCCATGTTACATTAGAATATTTTAAGCTGGAGAAGATCAATTAATTGTTGTTGTTTGTTTTTTTTGTTTTGTTTTGGGTTGGGGGTTTTTTTTGTTTTTTTTACATACTGTCTTATTGCTTGTTTACTGAACCGACACTGAAATGTTTCCACTACTTTTCATTCCAAATCTTCATCTTGTCATTTGCAGTTTCTGCATTCTACGCAGAGTGTTTAAATAAAAAGATCCAGTTCAACGCTCACATCTGGACTAAGTCTAAGTTCTTAGGCATGTCCATAGGTGTCCACAATATTGGCCAAGGTACAAAGGAAGATTGGCTCATTACGCCATTTTACACTCTGTGTCTGTGGAGTTGTAATAATGAGTTTGTTTTGTTTTTTAGGTTGTGTGTCGTGTTTGGAGCATGATGAACATTACATCCTCACATTCCCTAACGGATACGGCAGGTGTGTTTCATCGCTTCCCTGTTTCATCACTTCTCTGTTTCATTACTGTTGGCTTCCCTGAGCTGATACTGTCTGTCCAGGTCTATCCTGACTGTGCCTTGGGTGGAGCTGGGCGGGGAGTGCAATATCTCCTGCTCCAAGTCAGGCTACAGTGCTAACATCGTGTTCCACACTAAACCCTTCTATGGAGGAAAGAAGCACAGGATCACCGCTGAGATTTTGTAAGAAGACAATGTTGCACGATACAATTTTAGATCACCATTCAAAGGCTGTTGATGATGGAGAAGAGGTCCTGACTTTTTTAATGAAATGTGCTGCTTTTTTTCTTACAGTGCACCCAATGATAAGAAGTCTTTCTGCTCCATCGAAGGGGAATGGAACGGAGTGATGTATGCCAAGTCAGCAACTGGAGTGAGTCCTTTATTTGTATTGTCTATTTTTTTGTCTTATTGTTTTTTGTTTTCTTTGGTCATCACATTAGACAATCATCATTTTGGGAAAACTCCTCAAAATGAAGGCTTTGTCATTACTGAGGAGAGTACTGAGGGATGTTTACTGAATTCTGTGACAAACAAACACTTTAATAGATGAAAGAATGTGCATCACGTTGTTTGTCTCCAGGAGAACACAATATTCATAGACACTAAAAGGATGGGGATCATCAAGAAGAAAGTACGAAAGTTGGAAGATCAGCTGGAGTATGAGTCCCGAAGGTGAGAAATTAAGTTTGTAGTTTAACCTTAGCGGCAGGAAAAATTACCTTCCTGTTTGTGCATTTGACTTCTAACTCTGTTCTCCCTTTAGATTGTGGAGAGATGTGACGCTGAACCTGAAACTGAAAGACATTGATGCAGCAACAGAGGCCAAACACCGGCTTGAGGAGAAACAGAGAGCCGAAGCCAGAGAGAGGAAGGAAAACGAACAGCAGTGGGAGACCAGGGTGAGTTTGTTTGTTTGTTTTGTTAAGCTTCCTTAAAGATCATGAACACTGTTGTATATTTGCACATGCATATGTATCTTTTCCTCTATCAATGACTGTATATTCTTGCTTTTTGAATCTCAAATGACTGAAATTATGAACAATGCAATGGAAAAATTTAATAGTGAAAATTAAAATATGAGTTATTTTTAAGTTTCTCAGTTTTTTTTTCTCCAGTCATGATTGGCACTAACATTCAATATGATAAAACATGATGGCACAAAGTGTAGAGTAGACTTAAATTCAACACAGATCAGAGACCTCTGCTTCACAGGTAGACAGATCTGTGTTAGAAAGATTACACAATATTGGAGTTTTATTTTGGGATCAGTTGTAATATCATTCTTTCAGATAACTGAGTGTAATAATTGTTATTGCTTGCGTGTTTCTGCAGCTTTTCCACGAGGACGGGGAGTGCTGGGTCTATGATGAGCCTCTATTAAAGAGATTAGTCTCTCAAAGGCACTGAGAAGACTACGCACACTCTGAAACACACACATACGTATGCATAAAGAAATGCACACACAGCAGAGTCTTCATAAGAACTCTTTTGCAAAACCACTTCTTATCCAAGCCTTGGAATGACTGATGATTGAATATGTACACAGCTTTGCATTTGACTGTAAAACAACCTTATGGAAATGAATGAAATCAAAACGGAAGCATCAAAGATGTAACATGAAAATTTGCAAATCTCCTCTCCTTATTTGGGCAATCTCACTTCCACCGCCACCGATACCCGCCAACATGAGACTCTGCAGCGCAGAGCGGAGACGGGAGCGGCGACACATCTCGTTCTCCCGACTCTGTCCGTCAGCTTCACGACCGCACCATCGTCAGCTCCACACGACAAGTCAGAGCAGCACTCATTTCCTGACACGTGGGGTTTTTGTGTTTTTGTTTTTGGGATTTTTTTTTTTTTTTTTTTTTTTTTTTTTTGAAGGGGGGTTAACGGGTGTGTGGTTGATGGTGTTCAAATCAAATAAACCTTGACAAATACAACAGCGCTCTACATCTCAGGGAATCTGGTGACTGAGGAAAAAAAGCTGCTGCCCCCTCTAAGAGTCTGACAGCCTTATAACGGTGGAACAGATGCATCTTAAAGGGGCGGGGGAGAAATTCTCTGCTTGCCTGCAACTAATTATAACTGTTGTTTATATATAGATATGATATACATATGATGGATATATAAATATATATTATTTTTTATTTCCAATGCTCTTTTTGTTCATTTTTCTTTCTGGCAATACTGTAAAATATTGAGGGTATGAACTGGATGGCTTTATACCTTTAGCAGTCATTCCTTTTACGTATTTGATGCTCTGTTCCCATTTACAAGTTAACTTGCCATCTATTTGGTCCTTCACACTATTCTGTGTCCCAGTTGTTCCACAGTTAAAGGCCTGCATACCCCATAGCATAGGTGTATGGAATATATGCAATGTAGAAAGAAGTCATTTGTGTTGCCTGTCATTAGGACAAATTTGGATGTCCATAATGCCAAAAAAAGGTTTTGGAGAAAAGGTTAAAGGGACTCTGATCTGGACAAAGAACAAACGATCCTTTAAAAATATGTCTCAATGTTACCTGAAGGCATTTATGAACAAAAATTGTTTACATATTTTTGTCTTTTCTGGATCTTTAGTCCACGAAGAGGACATGAAGCTAGAACTGAGTCTGTGAAGTCTCTTTTTGTCTGGCTCCTCCCCCCTCCCCCCGTGTCCTCTCTAAACGCTCTGATGTTGAAGGGGATCACCTTCACCTTTCATGTTGTCAGAGGTTGAGGAACCCGACCATTCAACTGGTTCAGTTTTCGTGTAAACTTTTTTTGTGCAATGTTTTTCAAGATAAGAACCACATAGAGGGCAATATTTATCTTATTGTACACCTCCACTTTTGGAAATCGTCATTCATTCTCTTACTTACAGCAACATAGGTTGGACCTATGAGGCATATTTGGATGAGATGATCTAGAAATAAACAATTTTCACCTGAAAATGCCTGATATCATCTCACTGCTGTACCAAACTCATCACAGCCCCCCTGGTTATCTTTGTGTGGATAAAATTAGATATTTGACCAATACCTGAAAGAGGCTGATTAATTTGCGTGAATGGTAAAAGACATGTAGAGTCTTGAATTCAATGAATTGGTGAAGGGATCTATTTATAAGAACAAACAAAAAAAAAACATTCCTGGTGCTGTCAGTGCATCCAGTGTGCATCCAGCTGTGGATGTTTATCCTCCTCTAAAGCAGAAAGATGCCTTTAGAAAAAAGCCAAATGAAATTGAGTCAAAGCTAAATTTAAAGCTTTTAATCCATTTTTTGTTTCTTTTTTTCTCCCCTCCATGTTTTGTCTCTGTAAATTATATTGAATCGAGGCCTTGCCATACATTTAACTATCATTCAGTACCGCCTGATGGAGAGCAATCAAAACAAATGTATTTTTATTTCCTTCTGGTCATAACCATTGATTGTATCAGATCCTCCTGTTTATTGATGCATAATATTAAATCTCCATGAGTTCATTCCTGTGAGATTTTTTTTGTCATGGTTCTTTCACAGAGCATTCTCGAAGGAAACTGGGAAGAACTTTTTTATTTTATTTAAATTTTGTGATGTTTAAAAGATTGTCAGCATGTCACATCCTTGAAATGACACATGATGTGTCCTTTCTATTCCTTCTTCACACGCTAAAGTAGAAATACTAAACACAATAGAAGTACACAAAGTTCTTTACAACACCAGCCACTTCACCACAAACTAATGCAGCGAGCATTTTGAAACAGCTGTGAGGCTCCAGGACAGCTGATCTGTGTGAGACTGAATATGAGGTTATACTGCAACACACACCCATAAGAGACTTCACTCTGCAACAGTATAAATAAGTGGCAGTGAATCTGCATCTTTTTAGGCCCCTTTCAACATTAGGCTTGATATTTGTTTGGATTATGTTTCATGGAGAACATTTATTTATCTAGTTATTGTTTATGCTTTTATGTGATGGGAGGCAGACATGATCCAAGAATCAACAAACATCATGGACACGTTTCTTTTTTCTCCTAAACTTAACTATCATTCCGCCTTTACACTAAGTGCCAGCCCACGGACTATTTTTTCCCGTCGTCCTTTGCGACATGTCCTTTATAAGCGCATCGCTCCCTCCTGCTCGCTCTCATTCTCTGCTCGTCTAGCAGGTAAATATGGCTGCCTGTATTCTCCTCTGCTGCTGTTGACATTTTCGGTCGTTATCTGTCGATGAGAAGCTGCTGAAACATCTTTAGATTTGTGATCTATTTATTTATCCCGCTGTCGTTTCGGCTTAAATGATTTATTCTGTGGTATTTGATGCTAGCGCAGTTAGCAGCGTTAGCTAGGCCTCAGCCACGTGTTGAGATGCTCATGAGCCGCCCTGATCTGATCAGATCAGATCAGATCAGCTCGTTCCCCCATGGATATATGATGAAATAAATGTTGGTAGGGACATCTGAGTTCGTGTGAAGAAATGCCAACATTTCTGATTACATGGGACAGATAATCACTTTGCATTCCAGGGCTGTGTTAGCTTGTAAGATAGCTGTGAGGCTACCGGCTGCATGAGGCTCAGTTATTGATGTGAGCTTCATATTGTGTTACACTTAAAGGCATGAGGTTTTGTTTTGTTTTTTTTTTCTTTATACATGTCTATGGTGAAGTTACAAGTGTTTCTGATTTGTACTTGCAGGCCTGACAACAGAATTTCTGCAGAATGGAGGTGGACGTCACATGGTGAGGAAGTAGAAATAGAGTAACGTAAATTTTTAGTTCAGTTGGTGCAACTCCATCAACTGAGACTCCATCACAGCTTCAGAACTAAAATGCTTTTCTTCTCCTCAGGGTCACAAAGATGTGTCCAAATTCTGAGACTCAGTCAACACGACACTGGTAATTGCAGATTCTTATCAACCATTACATGTAATGGGAAGTCACTGATGATTTTAAATATAAGAGTAGTGGACAGAAGTGGTTTCTGAGATGTTCTACACTGAGACTTCTCTCTTGACATGGTGCTCCATGGCTCTGAGCTCACAGTATTCGTGCTAAAGTGTGCTCTCTGTTTACAGGAATATCAACACATGAACAGACCTGAGGAGGTAAGATTCATCTGCTCACTGTGGCTGTTTGGGGGTTCATGCTTCTCTGAGCTGTTGCTTTTGCCTGTATTTGAGTTTCTGGGCATGTTCACATTTTGGTAACTAGAGTCTTAAGTTTTAAGTTGGGCCATTGATGCGTTACAGACTTCCACTGATCTAAGTCAAAGTTCTCATTTAACAGGTATAAAGCAAAAAAATGTAAAGTGGTATTTCTACAGGAAAAATCCTGTTTAGCACAGGTAACTTTCCCAGGCAGTAAGAAGGAACACCACACAAAGAACTATTTAATAATGTTTTACTGCCCCAAAAAACTGCACCATTTGTTTCATGAACCCTTGGTGTGGGTCGAAGCTACACAACCAGAGAAGCATCAATCTGACCATCTTTCATCTGACCCCTGTGCTGCTGTGATGACATTTATTTGCTACTCTTGACAAGATGGATGACGATACTCGCAACCACCATTTTGCATCATCTGAGGCACTGAGTTGTTCATGTCTATGTTCCTGAGATTATTGGTTTGACTGATCCCTTGTCTTTTTCTGCAGCTGTGCTCATGTAGACTGAATAACACTTCTAAATGGTGAGGAAACACTTTTTTTTTTTTTTTTTTTTTTTTTTTTTGGCCTATATGCTGCAACACAAACTGTGAATGATGATTTTTGTTTAAAACAATGGGAATCTCTCTGAAAAAGAGTGAAAGATAACCGTTTTCCTGAAGCAGTGCTGATTAAGAAACATGTGCATCATAACTATGTTTTTGGTTTTAATGTCTGGTGTCTTGACTTGCAGGTTGCTCCTGGTATTCATGGCTGTGGTTTGAATACTCTTGTTTAAGCAGCTGGTGAGTTTGTCCTTTGCAGGTTAACCTGTTGAAAATCAAACTGGCCCGATACTGTGATGATCGCATAGTTCAGCTGATAACTGTGACGAAGAAATATGTCTTTCGCTCCTAGCTGATGTGTCGGCCTTTAATTTCAAATGAGGCCACTTGACTTTTACTGAAGTGATTTTAAGTTTTCATCTTTCCTTTTCAGAGAAGAAGGCATCTGTCTGCAAAAATCAAAGGTGAGTTTAAAGCCTGAAATCATGTGCTCTTTTAGTGAGGCTTGACATGATGATGATCGCATAGTTCAGCAGATTACACAGTGAAGAAGATCTATTGTCTTTCGCTCCTAGCTGATGTGTCAGCTGTATTTTATACTAAGAATAAGACTACTTAAAGCATGGCACTAACTTCTCCTCTTCTCTCACAGACATGAAGCCTTGGCTGGTGGACTCTTCAGCCTTGTGGGTCAGTATCAGATCCACATTAACACTTTTATAGCTAAAATAATTCAGATGTGATGAGTTTGAATCAGGTCGCTGATCCAGTTGAGGAAATATGTCATTTTATTCTGATCTGTTAATTATGGAATGGTGTACTCCCATTTCAGTTTTTACAATAACTTATGACATTGTTCTAATTTTTCAGGATGTCAGGGCTTTACAGTTATCTGCTCAAGATACTCACAAAAACAGGGTGAGTATGAGAGTCAACATTTCTTGCTTCTCAGACCCGATGAGCTGTGGATTTGAGACCCTAACAATTTAACATTGCTGACAAGATTTAGAAGAATTTAAAGTTGCGGAAAATTGGCGCTTGAAACTGATTATTTGTTGAATGCCACCTCATCTGGGTCTGAAGAGCAGCACATACATTATTTGGGATTGTGATTGTCTTTAGTGATCCCAGTACTCTGGCCTGTGTGATGACCAAGTAAAGACTGACTGTAAATCATGGAGTCTCTTATATTAGCTCTAGCTGATCTGGTCAGTTAGATATGCTGTCATAATGTTTCATGTTCATATTCATCTTACCCCTCCGTCATCTTCAGGTTCTGGTCTCACCCTGACTGAGTGAGCAGCCACTGTGACATCAACTGAGGTGAGAGGGCTGACGGTTGGACAACAGACTAAGCTGTTTCATGGGTTCAGTGATGTCTTAACAAATGTCTGACCTGAACTTCAATGTGGACAAAATCCATTACTGAGTAACCTGATGAACTAAGTCTTCATCAACTAGTCATTGACTTGTAATAAGATTATTTCTCCCTTTTTTGTCTACAGGGAAGAGCTGCAGCTCCCTGACCTTGGTAAGCACTTCTTGCTCACTTTTCTTATTTCAGTGAAACTCATCAGAGCCACAGACCACTGCCTGTGATGAAAAGATTCTGCCAAATGATATTTCTTGATTATAACCCTTACCGTTCCATTTTTGTCTGAGGCCGTGTGGTCATCAATTATGTATGTTAAACTACTGTTGCTGGATTTGTTTTGATGGATCGTTCATATTAATCTTCAGGAATGTGGACGAGGCACTCACTGGGTTTTGCTTCCTGCTGAAGTTGTTGATGGTTGGCATCTCCAAACTGCCAATTCCCCCAAGATCGGCCTCAATGTGACTATCAACTGTAGTACAAAGGGGGGAAAAAAACACTTTGAAAGTGTTTTTTGTGATAACTGTCATATGTACTTATTCACATCCTTATGGCAATAAATACAAATATTATGGCTTTGTGTGTTCCTGCTCATAGTACAGTCTGCCAATGTGTAATGTTCAGTGCTGGCTGATATCTGACCAGGTAAATAATGGCGTGTTGGCCGTGACGTGGCAATCTGATGTGCCAGAGATGGCACTGGGAGATTTTCTGATTTTCAGTTTATTTTTAAAAACCTTTTCAACTTGTTCACTGCCGCTAACTCTGCACATTTTCTTTAATGTTTGATCGCTTGCTAACGGCTTCCGTTGAACACTTCCGGGTGTTCCCATAGTAACCATGGTAATGGTGCTGCAGCGTCACAAAGCTATGAATTCTGGGTAGCTCCAGCGGAGACGTTACTAAAATCCTGTTTAAAATTAACATTTGTGGGAGTTTATTGAAGACTTATTGGGTTGGGTTTTTTGTTTTTATTTTTATTTTTATTTTTTTTATTTTTTTTTACGGGCGGGGCCCAGCCGTCACGGAGGCCGGAGGGGAAGCGGTTTGAAGCCCGAAAGACTCCGACAGGGCTAACATCGAGCTTGGGCCCGCTCCATCAGCTGACGGCTCCTTCACTTTGTCTTCCGGGGTGCGTTTTGAGGGCGGCTCCATGTGGTTTACTCTGCAGGAAAAGACACCCCGGCGTCTCTTCCACCTTTACTCCGAATAAAGTGGACGACAGTTTAATTTATTACCCACTGCCGGGCGTAGCGGGGCCGGAGGAGGGCGGGCGGAGTAAAGTCACCGCCTGTACGCTCCGCGCTTAGCCGTAAGATAAGCGCTCCTCCTTCGCTGCCATTGACAGGAGGGGCGGGGGGCGGAGGAGGAAATACCCCCACACGGCTCAGACCGGGTCCAGATAAATGGGAGACCAAAAGCAGGACTCGTTTCTCAGTCTCGTATCGACCGCATCGGAGCAGCTTTCTCCCCGATGAATGTGCGGTGGTTCCTGCCTCTGCTCGGGGCTCTGTCTGCAGAGGCCGATTTCTTCCAGTTCGACAGCATCTCCAATGTTTCCACTTACTATTTTAATTATTTTTATTGCAATATCTGGGAGGGGGAGTGTCAGCCCAACCAGGACGATGCCACACAGCAAGGTAGGAGAAACATTATAAATGCTTTTGAAAAGAAAGCTGGCACATCATAAGCTAATATATAACATCAGCCATGCTTGCCTGCCCATAATGCATGCAATAGTGCCATCTATAATATTCATGTTACCCTGCTCTGTTATAAGGCTCATTTATTGCGTTGATGTCTGTGTGAGCAGTTCCTACCAGGAACCTTTGGGCAGGTTTTCCTCATGACTACATCAGCCTGCTGCATCAGTGGTACTGTAGCCTGGGCCAGTGCTGTGAGTCTGGAGACTGCAGGATAACAAACAACATCACAGGTATCAACTCCAGTTTGGAGGTGGAAACTGTTCCAGATGCTGTCTCTGCACATGGTTTTGGATCGTTTCATTTACTTCCTGTTTTGTGAAATAGTTCTCATGTCACATACTCACACCTGTGACACAGGACCATCTGTTTTATTAAATATAATCCCTCTGTGTGTTTCTTCACCTGCGATGTCACATGTGCTATACTTTTCCTGTTGCCTTGTTTTGCTCTTTAAAAAATAAAAAAAAATACAGTTTATCACCTTTGTTCAGCCAAACATTAGTGATTTTTATGACATTGTCTTCTTTTGAGGTTTTAAACAGACTAGCATTCACTGACCGGGGAGGACAGGAGATGTGCAATGTTTTCAGCAACACTAAACATTTCCATAAAATGTCGAATGCAACCTCATTCGATGTTCATATCCACAGGTTTTTACCATATATTCAGTCAGTTATTTTAATGATATTTTTTGCAACAGCTCACGTCAGTTTAAGAGACTTGAACATCCTGGGAAGAGTAATAGATATTTTATTATTGTGGTTATATTTAGATTTAGAATCTGAATTTGACTCAGAGGAGAACTGCTGGTTTGCTTCAAGGAGGTTTATAGAGACGCTTATAAGTGAAGTGACTAACAGCCAGCCCATGGTACTCTTGAGGAGGGCCATCAGGGTGCTTTGCTTTCTAGTGGAGTTGCTGCACTTGCACCTGTAAGTGAACAGAAAGGTTAATCGCTGCTCTAAGCTGTTTGATTGATAAAGTACTTACTTATTGCTGATAATGTTGCTGTCAGTGGCTTCAGCTGAAAAAGTAATAGTAGAGAATCATCGCTTGGCCCCAGTAAAGAAAAAACATTATTTTTAATGCTTTAGCAGCATCAATGTAAATATTACTGCAGAGATAATAAGGCTTGTATGGATTTAAGCAGAGCACTGAATCATTGCTTAGATTTTTCTTTATCTGTCACTGTCATTCAGAAGCTTGATGTATATTCTGTACACAATGTGCAGGTCTGGCGAGGGACCTTCAGACAAAGCTCCATGGGCAGCACTTGGCTCAGTCTGTGCTACTGAAAGCCATCCAGGGCTTTATCAACAACCCAGAATCCAACAAGCCTCTCACCCTCTCCTTCCACGGCTGGTCCGGCACCGGCAAGAACTTTGTGGCCCGGATCATTGCTGATAACCTATATCGTGACGGGGTGAAGAGCGAGTGTGTCCGTCTGTTCATTGCCCCATTCCACTTCCCACATGCCAGACTGGTGGACACGTACAAGGTGAGGCATACAGAGCCTACTTGGCACAGAGTCAGCTCTGCACCAGGGACATGCTGGTGGAGGTGTTCTCAGGAGCTCCATGTGCTTACTTACATGTTTCGTCAGAGTTTTGTAATTCAGTGTATGAAAGATAAAGATCACAGTTTGGACGGATGCTTCAAATCAGACATTGATCCTACAAATGCTAACATGCATTGCTTTTTGGAACATGGCATTTTCCCAAACAGGACATCAGGTCAAATTTGTCCCATCTAAACACAAAATGACACAATGACTGCATTAGATTTCAAAATGATGTTGACACAGTATTATTACGTGAATTAACCAGAATATAGTAGATATAACCTTTATCCTGATTCTATCACAAGCAACAGAATTTGTAAATGTGGGCTCCAATAAAGATTAATAATTAAAATAGAAAATTCTTTGCAAAATGGGTTGAATATGTGAAACCTTTACGCCCAGAGTTTGTGGAGGTATTAGAAGATTGACACTGATACCGTCTCATTAATATCCTGATCTCACTCTCCACTCCCCCCATCCATCTCTCCCCTGCCATGCACTGAGAACTCCCACACATGCATCCTCTCCCATACATGTTGAAGACAACCCATAACCCCCCCCCCCCCACCACCACCACCTAGCTAAGAATCATGTTGGTCACTTCTCTCCTGTAAGGACATTATGGACATGTATGTGCACACTCTCTCTCCCAAACTGTACAAAGTTCTTTATGGTTTATCTCTTTTTTTTTTTTTTTTTACTATTTTGTATGCTTATTTACTTAAAATTTAAAAGTCGGATGGCGGAGAAAAATGGTACTGCCTTTACCTTTGTGACATGTACTGCCATACCTAAATAAAGAATTTTAAAAAAAAAAGAAAAGAAAATTCTTTGAACTGACAGTGGAAGTTTGTATTTGACCTAAATTAAATGTAAAGAAAAAAAAAACCCCACACACAGTCTCTCAGATTTTTTTGTATATTTGAAGATTTTAATGAGTCTGGATCCTTTTTTAAGTGATTTTTATCTTCCTGTTTGTACCCAGGGTCAGCTGCGTGAAGCAATTCGAGACATGGTGTTGCGATGCCCTCAGACTCTGTTCATCTTTGACGAGGCTGAGAAGCTTCACCCAGGCCTCATCGATGCCATCAAGCCCTACATGGATCACTATGACAATGTTGATGGGGTTAGCTATCGCAGGGCCGTCTTCCTGTTCCTCAGGTTGGTCCATTATTTCAGGCGTGTTGGTTCAGAAACCACTTGGAGCGTACTGCACCTCTGGCACTTTTGACAGTTCATCTGTGATGAACGATCTCTCCTCCTCTGCCTCCATCAGCTCTCTATAGATTTTTCATGTCATACATTACTCATGTCCAATTTCAGCAGACAGATAATCGGTTTTGTTAAACATAGAAATGTATTTTTCACTACAGATAAAAATGATGCAGGAGAGACCTTAAATTCCTCTACAGGGACAATGAAAAAAATCACATATTAAACAATCATGTTAAATTATTATTATTATTATTATTATTATTGGGCATTAAACTACATTTAATTTAAATTAGTATTTGCTTTTAGAGAAAATACATTTGTGTCACAATCACCTAGTGTCACATGCAAGCAAAAAACAGATCCTTTGTCCAGGAATAACCTATATTGAGTAAAATGTATTAAAAACTCTCCTTCCACTACATTGGACATCATGACTTTATCATGCCTGTTATCTTCATAGTAATATTGGTGGTGCGACAATCAATGACGTAGCGCTGGACTTCTGGCACTCTGGACAAAACCGAGAGGACATTGGTATGGAAGACCTGGAGCATCGCCTGCGAACTGAAACTATGGAATCTCAAGGTATGCAGCAGAGATTTTTCATGCAGTGTTTCCATGAATGATGGGCGCAGACAGGGTACTTATGAAGTTTTTCTGGGTTCTCTCTCTCAGGTGGGTTTGCGCAGAGTGAGCTGATGTCCGGTCACCTGATCGACTTCTTTGTACCCTTCTTGCCTCTGGAGTACCGTCACGTCAAGCTCTGTGCACGGGATGCCTACGCAGCCCGAGGCCTGGAGATAGATGAAGCCACTTTGGACGAGGTGGCCAAAGCGATGCTTTACGTCCCCAAAGAGGAAAGACTGTTCTCAGCCCAGGGATGCAAGTCCATACCCCAGAGGATCAACTTCTTTCTCCCGTAAAAGGAGAGGCAGACGGAGTGCGAGACCTTGAGGAGGTGTGAGATTGATTTACCAGCCTATCTGCATATGGAGCCACAGCGAGTGTGTGTCTTCTGCTCTGCACTACATACTCTCCTCGCCCCCTCCCCCACCCCCACAGATACAACATGTGTCTGTCCAGGTCCTTCGGAGACGGCCAGGCAGTCAGGCAAGTCCAGCATGAAGAAGGGATAGTAGAGTGGCTCACCAGCAGATGCCTTTAGTGTCGCCGGAAACATGTTCATGCCAGACAGTCATCATGTGCAGTGTGGCTGCCGATCTTTACCTGCCTGGTTTGAATCCTCACAGTGTCAAGATGAAGAAGAAAAGACAGTATTAGTGGTTGTGCGGTGTATGTCCTAGAGGAATACTGATAGACATTTTGTCATGTCACATTATTTATGTCTGTTCACCTTGGCCAAAGTCACAAAGTCAAGATTTGTTTAATTTGTTTGTTTTTTTTATGTTTAGATATGGTCATATTTAATGTGTTAGTATTTAGATATTGTGCTCGTTTTAGCACCGATTAGTCATTGACATAATTTGTGCCATATTTAAAAATATTAATATACCTGATTATTTATGTGGACTTAGTGTTTCAGTAAGACATAACTTAGCTTCTCATTACCACTTATTGGCATTGAAGTGTGAACAGTATGGAGTACGACAATATAGCAGCTAACAACGCTGATGCAAATGCAACTTGAAATTGTTACTGTGTGAGACCAGTGTGCAAAACCTATTGGACAAGCTGCTTTTATGTGCAATTGTGTTCAGCAATAACGCCTTTAATAAGTCATTTTTGATCTCAATGATTTTACAAGCCTGATAAATGTTTTCTCGGCATAATTTCTTCATTGATGCAATTTTACTTAGTTTCTTTCGGAACTTGTTTTATCTCTCACATACACTCACACAGGTCTGAGTTGGTCTGCATTAGAGTTTTTTTTCTCTAAAGCTTGAAAGGGTCACGTCACGAGAAGAATGTGGAAAAGAATTGTTTTAAGATAATAAACACCCACAATAAACCAACAACAGCTGGTTTTATTTAAAGCAACAACATGAGCAGATTCATTTGTCAGAAGTCTCAGTTATGTATTTGTTTGTCTGAGTGGTACCAGCTATTTTACTTTTCATGATTAATGAAAGCACCTCATGCCAGAGTTGGCATAAACTTTCTACATAAATTGAGAGCTGAATGATAATTGGCTACAATTTGGATAGTTGATTACTTGTTTGTTATTTTAAATAAGTCTAAATTCATTTTTTTAAAACCTCTAAGATATGAAGGTTTTTTTCTATCAGTTTTCTGTGTAGTAAATTAACTTCACATTTTGAATGTTGGTAAAAAGAAAGTAAATTTAAACATCTATAATGCTATATGTATAATTGGTAGTTGAAGTCTCTTTCTAAAGTTATCCAAAATTGTTCATTATTAAACCACTGTACATACACTGTATTACATAAATGAAGAGAAAACTGTTTCAGATTTGTGAAACCTTTTATTTATTTACGTTTCTCAAGTTATAGCGAATTTTTTTTTTTTTTTATAATTATTAGTACACCTGAGTTCTGTGTTACAAGGGAAGTTTATCACACCCAGGCACATGCTTGTGTCTTTTAAAATAAAAGCAATATTGTCAGAACCATGTAGTAAGTTCTTAACATGATATGTGAAGAAAGTGCGATGCTTGTCAAGTAATTCACTTGCAGCAACATCCAAAAGTGACGTTCAAGAAGGTGTAATCTAAACATTTTGATCACCTATACTGAAGTGAAATGCAAAAGAAGCACTAGACATTATTTAAATTTGTTAATATCAGACTAAGAATATTATTTTCCTAACAATGTAGTTTGTGTCAGATTTGGTCAGTCTGAAACTGACTGAAATCTTCATTTATAATGTTTATAATTGTTAAAATATAATTGTTTTGTTTCCATCTCCAATCTGAAATCCTGCTTCTTATTTCAGGTCATTAAGGTATGTGTGATATTCAGTGATAAAGCTGTCCTTTCTTGTGTTTTCTTAGAATAAAGGTTTAAATTTTAAAGGGTGTGTGAAATAGTGAAGAAACTAAACTTGGCCGTGTATAAAAAAAAAAAAGGTCTCTGTCTTCACATTTAAATGACTCCTACATGGATCCATCTTATTAAATCTGTTTATTGTGACTTCTTCTCTTCATGCGACCCCCCCCCCCCCTCCCTCTCACTGGGCGTGTCGCAAGCCAACGCGTGGTCTGCTCCCATTGGCCACTGGGAGAGTTCCTGCGGATTTCCTCCATCGTGATTGGCCGAGCCCTGAAACGCTTCCTGATTGAGGTCCGGGGCCGGCGTCCAATCAGATTCAGACATCTGTTCCGAGCCGAGAGGCGAGAGGCGGCGGTGTCTCGGCGCTTCGCCCCCCCGCTCCGCCCCCCCCGTCCCGTCCGGTCACCGTCGGACGGTCTGGACCGACACACAACCGCCGTCCGTTCATCCGGTCAGTCTTCGTATTTCGGTCGCTTTTCGCTCCGCAGGCGGCTCCAGGTCGGTACCATGACGGCCCTGTCGCTGCTCTTGGTGGCCGTGTCGGCCGCGGCGGCTCTGGCCGAGCCCGCTGTGTTTTACCGGGAACAGTTTGAAGACGGCGGTGAGCTCCTTTTTAAAAAAAAAACCACAGTGATAGCTTTTTATCGTCTAACTGTGTTTTCTGGGGTTTCTTTAGCTGTGCTGTATATCTGTGTGGAGCAGACGGTGTTACAGGAATTCCTTTGTTGTATGAATATTTAATTTTTTATGAAGTCTCCATTGTACCTTCCTTTCTCTGATACGGTGTCTGGGGATGAACTGATCTACATCACTGCCTTTCAGCTTTGACCCCTCTATCCTTTCCCTTCTTCCCCTCCTCTTCACCCCCTCCAGCCATCATCACACCCTCATTGCCCCCCTCCTCCTCCTGCACATCTCTGGCCTTGGTCATTCACTGCCCCCCCACCTAGCTGTCCTCCTCTTGTATTAGCTGCAGATTCAGTGAGAATGGTGGGGATGAGCTCCAGCTCCACATTCCCACTGCACCTGCCCTAACCCGCCAGTAATTGTAGTTTGGCAGCTTGTGAGTCCTTTTTCAACTGTGATTAACTGAAAACGTGTCCGTGCAGACGCTTGGATGAGTCGCTGGGTGGAATCCAAGCACAAGTCAGACTATGGCAAGTTTGTGCTGACGGCAGGGAAGTTCTACGGAGATGCAGAGAAAGACAAAGGTGAGTGTAAAGGTTAACTCTTATCCTTAAACTGCCCTGTCATCTGTTGGTTTGGAATCTCAAATGGAA
Source organism: Remorina albescens (assembly GCA_034769265.1). Taxonomy (NCBI): domain Eukaryota; kingdom Metazoa; phylum Chordata; class Actinopteri; order Carangiformes; family Echeneidae; genus Remorina; species Remorina albescens. Next base: position 22,625,910 of record CM068489.1, on the reverse strand, counting down.
TTTGCATCTGATTTGATTAGAAGTGAATTTGCATGATGCTATTCAAATTAACTAAAGCCCAAATTTAAATGTAATAAAATAAGAGATGGGCACATTTTAGAGTGCTCGGATGACACTGAACCAGTGAGAGAGTCCGTGGGCTTCATTTCGGAGATAATCTGAATTCGGGGTATTCTGAAAATGGGCCAGTAGTCCAGGGAAATTTCCAGGAGTTCAGTTGGTGACATCAGGACAACAGTATGTCTCTCTGTTGTCAGACCTGAGACGAGACTTCAGACTAATCTTCAACGTTTGACAGAAACAACATGGATGATGAAGAACTGCTTTATGTTGGGCTTCTCTTTCATGTAGACACATTGCAGTAACGGTGTTTCTGCTGCAGGTCTGCAGACGAGCCAGGATGCCCGCTTCTATGCCTTGTCAACCCGTTTTGATGACTTCAGCAACCAGGGCCAACCTCTAGTCATACAGTTCACTGTGAAACATGAGCAGAGCATTGACTGTGGCGGCGGCTATATCAAACTGTTCCCCTCTGACCTTAACCAGGAGGACATGCATGGAGACTCTGTCTATAACATCATGTTTGGTAAGTATGGACCATTCCATCTGTTGGACGCACTTTGCTTCAGTGATAATCAGACCATTTTATGTTTTCATTAGGTTTCAGCAGTGAATTTAAATCAAATCAAATCAAATCAGAATTATTTGTATAGCGCCAAATCATAACAAAGTTACATCAAGCAGGTCTAGACCAAACTCTTTATAAAATTATTTACTGTCACCCACACACAAATGTTTATTATTGTTTTTGATAAATTTTTAAAGCATTATTTCTTGTGTTTGCTCTGTTTATGTTGCTAACTAAAGGACTGAAAAACGCGTGTTAACTTGTGTTCTTTGTGGGTTTGTTCAGGTCCTGATATTTGTGGTCCTGGCACAAAGAAAGTTCACGTTATCTTCAACTACAAAGGCAAGAACCATCTGATCAACAAGGACATCAGATGCAAGGTGAGATATCAAATGTCAAAATATTTGCTAATTCCTATTGCCTGAATGAATTTGCCCTTTCATTGTTTGTTCCAACAATGTTTCAGTGTTGCTATTGTCCATTGACATCTTAAAACAGCTGCTCCTGTTTCCTTTCTGCCCTGCAGGATGATGAGTACACACACTTGTACACGCTGATTGTCAACCCTGACAACACTTACGAGGTCAAGATTGACAATAAAAAGGTTGAGTCTGGTAATCTGGAGGACGACTGGGACTTCCTGCCTCCCAAAAAAATTAAGGATCCCGAAGCCAAAAAGCCAGAGGACTGGGATGACAGGGAAAAGATTCCTGACCCTGATGATAAGAAACCAGAGGTCAGTCAGACTGAGGCATCTATAGTCCTTTTTTTTTTTTTTTTATTTATTAAAATTTTTTTTTACAGAGGTCTTCTTAAAATGTTTTGATAAGTGTTACAATTTTATACCTTTTATTTTTTTGTGTGTAAGCAGGATTGGGACAAACCTGAGAACATCCCAGATCCTGATGCTAAGAAACCTGATGATTGGGATGATGAGATGGATGGAGAATGGGAGCCACCTATGGTCACCAACCCTGATTATAAGGTGAACGGATAATAATTCTCACCCTTTTATACACACACACTAGTCTGTGAGATACACCACTTAATTAACTCTTCATTTGCTAATTAGTATACTCTATTTACTTTTTAAATTTTAGATAAAGTTTGACATGATAAGCAGGAGGATATCCTTTTTTGCATTCTTCTTGTCCCAAACTTTGCGATATTGTTGCATTATTCCCTCATTGACAAAGTCTATCCTGTCATGACAGAAACGTTTTAATCAGCAGATTTACTCTTGCTGCTCCTCTGATACTGAATATAACTGCCCATTTGCTGTCCACAGGGTGAGTGGAAGCCCAGAGAAATCAGCAACCCTGCCTACAAGGGCAAGTGGATCCACCCTGAGATTGACAATCCAGAGTACACAGCTGATTCTGAGATCTATAAATACGACAGCATTGGTGTGATTGGACTCGACTTGTGGCAGGTTAGAAGATACTGAATCTGACTCTTATTTACCACTTGATAAACATTCCATTTGTGAAATTACCAATATGAATCAGCCTAGTAAGATGACTTTTGGTTTAATCATATATGCTCAGGAGTAGGGAGAGTTGTGTTTGAGTTGAGGTAAATTGTAGCTTCTCTTTTATCTGTTTGCATGAAGTAAAACTGTTTTTGATTTTTTTTACTTAGGTCAAGTCTGGTACCATCTTTGACAACTTCCTGGTCACCAATGACCCCAATCTGGCAGAGGAAGTTGGCAACGACACATGGGGTAAAACTAAGGTAAACCCAAAACTTCAGTATCTTTACTACTTTTCAAACTACATTTAGCAAGATGTCCTGTTTATAGAACTTTAGTAAGCCAATGTTTTGTGGTTGTTGCATTAAATGAAGTGTAACCATTGATGTATCACTTTTTATTTTGCTTTTTCCAGGATGCAGAAAAGAAGATGAAAGAAGGCCAAGAGGAGGAGGAGAGAAAGAAACGTGAGGAGGAGGACAAAAAGAGGAGAGAAGAGGCGAAGGAGGAAGATGAGGAAGAGGAGAAAGATGAGGAGGAGGAAGAGGATGAAGAAGAGGAGGGGGAAGAACCAGAGGAGGAGGAAGAGGAGGAGGACGAGGAGGGCACAGACTCTAAACTGAAGGATGAGTTATAAACTTTGTGCAGGAACTGAGAAGAAAAGAACCTGACTCTTTGAGTCAGTGAGCCATTGGAGAAAGGCTGGTGACTAAGATGATAGACCCTCATGACTGAACCCTGGGGTGGGACTGGGTGGGATGGGGTTTTTTCATTTGTTTGTTTACAAAGCAAGGAAACAGGCAAAAAGGGTACTTCTGTTTCCACGTGCTATTATTATTATTATTATTATTGTTATGAAATGAGGAATAATAATGGGAAAGAAAAAGATGTCAGGACCGGGAAATCTACAGCTAAATTGTTTCACATTTGTATCTGGAAATATACAAATGGTCATTTCTGTTTTATAAAAATCTGGATCTTAATTAAGTGTAATGTGGTGACATGAAAAGTTATATTTGGTATGTAAATCATACCGTGTATGTTTTGTTTACCTTTTTTTGTGTGTATGTGTCTTAATCTATTTCATGTCTTTTTATTTTTGTTAACCTTTTTGTAGTCAGTCCAATTATGCTGTTTCAAGACCTCTTCACGTTGGCGTCAAGGGATTCATCAGAGTTAGTCATTGTGGAGGCTACTCTGCCTTCCTTTATTCAAAACTATCCTTATTCAGACAACAGTTCACGGCTTGAGGACAAGAGTTCAAAAGCACTAACACTATTGGCTTGACAACCTGTAAAAAACAAAAACTGTGGTCCACATGATGGGGTGCTTTAAGATGAAATCCCTGGCTTAGTTTTGTACTGTAAAGTTGACACTTTTTCACTTCAATGCATATACTGAAGTATTGTGTGTCTGAAAACTGTTCTCAAACTCAGATGTACATAAAGAGCACACCAGTAGCAGGAAATCATATGTTCCTTTGGTACGTGTCTAACTTATGGTTTACTCATTGGTGTACACAACCAGTCCCCATTTCTGACGCCAGCGTGTCTGCACTGCTGTATCCCAACAAACTGTCACAGTCTGAGTGATGATCCTTTTGTAAAGATACATTTTGTACTAATGGTAGTAACTGAAGTGGGAAGATTTTCATGTTGCTGTGTGGAAAAAACAAAAAGCAAAACAGACAGGTGATCTGTCCAATAAAACAACTAAAAGAAAATGAACACATGCCTCTCAATTTTACATCTCTTAATGTTTTATTATTTTATTGTCTGTCATAGGTTTTATTTTGATTGGCTAAGTCTTAATGAACATACTTCTGTAGTGAATGTTATGTGTTTCTTTGGTGGCATTTACTTGTATTTTGTAAATTTTTTAACTTTACATTTCAATTTCAAACCTAAATTACTAAAATTCCTAACCAACTAAGATTTCTGCAAATTAAAATATGTATACATTAAACAACTCATTTGTATCTATAGTGATTAATATTGGCTGCACCATAACAAATTACTATAATAACAGTAAAGAAAGTTATAAGTAAGGAGTCTTTTTGTATAGTTAAATACTTAAATAGGATTTTGAATGCAGGACTTGTAATGGAGGATTTATCCATTTTTGTCATCGGCCATATGTGTTATGCCTTGAGTAATTTGGGGGGGTTGTATTAATATATATAATTTATATTTGGGGCTTCTACCCTACAATTACAAACCTATACATGCTAGGGGTTTTATATATTATATAAAAATACTATCTTTAAACTGTAAAGTGTGTTTTATTACATTTTCCATGAAGAGTATTGAACTTAAGGACATCCATCCCCATGTTTGCTGGAGACATAGAAAAACTACCTAAAAAGATAAAAAATAAACAACACAAAATACTTAAATTTTATATGAATTACGTACCAGTTTGTAGTTTACTGCAAACTCAATATCTCTATAATAATAATAATAATAATAAACTTCCTAATTCTTCTGCCCGGATTTTATTTCTGAGAGTGAAGTGACACATTTTACATCATCATGTTGTGAAATGAAACTTGGAGAAAAACATTATAACCGAAAGACAAACAATTCACCACCAAACTTTTTCAGGACACACAGTCGGTACGTCTGACGTGCTCAGGACGGACCCGGTCCAGTGCTGCTCTGGATCCTGTGCCGTGTTTTCCCGCTGCCCCTGTGTGTGTGTGTGCGCGCGCGCGCGTGTGTGTGTGTGTGTGTGTGTGTGTGTGTGTGTGTGTGTGTGTGTGTGTGTGTGTGTGTGTGTGTGTGTGTGTGTGTGAAAGCGGTGGAAACAGAAACAGTATGGCCGCCGCTCCGTCTCTGACTCAGGTAACACTGCCGTTCAACTTCAACCCAACGTCCGCTCCCCGTTTCTGAACGCCCTCCGCTCGGACAGACTTACGGCTCGGGTCGGTGTGTCCGTGCCGGAGGACGGGTCGGACATGATCTCGACCCCGGTGCCTGTTTTTTTTATTTTTTGGGGGGGCGGGGGGTGGTGGGGGGGTATCCTGCTGTGACTGGGAAAAGTTTCTGTCTAATCTCTTCGGGGACTGCGTAAGGGCGTAGCTAGCTAGCATGCTAGCTAACAGCTAGTTAGTGTTTGTGCCGGAGCCACCGGACCAAACTTCAGATCAACCCCGGGGCTTCACTCGGCTCCCTCTCGGTTCTGGAGGTTTATCTGACCGGAATCAGTTCTGGCTCGGTTCTGCTGCAGGCTACTTGGTCCCGGTCTTCAGAGATGTTAACGTCAGACAGCCATGTGTGTCTCTATTGTGGCTTTACTGTCATATTTGTGCCACTCCAGCCTCTGCTAACGTTGTTTTGTTTTTCTGCCACAACTTAAACCTGTAAACCGCTTACAGTCTACGTCGGGATTCTCCCTCTTTGCTCATGTAGCTTAGACTTGACCAACCAACCTGTTTGTGTGTTGTTGTTCTTGTTTTCTTTTTACTAGAAGTAAACAATGCTCCACTGGCCGGGTTAGTGTTTTCCCTTTGACTTTTACAAAGTGGACAACATAGTTGACTGTTAGCATGTTAGCTCTGGTTCTGCGATGTTTACAGAAAAAAAAAAACAAAACAAAACAAAACAAAACCAACAAATGTGATGTTTTGCAACCAGTATGAGGAAGTGAACTTGAGCAGCTACCAAACATCCCTGCTGTCACAAAATGTCAGTCAGCCTCTAAGATAAAACTGGAAAGCACAGTAATTAGTTGTAGCTTTGGCTTTGCTTTGGAGAGTAAATAAGTTATTTAGCAGGTAGCAGCCAGGCCTAATAACTAGGTTACATTTCCAGACTTGTCACCTGAGCCACTGTGGCCTCTAACAACAGACCTGACATCTTTATCCCTCTCAGATGAGTTCAAAAAACTTGGGATTATGTCTCTTGTGTTGTCAAAGTTCATTGGTTTGTTATTGTAGGAGCTGTCAGCTTTTCTCTGTGATCATCTTCAATATACTGTTTGATCTTATGTATTTTATTATTAGGGTTCTCGAACAAACTCGACCAGCCTGTCACCTCCCGCTCTGTAAATGTATCTTGCTATCTGCTGCAGTTTTGTATGGGCTGGCTGGTGAAGGGGGGGGGGTGTTGATGAAGGGGTGTTTTTTCAATGCTCAATTAAAGAGTCACCAGTACAATGACCACAGTGTTACAGCCGCCAACAGTTCCAGGCACACTATTGTGTGTCATAAAGAGGAGGACAGAAAAAAAAAAGCATTAGTCGGAGAAAGATAAGTGTGTGAACAGTTATCTTTATGGAAATTGGCAGTTGACAGAGCTGACAAATGGCTGACACCAATCACATGCAGTGTTTTTGTTTCTGTCTTCTTCGGTGCACAAGTCTGTTACAAGTTTGACATCCATACTGATCTTTACTCTCTTCTTGCTTTTGTTTTGCATTACACGTTGTATTTACATGTCTCTGGAGAAATAGAAAGGAGGCTTCACCCACTGGTTGAACGGCCGCACCCCAGTTGATTCACCATTCAAATGGTTACAGTCAATCCTTTTCCTCTAACCCTGTCGATTGAAAGCACGATCCCAATTGTCAGTGTGAGCTATATGAAAAAGGAAATGCTGATTCTTTTCCTGTTCAGCCCAGCAGTGAACAATTGCATCAACAGAGCAAAAGGGAGGTTTGTTCAGGGAGGCCATGACAGAAGGCCAAATTAGCAGGTTGCCTGTGGAATGGTGGCCTACTGTAACTGTCTAAAGATGACCATCTTGGAAAGTGTAGCCTGTATTCTGATATCACTGATGTCAGACGTGTTATTACTCCCTTGGCGTGCAACTCAGCAGAAAATAATTGACTGCTGAGTGCTGTGTTACTATTCTTTAGTAATTTATGGTACAGTTCTGTAAGATATTCTGCACAGTATGTTGTGTAATATAGAAAAAAATAATGGCCTTGTTATTTTAGCCCTAATCCGATGTTTAAAAAAAAAAAAAAAACACCGTCTAAGGCGGTCATAATGTCTCGTCCTACCTGTACTGTTGGTCAGTGTTCATAACCTGCATATGTTTTGGGGAAAACTAAGACAATCTGGTAAAACAGGCCCCTTGGCAGTTTTACTTCAGCACACTGAGCTCAATGAATGAACAAACCTCCTGTCTCATGGGAATTCAGAAGTTTTTAGTGACAGAAATATCTATGGACATGAGGCAAAGAAATAATTCAGAATTTTATCAGAATTTCAGAGTTTTATTGGGTGTAGTTTGTCTCTGTGTCTCTGCCATCTGTAACTTGTTTTCATTTTTTAACAGCTGTCTTGGCTCGGTGGACTATGGAGTAACTGTAACCAGAAAACACTTGCTGATCATTTGAGCTTGTCTGCTGAATCTTTAAAATTGACAAAGTATCAGTTTATTCTGTCTCACATTATTTGAAGTGAAGCTTTAGGGATTTGATGAGTGTCTGTTACAAACCTATAAATTACAACAAACAAAAAGTAAATACATTTGGTAAAATTTGCTCTTTATTTCAGTTTTTAATGTATGTTTTTTGTCTCTGTCAACAGCTCTCCAGTGGAAATCCCATCTATGACAAATACTATCGACAGGTATGAAATATTTATATATATATTAAAAACAAAAAATCATTGTGTTCTTTATGAGTGATTTTCTTTCATGTTGCGTAAAACAGATATAGAGTATATAATTAACTAATGAGCCTAATTAATATTGTTTGATGTAGTAATGTTAATATTGGAAGTGCTCCGGGTCAGAGATGGCTGAAGTATAGAAAAACATGGGAAAGAAGAACATCAGTTTAGAACCAGTTTTTCATTTGGGTGCACTTATCCTTTAATTTTAAAACCAGCTTTATCTGCATTAATATAATGTTGCAGTGAACAGTGGTCTATCTACTCTGCTCTCAGATTTAGCCCCTGTGTCCGCTAAAGGAAGTATCTCTATGAATTAATAATGCTTCCCTTTGCCCAATGTGTCAGGGGAGCTCACTGTGAGCTGCATGAAAGAGCTTTAACAGATCCAATACCAGGCTAATGCACTACAGAGGAAATAGCTTTGGTTTATAATCAGTATTGATTCAAGCACTGTGAGAACTGCCCTTCGGTGTAGGGCAGTTCTCACAGTTTTCACTTGGTCCTTATTTGCTACTCTCTCTTTGCCTGAGGCTCAGAATGCATCTAGAGCTTTCTTCTTTCGTCAGTGTTGTGACCTGCATCATTTAACCTATTGTGTCTCCATTAGCAGCAGAGCAGCATTTGTCTTACCGAGGTTCTGAAATGAGATCAGCTCTAATGGCTGTATGTTTGGGCGTGTGTTTGTGTACGTTGGGGGTTTGTGTGTTCGTGTGAAGGTTGATCCGACTGGCAGTGGGCGTGTGGCGGCAGCTGACGCAGCTCTGTTCCTGAAGAGGTCAGGCTTGGCGGACCTGGTTCTGGGGAAGGTGAAAAATAAAACAGCAACAGCAACACCTCTTTGTTATGTTATGTTGATGATATTAAACGTATTCACCGTGTCTCCGTAGATCTGGGATTTGGCAGACTCTGAACGAAAAGGTTCTCTAAACAAACAGGTACAAATGCATTGTGGGGAAACATCATTATTGCCTTTTGTGTTTTTACATGAATCAAGTGTTTGTGATCACTGCCTTCTGCACCTGTGTTTCCCTCAGCAATTCTTCATAGCATTGCGGTTGGTGGCCTGTGCTCAAAATGGCCTGGAGGTGTCACTCAAGAGCCTTAATGTGGCTGTTCCTCCGCCCAAATTTGTGAGTTCACAACAACAGTAAATGCTGTTGTTTTTACTTTAGTTTGAGCATATAATACAATGCTGTATAATTAAACATATCACTATATATTCAGACCTAAAACATATAAATGCTGTTGTATGTCGTTGAGATTAACTGAGGTTTGTTGTTCCCCAGCATGACACAAGCAGCCCGCTGTTAGCAGGAGGAGTGACTGTTGACATACCCTGGGCGGTCAAGGTAAGGCACGTTGGTTATCTTTTTTGTCGTAGACTGTTACAGTCATCTGTGTATTTGTTTTTGGCCTTTTATATTTATATTTTTGTCTTTCTCATAAGATAAACACAACAAAAAGAAAAGTTAAATTTTTTGATGAAAGTACATGTCGATGACAGAGAGGGTTCTTTATTTATAGCCATGTTTGTCAGTTATAAATTAGAGCAATTTATAGAATACTTTTTGATTATCTATGTAGCGCAACAAAAGGCCTAAAAATGTCACTTCCTACTTTTTTTATTGTTTTTTTTTTTTTTTTTTTATCCTTTTTTATATATTTATTCCTGGTCTGAGATCTCTGACAAACAAAAATAAGTCATATACTTTATTTTAAAATCTGTAACACATGACACACGAGGAAATGTCTAATCAATACCAAGTCACGTCAGCTCAGATATAACAGACATTAACAGCTGTCTAGCATCAGTGCTGCTTGTTTATTTTCACAGCTGACAGGCCTGATTTTCTCAGTTGCTTATTGAACTTTGTGAAAACATGTTTCTGTGCCGTTTTTCAACAAACACATCTTCTTATGTTTTTACAGTAACTGCATTGTGAATAAACTGAGTTTCAATCCTCACCCTCTAATCACTGTACATCTGTTTTGTTTGGGTTTTTTTTTTCCCCGCAGCCTGAGGAGAAGATGAAGTTTGACTCCATCTTTGACAGTCTGGGTCCAGTAGGAGGGATGTTAACTGGAGACAAGGTCAAACCAGTCCTGCTTAACTCCAAACTACCAGTGGACATCCTGGGCAGGGTACGATCCCACTAACAGGATACTTTTAGAGTTTAATCTGTGGACAAAGTGGCAAAACTAAAGACAGAAGTCTTGTGGTTTTACAAATAACCCAAATGCTTTGTGATTTGTGAACAATTTGTGCAGGTGTATTTCATTAAAGCATCCTGTATCAAAAACACAAAATGCCAAGACTGTTACTTGGTATGTTTTCGTTGCACAGTTACCAGAATCAGAAATACTTTATCAATCCCCTGGGGAAATGTGGGTATTACACAATAACACAATGCTTTTGTCAGATTTAAAAAGAAAAATACAGCGCAGGAAGTTTAAAAAAAAAGTGGGTGAGGGGGGGAAAGGGATGTGAAATCAAGAATTGGTGAAGTAAAAAATAAAATCAGAGAGGAACTGAGAATCAGTGTGTGAATGAATCAGGACTTTCAGGGACAGTTTCTGTGCTTATAACTGTTTTGTAATGATGAATGCTTTATAATCATCCCTCTCTGTTGAAGGTATGGGAGCTCAGTGACCTTGACAGAGATGGCATGTTGGATAAAGATGAGTTCTCTGTGGTAAGATATGACTCAATGTCACTGATTTCAAAAAATCCCCAGAGAATAGTGACGGAGAGTTAAAGGCTATCCATGCTGGAAAATAGATTGATTTCTTTTTGCACCTAACGTGAGAGTATCTGCAGTGTGGGCTCATCTTTCCACGCCATGGAAACCCCTCCTCTCAGTCATATTAAAAGCTTCTAGCATTCCCATGCAAGGTGTTTTCTCTTGTCTATAATTTCCTAACTTGCTGTTTTTGTTTATATATCGGTGTTGTGTGAAATTGTAAGTACAATCCTTGAAACAATTGCAGGCTGTGAAAATTATTTCCGTAGATTTGACACATGGATGAATTGTGAAGTAACTTTTTGTTGTTAACAGTCTTTTATCACTTATTTTTGTTGCCCTTTCCCAGGCCATGTATTTGGTGTACAGAGCTCTGGAGGGGGAGCCCGTTCCTATGTCCCTACCACCTCCCCTGGTTCCACCCTCCAAGAGGAAAAAAACCTCTGTGCCTCCTGTGATGCCCCTGTTACCCTCACCCCCTTCCGTCAAAGATAGTCGCTCCTCCCATGCTGGCTCTAAGACCATGCCCCACCCCCCTAAGCCCACCCCAGCTCCTGTCCCAGCACCAGCAGCTGTCTCTGTGAGTACAGTACCCGTCTCTCCAGTGCATGCAGAACCTGAAAATCTTTTGGGTGTTTCATTTGACTAGCAGATAGCCGCAACAATAGACGTAAAATGATTTCAAACTGGCTAGTTCAGTGTGTATTTCAAAAGAACAAGATGAGAGGGAGTATGAAGGTAAGTGCATTAGACATTTGGGTTTGTATTGGTTCACCCTCTCAGCTTGTATGAATTTCATCGTAGTTATGAAGTAAACACAATGGCAGGTAAAAGTCTGTGCTGTCGTGTGTGCAGTGGGTGGTGTCGCCTGCCGATAAAGCCAAGTATGATGAGCTCTTCAACAAGACTGATGGTGACATGGACGGCCTGGTGTCTGGACCTGAAGTCAGAGATATCTTCCTCAAGACTGGACTGCCCTCTGCCACGCTCGCACGAATCTGGTAGGAAACGCCAAAGAAGTTCCCTCTCAGCTCGCCTGTCCATCTACAAGCTACAGTTCAGCTAATTGGCTCAAAACATTTTCACTTCGTCCTTAACTGATTACACGTACTCCCAAATATAGTAAACTATTTCAGTCTTGATCCTTAAGAGCGACTTTTAAAGGAAAAATAGCAGCAAAAGCGGTAGAAAGATATACGAACAATGACGATACACAACAGAAAAAGAGAACATTAGGTTTGACAAACTGCGCTAAATTTTGTGTTTAAAATTCATTTGATAAACATAGAAAATAAAATTTTACTTCACAAAAGGCGGGAGGAAAAGATGAACAATATTGATTAAAAAATAAAAAAGAGGCATCCAAGAGCTGCCTGGATAAAAATAACCACCAAGATGCTGCAGTACCTGTGATTACTAATGTAAACATAACATATGCAGTGAATCAATACTAACTTCCTTTGAAGTGGTAACCGTGCAGTTCTAAGTGATAGACACATAATAATGCTGGTTTTCGTGACACTGCTTTGTGTGTTGTCACATCCAACCAGCGGAATATCACACCCAATTGATTTCTATCTTCACACGCCTGATTAGCTTCTGTCCTGTTGTGCCTGTCCTGCGTGGGAGCTTTTATAACTGACAAGCAACCATGCAATCAAAAATAGTCCTCGCCTGAGGTATAGATCATTATTCTCTTATGTAACCTGCATCTGTTCCCAGGGAGCTCTGTGACATTGGAGACATTGGGAAACTCACCCGAGAGCAGTTTGCCCTGGCACTCCATCTAATCAATCAGAAGCTGACGAAAGGCCTTGACCCTCCGCAGAGCCTCACCCCAGAAATGATTCCTCCATCTGACAGACAAAATATCAAACAGGTGAGTGGCTCAGAGTCAGTGATGATTTATTCATGATGTCTAATTAAACATGATGGCAAAGGAGGGATCATTAAACGTAAAAATGTGTCTGACGATAATAAAAAGAAAGGATACTTATAATGAGACTGATTATGTTAATTAGAACAGAAGACCAGCCAGGAGCAATAATAGTAGCAGCATTAGAGCAAACGCATGTAAGTTTATGAATTTAAGTTTGTGAAACTTACTGCACATTTTGGACGCTGCAGCCTGATTTTGCTTGTTTACACTATATATATATATATATAGGACATCTTGCAATATTTGCCTCATGTTTGTTTTTGTTGTTTTTTTTTTTAGTTTTACTACTTATATTGATTATATATTTTGATAAAAGTTTGTTTTCATTTTTACTTACACTTGTCCATCTCTCTCCTGTTTTTGTTTTTTTTGTTGTTGTTGTTATTTTATTTTTTTAATCTTTTATTTTGTCCACTTCACATGCAGTGGGACAATCCTGAGTGAGTGTGTGTTAGTTTACTGACTATCTCGTTACTTGAAACATGCTGTCTGGCTTTGTCACTTAAAATTTTCTCCAAATTTCAGTTTCTGTCAACGATTCTAAATTTCACATTAGTATTGGTCTCCAGGGGGTGGAAATCGCTTCGATTTGAGTATAATTCAGAGGGCTTTGATTCAATGATATAACCAATATCAATGCATCTTAATGCATCAATTTCCTTATTTATTTATTTTAGTTTTAATTGGATACTTGATCAAAATAAAACTGGTTTCATAGTTTAAAGCGTTAACATGACGCACATGTTTTATGTCCGTGATGTTTCACCATCTAATTGGTACAGTCAAAAGGCCCATCTTACAGAGTTGTTAAAGGTACGAATTGAGGTTTAAATTTTGGGTTATCGATTCTGCTGAATCAAGTATAATCCTTCAAGAGAGAATTGCGATGCATCCAACAATAAATTTTTTTTTCTTCATCCCTATTGATCCCCCAAGTAATCTTTATGAGATGTCAAAGTGTTTGCAGAGCAGAGGCAGCTGTTTTAAGTGTTGTGGATGGCACTCACAGACAGTACAATATCTCATTTGTAGACGTAAAAGTGACTTGAGTTTTTAAAATGTATTGTAAAAAATTGAGTGCAATTAGTATTTGCTACTTTGAGTCCCTTCCCATTCCTCCCAGTTGCATTCCCTTCAGACAGAAGTGTAGCTCTGTTGTTCATTTGTTTGTGATGTGCTTGTATTTGTGAAGTATTCAGGATTTTGCACCAACATTGGAGAAATGTAGCTGTTTTCCTTATTTTTACAAAATAAGTTAAACTCTCCATCTGTTATAAGCGCTAATATTTAGCTTGGAGTAGATGTAGTTCACCATCATGTACCTTTCTCTCATGACTGTCGTCGCCGTGCTTCCTTTCCAGAACAATGCGGCAAACCTGGCAGCTGACTTCTCTGCCATCAAGGAGTTGGACTCTCTCAGCAACGAGATTGTTGAACTACAAAGGTAACCATCTGTTCTCATATTCATTCAAAAATGGTTAACATCATGCCTGCTCTCGTTTCAGGCATAATTATAGAAGTTATGGCACTGGTAGTGACAAGATGTAACTTTAATTTGTTCTAAGTTTCCACTTAGTAGTTTTACGTTCACTGTCCTGCCTCATAGATCGTTTATTTAAGCCAGTGATAAAGACCCAGCATTTTTGACTCTTATTATTCCTGTGAAAACATGTTTCTATTAAGCCACATTAGTTTGTACCTTCTAACATGCTTGTTATGAAAAGCCAGGGATCTGTTGTCAGAGCCAGTGACTGTGTAGTATCTCAGTATCCTGTTGTGACCAGCAGGAGGCATTCTTTACCTTTTTTTGGTCGTGGTTGTGTGCTGTGGTGCAGATGGTCTTTTCTCTGTTCAGCTGAAGAAATGTGGGCTCGTCAAAATATTTAGTTGAACTGCCCGAATGTATTCTGTATATTTGGAAACACTGAAAGGATTTACGGTTGAGAAATTACATTATTAAAGATTATACCACTGTCACCATCTCAGACCTCCTTTTAAAACTCACTCCCACAGCATTGGTGAAAATTAATAAATAAACATTTGCGATTTTGCTGCCAGGCATGACACATAGCAGATGGCCAAAAAGCTCAAGAGTTATGTAGCTTCTGTTTGACAGTGAGGTGGAAGAAGGAGAAAAGTGGATACAATATTCTTGATTTTGCTCCCCATTGTCTTTAATAATGACACATTTCAGAAACAGAAAAGGTATTTGTAGTGGGTAAATGTAGCTTCTCTGTTTATGACAGCTGAGAGTGAGAAGTGAGAAAGTGGCCTTCCACCCAACCCCCCACATGTGTATACACACACATACAGCTGTGCAGAGGTACGAAAGACGAATAGACCGAGGAACTAATGACAGACAGCAGCAGATCAAGAAGAAGGATGATTCATGTTTGTGATTGCTTCAAATTATGGCAGCAGCCTTCTGCTCAAGATAAAGTGGTTGGTGAGGAAGGGTAAGAAGCGATCTGGACTGATCCTCCGCTTTCAGGTGCCTATTGTTTTGCTCAAGGAGGATGTGGATGTGCTGTTGCCAAGGGAATTATACATTTTGATGTGAGAGGAGAGAAGGTGGAAATAGATGTCGGAAAGTTTTGATGTTATTTTTAGTTGCCATAAAAGTAATGGCAGAGGATGAGTCGTTTTTTAGGTTGATGCGTGAACAGATATAACAAGTTCTGTGTTAGGTCTTGTTTTTACACAAGAAACATATTTAATGCAAAGCTTTACCTTTTTGTTTGCACAGAGGCTGTTTTTCAGACCTGAAACAATAATTCAAGGTGTGCCATTTGTGAATCTTAGTGTCGGGCTCGACTAAACAAAACGTTAACATCAGTGTTAGTGTTGCGTAAGTGAAAAAACAATGAAAAAAAATCTTCAAAATGGCAGGAGCACAT
This sequence comes from Remorina albescens, assembly GCA_034769265.1. Lineage (NCBI taxonomy): Eukaryota > Metazoa > Chordata > Actinopteri > Carangiformes > Echeneidae > Remorina > Remorina albescens. The sequence goes on along the minus strand of CM068489.1, from coordinate 22,610,611 downwards.
TGTATCAAGAAGAATGCGAATTTCTCTTTAAAAATGTGATAAGTAGAAATATCAGTACTTGATTTTTTTTTCTGCATGCGTTCTGTTTTCCTGAAAATCTCATTTGAATCACATTGTCAGTGAGGATTATTTATCTGTCACCATTTTCCTCCGTGGTGCAGAGCTTCTACATTTATGTGGTTGTACATTTGTTATTCAAACCTGATACCACTGACTCATTTTAATGTTGAGGAAGACTGATAATATAGGACATGTATGTGAATGAGATGCAAAACAGTCAGAAATCCATATGGGCTATAAAATAAACCGTTGTTTCCATATTTGAGATTTATTTGTTCCCAAAACTAGTTCCTAGTTTTGGTATATTTACCTTTGCTGTCAGTAGTTAGTAAGAACAAGGTTTAATTATTTCTGAGGAATCGGTTAGCAGCACCCTCCTGACACATCACAGCAGGAACACTCTGGGACATTACTGTGTGGAGTAACGTCCGACATCTCCCACCATCCAAAGATATTTGGCTTGGGTTAATTGGTGACTTTAGATTAGAGCTTTATGAAATGCAAAACAAAAACCTTTATCAAAAAATAGCAGCTTCTGCTTGATACTTCAATTATATTTTGATTAATTGTGCATCCCTTCTTTAGATTCCCTATAGATGTGAAAGACCTTTGAAATCTGATTGGAAATAAAATATCTTAATTGTTTCTCATGTAACTTTTTTATTATTAGTGAAAAAAATACGTAATTGTAATTATACAGAAATAATAACATATCCCTCATCCCCCACCCCCCTTCTGGATGAAACAGTGAGGTAGAGAGGATGAAGGCTCAGGCAGCACAAATGAGCGATTTATTATTTTGGCTCATCATCACTCTTCCCTCCTCCCTCTCCTCCTCCCTCCATCCCGAAGGCAGCCATCTGCTTCTCACTCTTCATCTCCCACACATTTGACTGGGCAAGCCACACTCAGTTACTCTAACAGTCGTGCTCATCACGCTCACAGTGCTGTGCATCCACAGCAACGAAGTTTCGCACACACACTGACTCTTCGTGTTGTGTCACGCATACCTGCTACAGCTGCAGGCGTCAAAGCTGCTCTCCATTCAGTGGAGTTGTTAGTTCAGGGCACCATGGTCGTACAGGGCGAGGAGGTGGTGGTGTGCCAGGGGCAGGTTGCAGAAGGCTCAGCGGAGAACTGGCTGGGTGGACTGGGAGTACCAGGTCTACCGTCTCTTTCCCTGGTGGCTAAATACTCCTGTCTGTTGTGCTGGACCCCCAGGGAGAAGGTCTCTGTGGAAGAGGAAATCAAGGAGAAGGAGGAGGCCATCAGAGAGCGCAGCAGTGAAGTGCAGGTAAGATGTCACTGTCTTTGTTTTGTCTAGGAGTTTGTGGCCACACACAGATTCTGTTTGCCTCTAAAAAGCGGTGCCTATTACGTAGATTTTTGTGCCTTCTTGTTTTCATAATTGGTGTCTTTCACAGGATGCTTTTTATACATGCTTTCTGCTGCTTAGATAAAAATCCTGATCAGATGAAATTGACACCAAGAGCCATGGGTGCTGAAGCCGTTGCTTACTTCTGTCATGATGAATATACTGGTGGAGGAGATCAATAATACATTTGGCCAGCAGTCTCAGACGCTTGTTCAGAAACACATTTACTGTTTCTCAGACACAGACAGGGTGGTGTCCTTGTGTAGGTGCTTCTCCCTCCTCTCAGCCTCAGCTCTATTTTAGGCACCAGTGGCTTAAAGGGCTAGTCTATGTTGCTTTTTGGAATTTAGTCTGATGCGAGTTTTTGGTCTCAGGGGAGTCTCATGCTGATGTAGCTGAATTTCATACCCGCACTGCAGCCTGGAGATCAGTTTTGGGTGTTTATACTGTATTGTGTTCAAAGTTTATTCATGGACATTGCTTATTGTATAATTTGGTAGTCACGATTTAGTCAGAATTATGAGGATTATTTGGGTTTTTGGCACTGCAGAGACGACCAGACAATCAGAATTGGTAATATGAATGTCTTCAGTTACATTGTTGAAGTTTGGTTTTGACCTTTCTTTGCTGCTCTGTCTCGTTCTGTTTGTTTTCTCCATGGAAAGACACAAAGACATTCCTCTGCTGTTTTCTCTGCAGGACTTACAAGATGATGTGGCGAAGGAGAGTGAGGAGCTGCAGCGGCTCCAGACTCAGCGTCAGAAAGTCCAGGACGCTTTGGATGAGCTGGACCAACAGAAGGGCTCCCTGGAAGAGCAGCTAGCTCACATTCGCCAACAGACCAGCCAGGAGACACAACTGGTAGGTCTCGTGGGCTCAAAAGTGAGTTTACCTTACTTGTGTTAATTTAAAGAAAGATATGTTAAAAAAAAACAAAACAAAACAACAAAAACAAATTATTGATAACTGGCAGAGAACAACAAAAGTTATAATTGATTTCATATGACTTTGTTTATTCATATTACAGATCTCATCGCTGCAGTCGGAGCATGAGGAGCAGGAACAGAGGATCTGTCAGTATGAGGAGGAGCTAGTTCAGGCACGAGAGGAGCTGCTGGCTTTGCAGGAGGAGAGTAGGAGGCTGCAGGAGAAAGTCCAGGCTGCTCAGGAGCAGCTGACACCCCTGCAGGAGTCAGTCCGAGATTCTTTCACACAAGTTGCACAGGTTAGTTTTATGTCCAGCTCATAAATATTCTCCTCTTGCAGAAAGTATTCACACGTTTCGTTGTTCAACCCTTCCATTTCTCCACTTTCATAGGTTCAGCAGAAACTGAACGACCTTCAGGTAGAGGAAAGGTCAGTGACTGCCCAGCTCAGCTGGAAGAGAGCCCTGGAAGACAGCTCTCCTGTCATGGTCAATGGATCAGGCCCTACAGCAGAGCTGTACCAGGCGGACCCCTTTCAGCAGGACCACTTCCAGGAGGGTCACCCTAAAGAGCTGAAGGTCGAAGAACCATCTGATGTCTGCAATCTGCAGAAGGAACATTCAGATCAAAAAGAGAAAGGCATGAATGAGAAAGAAGAAGAAGAAGAGAAAGATGATGAGAGTCCGAAGACTGTAGAGGAGGAAAAGCCAAAACCTGATGCCTTGGATGACCTTTATACGAGTCTAGCCTCCTCTGATATGTACAATAATGTAGCGGCCCTCGCCAAGCCACGGGACAACACCGCTAGGGTAAGAAATATACTCATGTCAGCACTGAGTCTATTAATATCGCTGCTTTTATAAATTAAAGAAATCAGGTTAATGTTCTGTTATATTTTGTGTTTTTATTTGATACCATATTATAAAAAACATCACTTTGCTACAAAAAACCGAAAGTTAATTAAGGACTCATCAAATATGAAGGCACAATGGACTTAATTTACATTTGGTGTAATCACGGGTTTGTAAGGTACCAACATTATAACAGATAGAATATAATATTTACATCGTTGTTTGTTCCAAACAACGTTGTTGTTGTCTCCAGGAGCACAGCAGCCCTGAAGTCTCCTCAGAAGTTGCGGATGATGCAGACGAATCATCTAAAGAGAGCCCATCGGAGGTAAAGACCCCGAGTTACTGAAGCGGACCTGTCTGTTCCTGCTTTCAGGGATTCCTCAGTTACTGTGCAAAACTAATTTTACACCAAGGATCTTTATTGTTCCCACAGTATTCCTGTGTCAGGGCGTTTCAACAAAACACAAGTTTGAGCTTTGGGCCTTCATTCCCATTACACTGCACAGACAAGAAAAATGCTGCCCGTCAACATGTTGACATTCCAACCCACATGTTCTCAGTAGTCCTCATGACTTATTACGTCAGGTCTCAGCACTTACGGGTCAGACCAAATCCATGTCTGCACTCCAACTGGTAAAATAAAAAGCATAAAATGCATCCTAATAAACTTACTGTAGGTGTTAATGCCTCAAAAAGGCCATTATGGATGCAATGGGCTCCAACCTGGTTCTTTTTAAAAATGCATTCGTTACAGTGTGTGTTGGGGACAGAGCGTGTAGTGTGCAGGACAGTCCTCAGAGCTCTGTAACATTTCAACAGGTTGCATCACCAGAACAAGAGAACAAACCAGAGCCAGATGAGTCTCCAGAAACCACCACCACCTCATTACCAGTCAGCCTCATGCCCCCACAGACCAGCCCTCCCTCCCTACCTGAGATGGACTTCTTCCATTCAGACCCTTTCACTGACCGTAAGTCCCCACAGACATTCAGATGATATTAAAAGTTAAGATTCAAGCTACTATTTAACTTGTATGTATTAGCAATAGATCAATGCACAGTGAAAATATTTTTCCACCCTAGATGATCCATTCAAAGATGATCCATTTGGAAAAGCAGATGTAGCAGGTGAATTCCAGCATATCCAGCATCATCTGCTTTACTCTGTGTTTCATCTGTCAAATTCTTAATTATTATTTTGTGTTTGGTTTAATCAGATCCATTTGGAGGGGATCCATTTAAAGGCACAGATCCTTTTGCTGCAGACTCTTTCTTCACGCAGACCTCCGGCGCCTCCTTTTCCACAGAGGACCCATTCTCCACCTCAGCCGACCCGTTTGGTACCACTAGTGGCGGGCCAGAACCAGACCTGTTTGCAGCCGAGATGAACGAAGCAGCGGCTGCACCAGCGGCAGCAGGTCCCGATGCCTTTACCTCCAAACCCACAAACCCAGCGCCGCCAGCCAAGGACCCATTCAGCTCTACAGGGAACAACATGGCTGAGTCGGACCCTTTTGGAGGCAAAGCCAATGCCACAGCAGAGGCGGATCCTTTTGGTTGTCAGGATGGAGACACAGATCCATTCAGCTGCTCGCAGGTCAGCGCTGATCTGGCAGTGGTGAGTAGTCACAACCTACACACACTAAAATTTACTGGGAAGTTTTTGGGGATCGCTCATGAACAGCTTTCTCGTGTTCCAGAAAAACTCTGATGGTTTATCCAAATATGGATAAAAAAAGCATCAAAATATGTTGACAGTTTATATTGACAAAGAAATTCTGAATGAAACTGGAAAAAAAAACTATATCTAAGATTTAGGAGGACCTACTGTATTGGCAGAAATGGAATATTATAACATTCAGATTCATGTTTTCATTGGTATATAAATGTGTGTTTACTGGCCTAGAATGAGGCCTTTATATCTACAAAGAGAGCCCACCATGTTTCTACAGTAGTCCCATCCCCAGGTTGGATGGGAGGTGATCAGTCATTTACAATCTGGTCCTTTAAATCAATGAATGAGTAATAAAGCATTAAATATTACAGGATTGCTGCAGAACGGAGCTCTTTAATCCGTTGATTTGATATCTATGGTGCAAAATAAAAAAAAAAGAAATGGACAGTTAAAATTTGATGGAGGTATAAAATAAGGGAAATACTCAGATTTCTGCTGTTTTGACCAAATGTGACTCTAGTGAGTAAAATAACAGATTGCTGTTTTCTATTTGTGGGATGTGTGATGCAATGTGGGATTCATTTCTTTTATGTTCTATTTTTAGAAGGACACTGCAGCAACCAATGACCCTTTTGCTCCAGGTGGTACGACAGTGAGCGCCAGCTCCGATCCAGGTATGAATACAGGCATGGCGCCATCATCTGGAGCTAGAAGCCACTGCAGCTGATGAACAGAAATAAAATAAAAATATGGAACATATATACGTTGCCCACTGGGTTGCATTTAGTGTGTGACTGTGGCCATTTTAATTCAATCAGGCACTCTGTGCCTGTGTGTTTCAGATCCGTTTGCTGCTGTGTTTGGTAATGAATCATTTGGAGGGGGCTTTGCAGATTTCAGTGCTTTGACGAAGGTAAGTTATACGATGCTGAGCAGTTGGTAAAAAAAAAAAAAAGTAAAACCAAACCATGAATTGACTCAACACTGTCAGTGTGTTGGTGTATATATATATATTTTCCTCGAATCAGTTTCTGACCACGTGCAACAATGTGGCATGTGTAATATCTCAAATGACTGGAAATGTAACTGAAGTGTCTGACAGATTTGCCAGTTATGAAGTTGTATCAGATCATTTTTGCATTATGTCCCCAACCACAGGAGCTCTCTGTAAATGTGTGCTGAAGTTACTGTATGAATGTGAATTGAAAGTTTCATTCTGCTCATCAGTACTGTAATTCAATATAGATTTCTGTCTCCGTATTGACAGCATTCCCTTAAACTCAGTAATTAACTGGTTAGATTTTAGTGGTCAAGGGTCAAAGGCCCCGGCGACCTCACAAGCTCAGCTTTACGCCCTGACTCAAGAGTTTATATCCTGTTAACTGTTAGACATTTTAATACAAATGTCTAATAGGATAAAATTATTTGTGACTACATTTTTATGTTCTTTAAAAACACAGCTGGTTGTTTTTCAGTGTAGTAACTGAGGAAGGCCGAATGTGACAGTATTTCCCGGGGATTGAGTGTTTGGTGGAGGGCAAACTACTGCAAGGTGGTAACTGTGGTTTCCTGCTGATAATCATTTCTTCTGTTTCAGTCGAATGGTGCTGACCAGTTTGGCATCAACAATAAGAATCTGTTCCATGAAGAGAGTCAGACTGCCGGCCCTGACATGCCCCCTGCCCTGCCCCCAAAAACGGGCACACCAACGAGACCACCCCCTCCACCCCCAGGTCAGTACTGAATTTGACTTTTCACATTTGTTGAGCAGCTATCAGACATTTGGAGACGCATTAACAGTGTGTGTTTGTGATTTGAAATAAAACCTGTCTGTGCACATGTGTCTGTTTCTGTCTGTGCCTCACCTGACCAGGTAAGAGATCGTCCATCTCCAGAACAGAGTCCTCTGAGTCCTTCCAGCGACGAGGTCACTTCCTCCCACAGCTTTCAGGAGATTTCTCCTCCTCTTCCTCCTCGCCCTCCCTGCCTGCCAAGGATCCTTTAGCCGACCCCTTCGCCCCCTCCTCCCCTCCTCGTCACAACGTGCGGGAAGCTGACCGATTTGCCAGCTTTGACAAAGTGAGCACCGCCCTCTCGCCCTCTCCCTCACCTCTACCTGACTCTCCATAGCCATCCTCTTTTGTTTCCTGCTAATAAACCACATCTGGTTGTTCAGTTAAGTTTACAGCCACCAAGCAAATCAGGCTAGCTTTACAAGTCCCTCCATCCACTGCCAGTAAAAAGCCCAAAGAAGTGAACTAATGCGCTGATGTTGAGTATCATATATTGGCACAGTTTCTCCATCCTACATTTATGTTTATGTGATAAGTTAATTTTGTTGGAAAAAGCTGCGATAGCCATTAACGCTTCTATTTTTGATTTTATTTTTCTTGCATCATGTCTGCTGCTGGTGTTTATCTTAGCTCTTTATGATGAATCCTATATTTCCACCTGACATTATTTTTTGTTACTGATTTCTAATGGGGTTGCACATAATTTAAGCCCTCTGATTGAGGTTGCACTGTCTTGCTCTATGAAGAAATGTACAGAAATGGTATCATAGCAATTGCTGATGAAGCACATAATATATAAAATTAAAAGTAGTGATTGTTAGAAGTTAAATTCTAAGTATTTATGATACCTAATCACTCATAATGCTTGGCAGTGAATGGAGAGATGAGAGGCTGCTTGTATTTGCCTTTCATTCACCATCCCAACTCAGCACACTGACACTAAATCCTGTGCATGCAGAAAGAAAAGTGTTACCCTCATGGAAAGTGTTTATTTTATACACTTTTAACACCTGAAATTGGGGCTCAGGTGAATTTTAAATGGTCGTTGGTGTAACCTGTGAGCGAGAAGATGCAGAGTAGCATTTGTTTCCAAACGTACGTCACAAATTCACAGACAAAACTCTGTAATGACTAAGATCAACTACGAACGGCTTTTTGAGAAATGCTGCATCTAATAACTTCAGCTCAGTAACATCACATTGTAATGAATTAATGAAAATTTTATAACCTAAAAGAAGCCACATGAGATTTGTTGGAAAATTTGTCACTGTCTAAAATTGAATTGATAACCATATTAACGTCCTCTCTGCTCGTCCCCTTTGTAATGCAGCATAGAAATGTACTGTCATGCTGTGATTTTTGGGATGGATGACTCATTGAAAGACCGTGTTGTTTCAAGTATCTCTTCTGTTACATGACTGAACCTGCATGTCTCTGTTGAAACTCGACCTGCACGCACTAACTGTGTTTGATTGCCTGGCTCTCATTCACTCATTTCATTGCCTCTGCCGTTCCTCAAAACATTGTGGATTTTTTGTTTTTCCCCCTGCTATTTATTTATCCATACATCCTTCTGTGATCCATCTGTTCATCCGTTCCTCCCTTCATTTACCAGTCCGTTCAGCTCAGGTCTGGTCGGCCGTGTGTTGTGGAGAAACAGATCACCTGTATTCTCGCTCTCTGTGTCTTTACACCTTTTGTCAAAGAAGATAAATAAAGAGTTGAATCAAGGGCACCATCTCTGGCTTCTATGTGCATCCATGATATCACTTTCTGCAAATGCCTGAGCTTTAAAGGACCAAAGTTTTTCCAGTTTTAAGTAAATTTTTCATAGATTTTGGCCATATCGTACTGTTTTCCAAATCCTGCTTTTATGTCACACCTCCCAAGCAGCCTTCCCTTGTTTTTCAATCTTGACATAACGGTAAATACATTACTACTAATAATAGATTCTAATCAAGCAACTTTCATTTTAATGCAAGTTGACATTTGAATTTTTTTTATATATATGTATGATCCATTTGTGAAACAAACAGCTACATGGAAAGCAGAGAAACACTGTGCAAGATAAAAATAACCAGATATCAAATATGTGAGCAGATTTCTTTCAAATCCAGGAATAAAAGTAATAATTTCTTCTGCTTAAAGCTTCATTATGGTTAGATTTCATTCCTTAAAAAGCAGTAGCATAGACACAGAGTGGTAATGGCTTGTCCTCTGCTGAATACATCATGTGTCTTAAATGTTCTCATCATGCATGTTCTGCCCTCTGCATCCTGAAATCATCAACGTCACTGTTGTTGCTCACTTTCCTTTGCATGGGTGAAAAGGCACTGGATGATCTATGATGTCTGTCTGTTCAATGTGAATAATGAAGCTGCTGACTCAGAGCGTGCCTTCTGTGTAATGTTATAACCAGTTCCTGTTCTCTCCCGTTGCTGTCATGAAAGGATGTGACTTTGACATCAGTCTTCATCTTTATGGTCCATCTCAGTCCCCGCCTTCTTCCCTCCCACATACACCCCAAACACTTTGTATTGTATTGTATTGTATTGTTATTCTCGTCATGCTCATCTCTGATCCAGGGGGGGTTGTTTTTGTTTGTTGATTGTAAATGTCACTTCAGGCAATTCTGAAGACTCTGACTGTTTATTAAAACGACTTGGTCATGGATTCTTTCACAGTCAACAGGACAATTGATGCTTTTCACTGTGATCCGGAACGAAATGGTGAAAATTATCACCAGATTTTTATGTCAACATAGATTTATTGCTTTGGGCTGATCAAATCGTAAGTTCTTAGTCAAGGGTTAAAAGAAATATATACCCTACCAGCTAATTTAATTCCAGTCAGTAACCTTTGGCGCTCTCCTTCTCATTCCCTGTAATAAAAAAACAATAATAATAATAATTACCTTACAATTCTGGAAATGAAAGATAACTTAAAAGGATTGTGATAGAAATTTTTTATTTTTGTTATAAATTTATACTAAAATCTGATGCATCTGTGCCCTACAACACTCTTCCCCATACTCGCATAAGGAAAAAAATTCCAGCTTATCAAAGTAAATGTGATAATAAATTTTACAGAGCTAAACATAAATTGTGTTTCTTCTTGAAGCTCATCCTGCTGGATGTTGGCAGAGCTTTGTGTTGATGGCATCGAGATTCTGGGAGAATTTGTTAACTGTCTACATGTGTTTGTGCGTCCCCTTATTTTGCATTTGTGCATTCTCTTTTTCCGTGTGTGTGTGTGTGTGTGTGTGTTGATGAAGCAGTATCCAACAGAAGAAGACATGATAGAGTGGGCAAAGCGCGAGAGCGAGCGAGAGGAAAAGGAGCGACTTGCCAGGCTCACCCAGCAGGAACAAGAAGACCTGGAGCTGGCCATCGCTCTCAGCAAGTCTGAACTCTCCTGAGGACCTTGTTTCTCCCACACCCCTTCCCTCCCCCTCCTCCACTGGCCCAGCCCGGGAGGGCTCGGCTCGGCACGACAAGGCAAGACCCATCCTGGTCCGGCCTAGAAAGCACCAAAGCAAAGTGGGGACTGTATAGGACTGAGTTTCAGCAGCACCTGCTGACCCCATGAAGAGACTTTCTTCAGATAAACCCATCTCTAAATCTTTCAGAACCCCCCCCCCACCTTGATCCACAGGCGACACTGACTGTGTTCACCGCTCATTGGCATGTGACGTGTTTTTCCATCCTGTGTCCGTCGTCTGGAGGGGAGGACCGGGACGGGGTGTACGGATTGTCGGAATGAAATGCAGTGAGTTTGAGATCGTTGAGAGTTAAGTTCACCAACGCTCTGCTGATTTCAACACAGGGCTACAAACACCACCTTAACTCTGCCGAATGTAATTTATTTAAAATCTAGGCCTTGTCGTAGGTCTTCTCTTTACCCACTAACCGAACTCACTACTTCTATCTAGTTTTTAAATTCATACTGCAGATTTCTTGAGATTTTATTAGTGAATGATAGACGCGCCAGAAACACCCACGATTTCTTCCAGCACACTGTTAATACAAGAAATGTGAGGTGCTGTAACAAATTCTAGGCCTTTATCTTTTTTCTCTCTCTCTTTTAGTATTTTACTACTTCAGGTGTCAGAATTCAACATTTCTACATGTTTAACTGGAAGTTGCCAGTCCTGATATGTGAATTGCATGTGCAGATTTAAATCCATCACCGCTGTCAAACCCAGCTTCACTTCTGCTTCATTATTTCTTTTGAAATGAAGTAGTATGAAGCCTTTCCCTTCATTCCTTCAGTCTGTCAGAAGGTCCATGTAGGAGAGAAACTACATCCATTACATGTGAAAAGTACATATAAATTAGCATTAATTTTGACGGCACACTACAGCAGATTGCACAAACATCCCAACATTCAGTGTTATTTTGTCACCTGAAGACTTGTGATGTTCGAGTCGGTCCCGGGAAGTCTGAGGGGTTTTAAGAATGTGACTTCAGATGAAAGAATGTTATTTTGTTTTAAAAGGTGGTCTAAAAAAGTGGTGAATTTGGACATGAGCAGACAAAGATGAGCTTAGAAGTTTAAACTGTGCAGAAACAAACACACACACACACACACACACACACACACACACCTACTTTCCCTGCTCCCTTTTCCCTATACATTGGGTGTTAGTACTGTTAATGGGATTAATCCCAGTTGATCCACACAGGGAAGCTTGTTCCTGAGATCCAGATGTCCAGATCGGGCACACGGTGGTCACCCTAAATAACTGTCTTGCTCTGTAAAACCCCAGCAGCGGGGACACTGGTTGGGTAGTTGCTTTTTTTTTTATTTTATTTTTTTTTTCATTTGTGCATCTTCTCAGAGTCACTTCTTCTCTGCGGCCATTTCAAAGTCTTAAAATGTCATTGAAAGTTGATCAGAGTCTTTGTGTTTTCACTGGAGCACTTCGGCCTCCGAGGTTATTTAACTTGCAAAGAGGCTGTTGTTGCACCATCATCTCGTGGAAGGCTCAGCTGAGTGGACGTCTCTTCCTGTTTTGACTTTCTCAAGAGTAAAAAGCATTGTTTAGTTCCCTTTTCTCACATTAATCAGTTTATTTTCTGTGGCTGATACAGACTGCTCCCCCCTCCTGTAACACAGTTATTATAGATCCATTCTACACACACAGTACTGTCATTTGTACAGACTTCAGTTTTACAAATCAAGAACCACTTATGTTTCTAAGCTTACCCATAAAGGCTTTTTAAAACTCAAGCTAACTGTATTTTATTTTGTATTTTCTAATGTGTAATAAAAATCATTATTGGGAGGTTTGGCCAGAATATGTAATGCATTTAATTGAAACAGAATAAATATTAAACATGTAGTTTTGCAGTTTGTGCTCTTTATTTATTTATTTTTTTATTGTTGCTCAATAATACATATTATGAAAATACTGCAGTTGGAAATATTTCATCAATTATATATTCATAATAATAAAATTTTCCTGGCTTTGGAGAACAAACATCCTTGGGGTCAGGGAGGAAGAGTCTAGTTGAGTTGCATTATGGGAAATGTAGGATCCAGGGCCTTTTGGCTTGACATACCTTATGACTAAAAATCAGGATTTCTTTTTGTCTTTATTGTCTTTGGTAAGTGTGCCAGCTTAGAGGTGCAATATTCATTCACAGGCGTTCCCCTTTAAGAAGAAACACAGAAGTCATGAAAGTATGAACGGCACAAATGCATTAAACTAATATCATATATTATCAAATGCGCTTGATTTAAGATTTGCTTGATGTTATATTAATGTCTTGAAAACTACAGTTAGCATGATACCTCAACAACAGCAGCACTTTAGTAGCTTTTCTGGAGCTTTCAGTCCAATCACATGAGCTTCATCAGAGGTTTGAATTCATCCAGATGTAAATGTCCTGAGTTCCTTATTTTCTGAGCATTTTTGGGGAAATGTTTGATGCAAAATAACTCAAACATAAACAAAAACCTTTAAACATGTCGGGGCTTTATGGTTGTTGTTGTTGTTTTTTTTTTTTGTTTTGTTTTACTTTTTACTCCTCTTTCTGTCCCCTGTGTGAATGTGGAGGGTTTTAGGACCGTGAGTCCAGAACAGCAGCCACATTCCTGTTCATTTAAAGGAAAGTCATTAAGATGGTGATGAAAGCAAACACACCTTCTCAGTCCAGGAAGGACGAGGACACCCAGCAGCAGGTCTTCCCACTTCAGTGTCTGTGTGAGTCTGCCGGTAAAGTCTGCTCCTCCATGTCCGCCCTGTGAATCCTCTCTGTCCGGGACTTTCTGCTGTTTCACCGGTGGAATGAGTTTTATCACCGGCTGGAGACGAAGCATGAAGAAAAATGACAGCAAACAGTGAGTAGGGCCGGTCGGATGTCACAGGCCGGCTGGAGTCACCTTTTTATGGTCTGAGCCGGACCACACACAGTCCTCTGAGACCCGGTGTGGGTTTATTATCGCTGTAGGAGGATCAGATGAGTCATTCCTGCCTCTTCCTCCCTTTTCTGAGCAGAAAAAGTAGTTTGGCAGCTTCTTCTTCTTCTTCTCTGTGTTCAGGATGATGTTTTTGTATCTGCAGCCTGTTAGACAACATTACAGGGATGATGTGGCCAAGGAGGATTACAGTAAAGTGGCAGCCTTAAGATATGAATACTAAAAGCAGATATATTAAATTAAATTAAAAACCTATTATTTTATGCAGGTTATGAATGAAATAAACATGTTTTAAGTGGAGAGTGTTGCAGCCTGTATGCAGTCGCCACCCCTTCATTTAATTTGGGTTTATGCTGACATTTCACTTCCTTTTGACGTTTTACTGCTGTTGTTTTTATTTTGGATGATTTCATTAGTCATCAAATTTTGAGCCGAATGCCTCACAGCTACGCTCCACTTAAACAGACTTAAAAAGCTGAACATCCCATCCCATTAGATAAATTTAAACGCTTAATATAAACACAAGAGATGTGTTTGTTTGTGACTGATGCTGTTTATGTCTGTGTATTATTATTTTATATCATGTTCCCTCTCTCTCTCTCTCTCTCTCTTTTTTTTTTTGCTGGCAGAGGATCTCTGCTAGACTCCTGAGTCCACTTTGCATTTTCACGTGCTGTGAAGCATCTTAGGTCACATCTTCTTCACACAGTAAAACAATTCTTTCAATCATTCTCCAAATTGACCTTTGACCTCTTTATAGGGATGCCAAGGAGTCACAAGACCTCCCTGACGGCCCGGACTCTCTGAGCCGGTACGCAAACAGTGTGCACATACATTAATTCTTCCACTCAGGAAACGATCAGCTATGTCACTAAGAAAATGACAAACCTGCCTCACTCCTGGCACGAGTGAGACATTTAATACCGATATAATTAGAGAGCCGAACCTCAGAGTTCACCATTTTAGCTCCGAGCATGCTGAGTCACACCCAGAATGACTTTCATGTCTTTTTAGGTTGTCAGTCATAAATAGCCCAGACCTGGATCCCATCATCACAGACTTCAGGCAAGTGTTTTTAAAACTTCTGCCAGGCACACTATTGAGGAGAAAAATTAATATTTGAAGGTTCAGTTTAAATGTTATTTAAATTTATTTAATTTTTTTTTGTGATATACCAGCTTTCCTTATGATTTGTTCGGACTGATTTTCGCAGATGTTTTCTAAAATGAATACCTACAATAAGACCTTAGGTGAGAAATAAGTAGACAGGGAGTGTCCACAAATATATCTCTGCCTGGGTTTCTGGGGCTCTCACAATTGTGCTCCTCAAACAAAAGCTGTCCTTTCAGCTGCTTTTCATCTCAGGAGATTTTCCTCTTTTCTATAAACAACCTCGATTTTGTCCCTCTGGTTCAGGTTACAGATACCGGTCAACCAAAATGCTCTGGAATCTACAAATCCTGCCAACGGGTAAGACTTTTTTTTCTCTCGTTGTATAATAGTGATTTTCTGTGAGTCATTGTTAACAGATTATATCAGGATATATCTTCACATATTAACGGCATGTTGAGGTAACAGATCACGAGGCTGCTGGTATTAACGCAGCTTTGGTTCACCTGCTGTTGGCCGTATTAATAATTCACACCCAGGGAGCATGAGAATCACTGGAGGAGTGTGAATATAAACCTGTTGCTTGTTAAATTTTCCAATCCTACAATCCTACATTTACTGGGAGAAAAAGATAATTGTTGGATCAGAGGCAGGAAATTGAAAAAAACAAAAACCACGGATGACCCAACAGAGGCTGAATGAAGACTGACTGAAAATGGACACAAAGCGAAATTGCAGAAAACAACCAGACTTTGTTATTTATATAGGAAAAGTAACACTGTGATTATCACACAGGTGTGAAGCCCGGACTCTCTGTCTCACACATACACACAAACAAACAAACAAAGTTCAGGTGGCAGGATCATAAATCACATCCAGTCCTGCCCAGTTTTCTCTTTTCAGCTCCAACGTCCTTATTTTGGAAAAATATCCTGGAAGGCATTTAATTTTTATGTATTTATTCAGTTAATTCACATACTTCCATCTTGAAACTTATTCTTTCTATCTAGACTGGGTTGATTTGTTGTTTGATTGTTTAGCTGAAGAGCAAATAGCAAAAATATTCTCTCCAACAATCACCAAATTTATGACAGTCACAGTTCACACTGGTGATAATCAGGCGTTACATTCAGTCTGTTCTATCAGTCAGTTAATACATTATTTAAACTTAAACATTGTTGTGCTGAGTACATTAGAGATCTATCTATCTATCTATCTATCTATCTGTCTGTCTTTATTTAATCAACTTCAATAAACTTTTCTGACTTTAATAATAGACCTGTTTCATCAGCAAAGAGGTGAAGTCAGACTTCTGTTTTATTCCCTCTCTCTCTATCTCTGTGTGTTTGGTGAGCGTTGAGCTGCTTTTCAGGGCAATAAAACAGTGTAAGTTGATATTTCATTCATGATTTCATGTGAGTTGCTGCTGTGTCTCTGTCTTCTGTTTCTGGACTCAGCTGGCTGCAGCGTCCGGTCTCTGCCACTGCAGCAAACGTTGGACCAGCTCAGATCGGTCTCTTTTCCAAACCTCACGTTTCCCTTTTTCACATAAAGCAGAAGGAAGCATCCTGGGCTTTATGTTTGGGGTGAAAGATGGTCTATTTTCTCATAGCTGCTTCTTTTTTCTTTTTTTTTGTGTCACATCTTATAAAAAAATCATTAAGCAACGAGTTATGGGCATCATGCTCCGCCCCTGATTTAGCATTAGCCAATAAGAGCAGAGACTGCAGTGTGTAGCCTGATGGTGATGATCGGAAGAGGTGGGATAGGCAGTGTGTGTGTGTGTGTGTGTGTGTGAGCACAGATAGACTGTGTATTCTCTCCTCATGTGTGATAGTCATCCCAATCTTATTAAGGTCTGCTGTTTTTGCCTCTGCGCTCTTCCTCCCCTCTCCCTCCATCCCTCTCTCTCCTTCTGACCCCCCCTCCCTCTCTTTCCTCTTTCTCTCTCTCCCTGCCTCACCCGCCTGCACTTCTGCTGCTGCTTCTGCTCTTGTTGCTGCTGCTGCCACAGAGACACAGATCATTACACTGCTCTGCTGTAAAGGCCTCGGGCTCACACTCACTTCTGCTATTATCTTTATCTGTCATCTTCCCTGTCTCTCTTTCACACACTCAGGCACACACACACACACACACACACACACACACACGCACGGACGCACGCACACACGCACACACACACACACACACAAAGACTTTGCCAGATGAAAATGTCAGGAGAGGAAGAGACTCTGTCAAATGGGTAATGTACTTCATTACTGCTGCATGTTGGGATGACGAGGCTTTGTCTTTAAGTTAGCCTTCAGTTTTTGCTTTGTTCCCATCATGTACAGGGAAATGAGTGTGTCTGTGTCTGTGTCCGTGTGTGTGTGTATCTCAGTTGTCGCTCTGCCTCTCAGGCATGTGAACAAACTCGCTCTGTCTTTTGTGTCGCGGCTCGATTCTTAAAGGCCTGCCAACATGTTGTAGCAGCTGGATTTTAAATGTGTTCTTTGAACCAGAAGTGATAAACTAATGCTTCGTCACTCTTCAACCAATATCTGTGTTCGTGTATGTGTGTGTGTGTGCATGTGTGCGCGCATTGGCCTGATAATGATTGTCATTGTGTAAGTTGCTCTTTAGAGGAATAAACCCCAGAATTTGAGACATCCTGACTTCAATTCAATTCAATTAAATGGACAATGTGTATTCTGCCCATCCTGAGCCTAACAGACGGTCGTCATTGTCCTGGTTTCTGAGCCTTTTCTTCCTTTTCATACAACTGTCAGCTATTCCCTCCACTGAAAGGACAATTTTCTTTGCTCGCTGAATGGGAGCTCCTTCAGATCATCTTTAAGGTGTAAACCTGACCAAGTCCTGTCTCCCAGTCAGCCAGGACCAGTTGAGCTTGTTTTGTTTTTGTTTTTTGCTTTTTTTTAGCAATAAGGCGATGAGGCCACTGATTGTTTACCCTCATTAATCTTCTGTGTGCTGTAGTTGCAGCTAACTGAATATAGCTATAATCTGAATAAAGTGAGCGACAGGATTTAGAAATATTTAGCCAGTGTTGAATTTTTATTGGGTTCATTATGTAACGTACATATGTACCTGGTGTCAGCAGTTGTTGCCAAAAGACTATAACATTGAAGGTGAGTGACATTTATCATTTATCAGATCTGAATCTAACAGGTGATTAGACTCCAGCAGAGCTACCTTTGTAAGAGGATCGAATAATGCAACATGCATTATTGAACATGCACTCGACAGTCATAAGTCTGTGGTTACAGTGAATGTCACAGGTTGAAGGTGAAGGTTTGGTTGGATTTAGTCAGCAACCATTTGAGAAAGACACGTGACTCCTCAGTGTTTCTCTTGAATTCAATGGCCTAAACATGTTTACTGTGTTATAGCTCATTAAAATGAAGCTCACAGTGAACATACATGTTGCTTTGTCTCCAGAGTGACTGCTATGCTGATATCAGGAAGCTCGGCTTGCTGCTGGTCATATGGTGAACACAGCAGTCACCCGCATGTTATTAGGCAGAGCTGCACCAGTGTGTGTCCTCCTCTAGTGTGTGTGTGTGTGTGTGTGTGTGACTGGGATGATTCTATCATTCCTTTATGTGTCTCAGGGGCAGGAATGTAAAATTAAAGTTATCTGTTGGTCACAGTTGTCACGCACATTAGTCGAAGTTTTGTTTGCGTGCTCTCTACTCTGATGTTTGCGGCGGCATCCCGTACTTTGTGTTAAAGAGGTAATCCTGACTCACTGTCACTGCAAATGGGGAATAGTCTGTGCCCCTTTTCCAACACAATTAGCACATTCACAACACATTTCATTGCTCATTATACCATGTCTAACTGTGCATGTGACACATAAAGCCTATCTTATCGTATCTTAGCAGGCACAAGCAGGTTTTTTTTTTTTTTTTTAAATGGGTAAACTCCTTTTCTCCTGCCAGATGCCAGAGCTGCTAGCTGACATGCAAACTGATAAAACTCATCTGTCACATATAATGTTTGGTTTGTTCCTGCTGTAAAAGCGTCAGAGCCTCCACGTGAGACACTTAGATCTGTGATTGCCTGTTTTTAGAAAACCAAACTGGGATTTTAAGATGGAACAAATTAATGAATGAAGCACTCTGATATACTGAAGATATATATAAATATACAGCGTCAACATAAATAAAGCAAATGACTGAATGAATGGTGAAACATAATCCAGATGAAAGAAATGGACCATCTTAATGCACAAGAACT